>CM036753.1:52792545-53385396 GCA_020796225.1 Arion vulgaris | reverse complement strand
GGGGTTTCAAGCAATCGGCCTACATTTTCAGATATTGGGGCCCAAAACCCAAAAACCCTGACTCACTGTAAAAATATCGAACAAACCCCGACGACGCAAGCGAAATACTAAGAGACGTTTTTAGTGGCCTCTACGCTCGATGAAGTTGTAGAAAATCAAACACCCAAACAAAAATTTGAAAGTCGGTTTTTATTGTCATAATTGATAATGTATTCTGCCTTGCAAAAGCTGGAACTCCATAATACTGATGTTTTTGGGAACTTTCCCCAGTTAAAATCTTTACAGCAGAAGAGATCTTAAAAAAACCCCAATTTGTCGCTCTTACCAAAGGTTTTGGGAAGGCCGGGACAAACTTGAATTCTCGAACTTCTTAAAATAATTGTCTCTATTGAACGAAAAGAATGGGGCCCTTAACTGCAATTTTAAAAACTTAAAAGGGAAAAAATTCTTGGAGTGTTTTTCCCAAAAATTGAAATAGTCTTAAAAATTTACTTGTCTTTAATTTACTAACTGCAGGGAAACTTCTTTTTCAACTTTAAAAAGCGTATAAAGTGATTTAAAGAAACATGATGGACAAGATCGTAAAATAACCCTCACCTTAATGAACATTGAATGTAATTTACTTAGAAAATTGTTTGTCGTATTATTCTAAATTTCTCCTTTAAATCGAGAAAAGTTTGTTTGAAAAATTTATGTTTTAATTTATTATCATACAAAACCCCCCGCCTAAAATTTTCGGGCCCCCGCCTTCTAATCCGGCTCTGCGTCAGATCCGATGTCCATGGTCATAAACGTTGCAACGGTTCTCTCCATTAAAAAACAGCTACCCGTTCACCACCAAGGATTAACTTCACATTTAATCAAATATCGCATCATTATTAAAAAACCTTGAAAAGCATCCCCCAAGTCGATGGCCCAGCAACAGTCTTGCTTGGAAGGGGAAACCTTCTAAACATCATATCCGTGCCAGCATTGTCCCATGTCCTTTCATTGGGGTAGCTCCCCAAAAGTGTTAGGGATGATGTTCAGTCTCTGGAAAAATTACCTTTCTGGCCACTATCTTCTCTGTTTCCATATACTTTTTGAATGGAAATGCGGTACTCTACAATTGGACCCTTTCCCCATTTTGGGGGCGGTCAAAATAACTTAAAAATTCGGGTATCACAGCTTTCACCTTTTTGTTTAAACATCACAAGTTAATAACAGTCTCCCGTGTTTGATGTGATGATACTGGAAAATGAGACTCTGGGCGGGGTGGTTGTTGAGTGCATTCACAACACCCTCTTTTGATTAAGTCAATGTAAGGTTCCCCCAGAGCTAGTAATATCACAAAGGGACTCATGATATTATAGGTCAGTTTTATCACCTTTTTCTTTTGTTTTCGAAACATAAAGGAACCCCTGCCCCTATTCTGCATCTGTTTTAAAGACGGCCCCTGACGAGTCACGAAAAGTGGGAAAAAGACACGGGTATTCCTCCGTTCTTTTTGCGATGCAGCTGCCAAAATTGATGTATTATCAAAAAAGGGGGAAGACTGCAGAAAAACTCTAAAATAGCAAAATAGAGATGTGAGAAAAAGAATGGCAGGATTGAAGACATTAATGAAATCTCATATTCTCCTCTTGTGTCAACTTTTTTGACATCACTATCCCATCACCACCCTACACTCATCAGTATACTAAAAACTCTGTCACATAGTTTCCCTTTATCCCTTTTCCCATCCCCAACTTGGGTGACTTTTTTCCCTTTTCTTTAACTCTTGCGCCTTCGTCGCCTCTTAGCGGGACGATGATTTTCCCCTAGAGCTCACGGAAAAACGTTTCTTCCCGCGCTTTCCCCGGGAGGTTGGCATCTGTTTCATCGGTTAGCAAATTGCTCGCCAGGAGGCCCTTTCTAACCCCCCGGCTTCCTTCTGACAGGGTAAAACTTATCTTAACTTTCCCCCCTCAAGTTCCCTTGTGAAAAAGTTTTATTCCGTATCTCTCCTTTTTTCATCTGATCCTGAGACATTAGTTTTCCCAACATTATCCTTTGGTGGCGTACAGAGGGACAAAAGTCTTAAGGATATGTTGGGTTCACCATCGCCTCAACCTAATATCCAGAGTCTTTTTGGCACCACCCAGGGGGGGGCCGTCGGCGCTCCCCAAACGTGTGCTTAAATTTTCGACCCACACTGTTTTTTCCCAAAAAACCCCGTTTTTTTGAAGACAGTTTCGTGCAAGCCCCGTAATATTATCTTCCCTTGCAACGAGCAGAAGGCTATATTGGTGAGACCGGAAAAAGGAGTGATATTCGCCCAACACTTATGATACCCCAATGCTCTGTGACCCTTGGCTATCATTTCAATAACTGGCCATTCGGGAGCTTGCGATGTCCGGGTCCCCATCCGATCATGTTCCTCTGATGATCGAGTCGATTTGTTCGGGAAAACCGTTTTATTTCCTTGTATGGTCCCTTTGCGACCCTTAGACTAAACCCCCTCATTCCTAGTTTCAGTACCTCACCCATGCCTTGTAGTCTATATTTTTTTCTTCAATATATTTATATATTCATTGATTTTTTTTGTTCTCTTTTATCCACTTCTAGTTTTTTTGCATTTTTTCCCCGTTATTTTTTTTTTTATTCCCGGGTTTTCATTAAAACTTTGAATGGTTCTGTAATCGTCCATTTGTATTTTCCGAAAATTCGTCCTCCTGTTGTATCGTTTGTGAAAAAGGGCCCTTTTTGGGAAACGTTGCTGTTTATCGTCACTGTTTCTGTTTTTTTGTAAAACTATAGTACTTTGTTTGTACGTGTTTCAGAATTGATGTAGAGACTTGTCACCACAGACTTATGTTATGAAAGTCTCCATAACCCCCCCTTTACCTCACTAGACAATACTTTGAAATCCCCAGTGGCTTTGTGGCGAATAGTAGACTTTTCACCAAATAAATTTTTCGGTCGTTTCTTTCGGCCTCTGCCATGATTTTGTAGCAGCCTCTTTTCCAGCCATGCTTTTTAACTTTTTCATTCCCCCAAGGTGGGGTTAAAGAAAGGACCCTAAAGTTTTTTTCTGGCAGTCTCCGATATACGTAAGGGTTTTCGTATCAGAGTGGCGGGGGTTTAAAGACATATTTGGGCCTTCTGTTGCAAATTATTGGCCTTTTGAAGAACAACCAGGGGAGATGATCACGCTCTTGACCCCAAAACATTCCATCAGCAAATGTAGTCATTTGGGAGATCATCCGATCTACACTATTGTCCTCAAGTCTAAACTAATCGGTTGGGGGCGTCATTCAATATCGTCAAGTCAGAGTTTAGTAGAGCAGAACTCAAAGCGATGCCTCACTCCTTTGATCGAGCATTGAAATCCTGCTATAAAAAACTTTATGCGTGGAAATCGGGGCCTGGAAATCCCAGTTATCTCTAGGGGTTTTCCACATGGGCGTACACATTATAGATTCGCCATACCATCATAATTTTATAAATCCTTGTAATTCCACCCCTCGGGTGAAGTCATGTGTGTCAAGGCAGTTGTGGGGAAGGCCATGTTTCAAAGATAGCCTGACCTGTCATACACCGGGTTCACTGGGGGGAAAAAAATTTTTTGAACCTTGACACTCAAGGGCTTTATCCTCTGCAAGTTGGTTTCCTGAATCTTGAAATGTCAAAAGCAAAAAAAAGCTTTGTAGAATTGGTCCTTTGTTTTCCTTTTCCTTTCCCATCCAAATGTGTGGGGTTTTTGAGAAAGTCGTCTGTTTTTTCTTCAAACCGTCTCTGGCAGCTCGTCTCTTACGTCCATTTCTCTTCTCTCCTCTACTTCTTTTTTTGATGCATTTTTCTTGTCGTCTGCGGAGGACCAGTCAAAAAAATTTTACATTACGAAAGTCGGGAAAAAAATCATCCCCGTCATCGACAGCGATGGGAGTTCTGAAAACTAATGAACTTTAAATCTATTTGATATTCTAGTTTTGAATATTACTGCCCCTAATAGAATCCGTGGTGATGATGAGACCATGGCAAAATGCTTTCTTCCAAATAGACGGCGGAGTAATTTCATTGGCGAACGCCACATCTACAACGCTGCTGAGGGACAAAAAGTTACTTATTTAAAAGACATTGCTTATTTAATGACGCAGTTGGTAACTGATGGGTTGCCTTTTTTTGTGTTTTTTCAAAGGTCAGGATTCCTTCTGAAAAACCAAGTTTTTTTACGTCTTGTTTTTCTCTCTTCATAATCTAGTATCTTCTTTAGCTCTGTTCTTGTACTTTTTTAATTAAAGATTCCCCCTTTAACCCAGTATATGGTGGAAGTAAATGCAATATAGTTTCCCGGACAAAAAGGGGTTATCCCCACAGTTCACCTGCTTCAATGGGTGCTTGGAGCTTAAAGGTTTTTCTGAAAATGGACAAGTACCGCCCCAAAAAAAATAAAAAAAAAGGCTCCCGCCTTTGTTTGCAAGCTGGGAAATGGACAATGTGTCCTGGCCGTCAGAAGATCTTACACAGATACACGAAATTAAAACTGCGTAATTTAAAAATGACTCAAACGACTTGGGGTGGGCATCGCAGCAATACAGGAGACACGACTCGCTGAACATGGATCACGCAGGAACAAAACTACACGTTCTATTGACAAGGAAAAATCAAGACAAACCAAGACTGCAGGGTAGGATTTGCCCTAAACTTCACTCTCCCCCATGGTAGAACCTCCCAAAAACGGGTCAGATCTATTTTGTCCATTAAATCTGCAAGTAAAAGGCCGTCCATTTCTTCCCCGTGTTTTGCACCAACACTACACTCAAAGCCTGACGTAAAAGATAAATTGTATGAGGAATAATCAGAGATCAGTAAATTCCCAAAAAAGAACACCTATTCCCAATGGGGACCAGCAGAGTTGGAGCCGATCACAACTCTTTTCCATCATGCCTTGGAAAAAATGGTATGGAAAATTTGAAAAAGGACATCTGGAGATTGCAACTCAACCTCTGTCACAAACACTTTCTTTTAAAAAAGGCCCCGCCACAAAGTGTCCTAAACACCCCCATCGTAGATGGCATCAACAGACCTAATTATAACAGGCGAAAGAAAACGTGTGCTCAGCGCCAGCTCCAAGTGCTGACTGTGACACTGATCACTCCTGATAAATAGCAAAATTAGGGTGAAAATAAAAAAACCCCCACCATTCGAAAAAAGGGAAAGGGGGTCCCCCCATTAACCAAAAAACCACCAAACCAGAAATAGTAAACATTTTGAGTACATTGGGCATTCTCCCAAAACCACCAGAAAAATGGGGAAAAAAAATGGGCCACTCCGGATTCCCAAAAATTCCCAAAACCCCCTTTGGTACACGAGATAGGCAAAATCCTTGATTGGTTTGCTGAAACATATTAGAGTTGGAGCTTTTCATAGCAGAAAAAGAACTGCTCTTCAGAACCTAAAAACAACCAAGTGTCGTCACTTCTTGTCTTAGATTCCAAAAAATGTCCCCAAAAAAAAAGCCCGGGGATGCGCAAACGACACTGGGGGGAGCTTGTAGAAATATCAGCTCTCCTTTGATACAGGAAAAAAAAAGGGGGGTCTTGGGACATCTGGAAGGCCTTTGGGCCAACTATCAAAAAAATTTCAGCTCAAAAAAAAAACAGGGGAAGTTCTTTCGATCCAAAAAAAAAATGGAGGGTGGGGGGAACTTTTCTAGATTATATTCCCCCCAAAAAATTTTTAACTGGCACGAAAGCGATGCAATTTTAAGCTCTTCCGACCGAGCAATTTAGACCAGATGCCTCAAAGGGGAAATCGTATTCAACGACCCCTGGCAAATGGAAAACAACTGTGGGGACATCCCCAAGTAATCAAAAGTGCTAAACAAACTTTGCCAGTTCATGAATTTTGTGCCATCGGAGGAGGAGAAGTGACTCAGGGCATGAGAGATAAAAATCATCACCTTTTATAAAAATAAAGGTGATCTGGTGACTTAAAACTCCGTGGTATTTGTTGCTCAGCATTGGGAAGATTTTCCCCGCGTAGTACCAAATATTTAAAAAAAAGCAAACCGAGTATACCCTGAGTCACAATCTGGTTTAGATCCCCGTCACTATCAACATGTTATTCTCATTGAAACAACTGCAAAAAATGTCCCGGGAAAAAAAGAATCCCTGTACATTGCCTTCATTGATCAACAAAGGATTTTGGGCCCGGGGAGTAGATTGGCCTCTTCAAGCTTTTGGAAAAAAAACGTCTGCGCTCCTACATTGCTTGAAATCATAACATTTCCATAACAACATAAGGTCAGTGATTGATAGAGTCTCCCCCAGCCTTTTTTCCCTCAACAGCGGCGTCAACAGGGGGGTGTTTTCCTCACCCCTTTGGAAAATTTTCTCCCCACTTCTCTCCCTGCTTTTAATCCGCCGAAGAAAAATTTTCTCAACACAAGATCTGGTGGAAAAAATGTTCAACATGGCGCGACTCAAAAAAGACCAAAGTTCAAAGAGTCACCATCAGGGGAAATTTGTTTGCCGATGATGCACATTAACATCACACAGAGGAAGGGCTACAACACCCCATGGCGTTTGCTGCAGCATCAAATGAATTCGGGCCCGGCCATCACCCCAAGAAAAAAAATATAATGTTCCCGGATATTAGCAGAGCCCCCCTCTATCAACAGGTCATCCTTTATAGTCAACCCTTTTCATACATTGGCTCGTTTCAAGCAACCCCTCGATAAATTATATGCATTGGGAATCAGCATGTTTAAATTAAAAGCGTGTATGGGAAAACAGGGCCTCAAAAAAACACCAAGACACAAGTATATAAGGCTTGTGTTCTCAGACTCTGCTGTATGGTAGTGGGCATGGACCACAAAGCCAGAAAGAAACCCCCTCAACACATTCCCCATGCGTCTAAAAAGGAAAATACATTTGACGGGAAGACCCCCTCTCCCAAAATAGAAGTCCCAGACGTGCTGGATTCCCAAACATCTAAACCGGGGGAGTCAGGGGGTCTGGATGGGTGGGACACGTTTACATGAAAATGAATCCCAAAGAACATGGGCAACTCCCAAGTGGTGCTAACACATGGGGGCCCATTACGCTTCTTGCACCTGCAAGGGATCTGGGGGTCTCTGGGCTGGTGGTTAAGCCGCCTTCGAGTCGAAGGTCGTGGGTTCGAATCGGACCGCGGCCTTCTTTTGGTCAACCGTAATCACAAAATACTGGTTTTAAAAAATTTCAAAAACAATGATAAAATACAGCAACGTTTCGACCCAAAAAGGTTTATCGCAAAAAAACAACAGGGTGATAAATAAAATAAAAAAACCCAAAAAAACGACCAAAAAAACTTTCTAATGAAAATCTGGACCTAAAACAAAATCTGGGAATAAAAACGAATAACGAAATAAATGTAAAAAAAAACACACATAAAAACTAGAAATAGAACGGAAGAGAAACAATGAAAAATCAGTAAAAAAAATAGCTTGAATAAACAACAAAACCCATATAGATTAAAGGCATGGGGGAAAATACTAAAAAGCATAGGAATGTAATACTTGAGCCCCGGGGCAAGGTACCATAAAAGAAATCAACCGATTCTCCAAAGCAAACGACTGGATCATCAGAGGAACACGATCGGATGGCTTGGCCTAACTCGTGGGCTCCTAAATGGCCAGTATCTGAAAAGTTGCACAGGGGTACAGAGCATTTGGCGTATGTCGCGCAAGTGTTGGGCGAATCGGTCACTAAGCCTTTGCCTGTCTCGCCGATATAAGCCTTGTTACACCCTTTAAAATAATGGCATGAAAAATTTCGGGACTCGATGTGAAACCATCGTCAATAAAAAAACGTGGCTAAAAAAAAGAAAAGTACGCGTCATCACATAAGAAATGTTCCGCCGCGGGCCCCCTGGCATAAAAAAGTATGGATATTGGACTTAAGGCGTTGTGCCAACATATCCTTAAAACTTCCCATCTGTAAACCCAAAGGATGTTGGGGGAAAACAAAGGGGCTCAGGATAACGATGAAAGATGACGGAATAAAACATTTTTCACCAGTGTATTCAAGTTATATATTACTAGATTTTTCATTGTTTCTCTTCCGTTCTATTTCTAGTTTTTATGTGTTTTTTGTGTTACAATTATTTCGTTATTCGTTTTTATTCCAGATTTTCGTTTTTAGGTCCGGATTTTCATTAGAAACGTTTGTTTTTGGTCGTCCATTTGTTTTTTAAATTTGTCACTCCTGTTGTTCGTTGTTGAAAAGGCCTTGTTGGTCGAAACGTTGCTGTATTTTATCATTGTTTTTGTAATTTGTAAAACTACAGTACTTTGTGATTACGTGTTTTGCCAATCAAATAGTTTTACTGCAGTCTCGTCTATTTTGTGAATGTTCACGAGTGCAGTTTTTCCAGAGACCCTTAGGATTGTTGCCGGAGCTACGGAGTTCGTGCTTTGTGAATTCGCAGCAGGTGGCGTGGCATTTCTGCGGAAAGGGACCGAGCCATATGAGGTAAAACCCAGTGCAATGAAGTCAATCCTTTGGCTTAAAACCCTTTAAACCCTTTAAAGTGTGATCTAACTTCATGCGGCATAGACAAAGAACACTGGGAGCGGCTGGCCAAAGACAGGCAAGCATGGCGAGCGGCATTGAGGGGCGGCTCAAAAAGAAAATAGATATGTGTCGAAATTGTTAAAGCAAGTCTATCATGATGTTTCAAGTCACTGCAACTTTATGCCGGGTGTTAGTCGTAGTTAGTCACGTAGTAAGAATGCGAACAGACCAAACTGCCTTGAAGCTTTCCACAACAGAATATCAGGAAGGAAGGCGAGAGGAAGACCGAGGGAAAGGTGGATAGATAACGTAGTTGAATTCTGCCAGGGACTAAGAAAACCATCATACAAGTCACCAGATTATCGCAAGACAAATACATAAAACCACAACACTGGGTTAACAATCCGGTAACAGTGTGCTAACGACACAAGTCACCAGATAAACAAGACAAATACATAAAACCACGACACTGGGTTAACAGCCCGGTAACAGTGTGCTAACGACACAAGTCACAAGATAAACGCAAGACAAATACATAAAACCACGACACTGGGTTAACAACCCGGTAACAGTGTGCTAACGACACAAGTCACCAGATAAACGCAAGACAAATACATAAAACCACGACACTTGGTTAACAGCCCAGTAACAGTGTGCTAACGACACAAGTCACCAGATTATCGCAAGACAAATACATAAAACCACGACACTGGGTTAACAACCCGGTAACAGTGTGCTAACGACACAAGTCACCAGATAAACGCAAGACAAATACATAAAACCACGACACTTGGTTAACAACCCGGTAACAGTCTGCTGACAAACGAAGAAGAAAAGAAGTTAGTCGTCAGAAAGCTGTACATATTGGTTCTTTATTCCCAACATAATGCTGGCTTCTTTTTAACGACAAAGTGCGCATGTATATTCTCAAATAGGATATACATTGTGCAGATGGACAGCTGGTAAGATTTTACAAACATAAAACCCCACTTTATAATTACACATCCCATGTTTTACTGTGATATGATATCAGATATAATGGTCATAGAGAAGGCCGTCAGAAATGACTCAGGTTAGTGATACTACCAGAGATCGCTGAAGAAGAAGAAGAAGATCTCCATGTGATGTGTTCTTTGCTAGCAGTTGGAGATCTTGTATGGTTTTACATCCAATAGTTTACTTTCTTGTTGGATGGTTCTTCGAAGAGTGGTCTTTGGTCTTCCACGTTTCTTTTCCCAACTGGTGACCACATAAGGACTTGTCGATTTAGTCTCTTTTCGTCTGATCTAAGAACATGACCTAAATATTTCAACCTTCGTTTCCTTATAATATTTGATACGGGTTGTTACTGTGTTCTATCTCTCACTGTGTTGTTCGAAACGAAATCACTCCATTTTACTTCTAAAAATTTTTTCAAAGACATTTATTCTCAAAGCTGTCCAGTTTCTTATCAATTTTCTTTGTTGATTTCAACTTTCACAACCGTGGGTCAGAAGGGAATCAAAATGACCAAATAATTTAATTTTTTTCATATTAAGGTTTTGAGATTGCCAGATATTCGTCAATTTAGTGAAGGCACTAGCTGCTATAGCAATACGAGAGTTTATTTTCATGTGTCTCCGTTGTTTGACACTTTACTACCCAAATATGTAAAATGTTAACTTTCTCCAGTGTTTTTCCATTTATTCGATGTTGTGTCGAGTTTGTGAGGTCCAAATTTTGGTCTTGGCAGAATTTAAACTGGAGACCAACCTGTTCTGCAAGTGTGCAAAATTGTCGTTAGTTTGTGGGTTGCTTGTGTGGTTGAATTCAATGGCCATGTCATTGGAAAAGTCAAGATCAAATAGTCTGCTGTTATTAAGCCATTTGATGCCTAGTTGATCATCTAGGGTGCATTTGGCATGATCCCGTCATAGCATCCCAAAAAACATAGGTGACATAACGCAGCCCCTTCACACCCGAATTGACGGGAAACCCGTCTGAGTTTCCCCGCATCTGTTCTTACACAGCAGGATGCTTCAGAATAAAAGGGTTTATAATGTTGATGTTTTTCATGGAAGCCGTAGGTCTTAAAATCTCACAAAAGTAGAACGATGAAGACTATCAAACGCTTTCTGAAAGTCTATAAAATTTATCACAAGTGGTGACTGGAGTTCAATTGATTTTTCTATAATGGATCTCAGCTTGAAGATATGATCGGTACAAGAACGATGTGGACGAAAGCCAGCTTGCTCTTCTCTTAGCCTTGCGTCGACGGCTTTTTCAGCCTCTCCATCAAAATACTGCAGAATAGCTTGCCATGTGTGATAGCAGAGTTATTCCGCGCCAGCTGTTGCAATTTGACAAATCCCTTTTTTTTTAAAGCTTGAATATCACTCCGTCTTTCCAATCTTTTGGAAGGGTCTCATTCTGCCAAACATCGTTCATTAAGGTACGTAGGATTCCCATTGATTCCTCGTCAGTTGCTTTTAGCATCTCCCTGAAATATCGTCGCTACCGCTGGCTTTGTTGTTTTTCAGTTTCTTGATGGCTTGTTTAATTTCTTCCATTGAGAAGTCGTCAATGGGTGCATTTAATGATGGCATTTGTATTTCTTTTTCAAAAACTGGTGTTATCGCTGGGTTGGATCTATTTAATACCTCTTTAAAATGTTCAGCCCATCTTTTCAATTGTGCTTGTTGTGATGGTATGGATTCGTTGTTTTTCTTTTCACAGGACAGCTTGCCGTCGGCGGATGATTCGTTAGCTGTTTCATAATATGAAAGAGTGTTTTACTATTCCCTGTTTTGGATGTTGTTTCTGCCTCTAGAGATAACTTCTGTATGTAATCACGTTTATCTTTGCGAGCATTTGCTTTAATATCTTTATCCAGTTGTCTATATTCAAGGACTGTTGATTCGTTTTGAGTCGATAATATTCTTAGTTTAACTTCTTTTCTTTCTTGGATTTGTTGCCATGTTTCTTCACTTAACCAATTCTTTCTTTCCTTTTTTATATATCCCCTGTTTCTGCTGCTGCAGATTTATAGTGTTCTTAAAAAGTTCCAATGATTTTCTTTGTTATTCTCGGTATGTCCTGTTGTAGTGACCTTGTGTAAGTTGGTGAATCTATTATGAATATCGATATTGTAGGAACTTTGAATGTTTGGTAACAATAGGCGTTTAGAATCTATTTTCTTGGTTATAATTATTTGGCTTAATTAAAGTTGCACAGTTAAAAGCTTATCTGAGAGTTTCTGCGGACCCAAATCATCATCTGCGCAAATCTAAAAATTAAAACAAGGTCAGGCGATTGAAGAGAGGCCGATCCTGGATGGCCGAGGCAGAAGATGTTATTAAACAGGTCTGTACTCTAGATGAACTGAGGCACGGTGAAGAATGGATGCCTATATCAGATGATATGGCTGCTTACACCAGGGTTGTCAGTACACTTGGACGCTACTGTAGAAAATGGGCCCCGGGCGTCGTCAATGTGGAGATTTTTGCACTCTTGTATCAGTACTCCCATCCAGGTAATATCATTATCTACACCGATGGCTCTGTCAGACGCGGAACCAGATCATCGTGGGCTTATTCAGCACAACGAAACGGTCGCACACTTCATGAAGACTGCGGCGCTTTCGAGACAAAGACATCGAGCACGACTATGGAGATCACTGTTGCCTTCAGGGCTCTCTCATGGGTGGCTGAGCAACAGGTAACCCATACGATTATCATATTAGATTCGATGTTTATGCTTCAAATGATTGAATATGGAACAATGCGTGTGGAATGGGTGAACATCATTCGGAGATCACATATCAAGAAAATGACTTCGCTATACACACCTGGACATGCTAGATGCAGGTTGTTTTTTTTTCCCCCGATCCAGAAGCACTCCAGATCCAGAAGTGTCATGGACATCGTAACCCTTCGGCTCGGTGCCACGAACACCGTAAATCTGGGGAACCTGTAGCTTTTCTGCCAGTACCCGCACTTACAGAGGACTAGTCACCCGTAGTCCAACGCGCTACGAACACGCTGGGCACGCGGGCAGAGTGCAGGTTAACGAGCGTGCTGACTTTCTTACAAACAATGCCTCGACTCAAGCGGGCAGAAGTATGGACAGAGCCGATATCATCAATGCGGTACGCTCCTAATTACGTGACATGGGCAAGTCTCGACACTGGAACGAGTTCGAGAATTAGGCGTTAAGTTTGGACATTCCAGACAGTGTCGTCTTCGTGGTAGAGAAAGAAGATATAGTAATCAACTTCTCATGGGTACGGTGAGCAAATGGACTTTGAGATGATTACTGCATCGGAGGACAGAGCCCAGTGCGCCATATGACGTCGATCGTTAACATAACATAATTATTTGGCTGATGTTGGAGTGGATTAGACTTTGCTACTGTCATAAGAGGTCCACATGTACATGCGTAATAGTCATGACAACGTAACCAGCTTGTGGAGAACGAATGGAATGGATGTGCAAAAAGTAAATAGGAAAAGAGACGGGACGGAAGAGAACATTTCCCATAGGAGATAGTCAGTAACATGACTAGTTTATGCCACTGTCGTTACTGCCTGTAACACGGCTTTCGCTATTCAAGGCTTCCGGACCAATATTAGTCACGTGACAATTCAAGGCCCATTAATCTACAACTGAAGTCAGTTTAAACACCAGGTTAGAAAGGACTTGTAATTCTGCCCAAATTTCGCTATTCTTGTGGATTTATGTGTGTTCTTATTCTTATGTGAAGGATTATTAATTATGCCTGAGAAGTGTTGTGTGCCTGAATGTAGGTCGAACTACAAGGTGAAATTTATACGACAGTGTTTCAATTTCCCTCGCAAACACGCAACATTGTGCTTCGAGAAAAATGGATTCGATGTATTCCACGTAAAGACTGGGTTCCAACCAAGCACAGTGTTGTTTGTATAAAACATTTTCAGGATGAGGAAGTAATTACTGTCGA
This sequence comes from Arion vulgaris, assembly GCA_020796225.1. Taxonomy (NCBI): domain Eukaryota; kingdom Metazoa; phylum Mollusca; class Gastropoda; order Stylommatophora; family Arionidae; genus Arion; species Arion vulgaris. The sequence continues at coordinate 53,371,921 of CM036753.1, read as the reverse complement.
GACATTTAGAGATTCTGCTGGCACAGAACACACTGTTCAACGTCGCCCAGTTTTAAAACAGGATGCATATCCTACTATTTTTCCAGGCTTGCCTTCATATTTATCAACAGAATCCCAGTCTTTAATGAAGCGAAAGGACCCAAATCAACGAGCTGTTGAAGTTAAAAAAAAGACATGATAACGCTGTTTTAGAATGGCTGGAGACAGATTTTGTAAGCGATTTTAAGGCCTTACAGAACAGCTACGAAAATAAATTACAGCAACTGCTTAAAGGACCGTGGCATCACACATGCTTGAACAATGAATATGTTCTGTTCTACACATTAAATGTAAAGCCCTACAGAGCACCTGCCATAGAGCTCAGTATCAAAATTGCTCAAGACATGTCTTTCATTGTTTATATTAAGGAGGATTCAGTTGATACAAAATCATTCAATTGGCTTTTCAATAATGGAAAAATAGAGAGATGGTCCCAATTAGAAAATTTGCTTAGTCATTGTTTAGGCACAGATATAGAAAAAATGTAACTGTTGATGACTACATCACAAAAGCTCATGAGAATTTGCTAAAGGCGATGAATTTACTGTTTAATTTAAACTCAGAGAGTATTGTTAAAGAAGAAAATCTGCAGTTTCTGGATGAACAGCTGTTGTTGATGAGAACTAATGACAGAAGGAAGCGTTATAGTAGCAGAACTCAATGTTTGGCATTTATGGCTTACATCAAGTCTCCTGCCTGCTATCGGTTTTTGCGAAAATCAAAATTATTATGCCTTCCACATCCATCTACACTTAAAAACTTGATTCCATCCATGTCAAGATCATCTGGCTTTGATATGAGCAAATACTTACAGGTAAAAAGTAACATTTTATCTACAAGAGAAAGAATAGTTGCTGTTCAAATGGATGAGATATATGTTAAATCTGCTCTGAACTACACAGGAGGACAATTAATAGGGACGGCCTCTAATGCAAAAGAAAGTGCTACAACTGTACAAGCATTCATGATATCATCTATATTTGGCAGCTACACTGAGGTAGTAGGACTAATCCCATGAAAAGATGACAGCAGATGATCTGCGGACCAATTTGCTTCAGACTATACAGTGTGTGCAGTCATCTGGATTCACTGTACTATCTGTCATTGTGGATAATAGTGCAGTTAACAGAAAGGTTTACAAGGAACTGTGTGCACCTAACAAATACAGCTTTGACAATCCTCAGCAAGATGGGAAACCCATATTCCTAATTCATGACTCTGTTCATTTGTTGAAATGTATCTGGCACAACTGGCTAAATTTAAAGGATGCAGATCAGACATTTGCCTGCCCTTCATACCCTGTAAACTCTGATAATCCAGTTTTGAAAGCTACACTGTCTAGTCTGAAAACTGTGTATTTTAAGGATATACACAAAATTGTTAAACTGGCACCAAGTCTAACGTACAAAACACTCTTCCCATCCAATCTTGATAGGCAGAAGGTACCACTGGCATTAGGTGTGTTTAATGATTATAATGTAGCAGCGCTGAGGCTAGCCGGTGAGAATGAGTGCCAGTTTCATCAGTATAATCATTCAGTGGTGGAAAATTGTCAATGTGAAGAGTAAGTTTGGCGGCGTAAGAACTCGCAACCCTTTCTCACAGCCTGTCACTAATGAAGATCAGGCTAATTTGATACACCAGAGCCAGACCTCTCCATTGTTTCATGGATAAATTATACTCGGCTACTCGACCGAGGTGGCTTAAAATACCCAACACATTCTTTAACAGTTTTAAGTCTTATGGCTTACCTTGTTGTTCAGTCACTAATCTCTTCAGTTTATGAACAACAGTTTTTAAATTCCCCTAACCACAAGGAAATTGTGATGGACACTGACAGCTAATTTTATTCATTACTTCAAGGAAGATAAAACTGTTTGTGTAGCTTGTGGTTGTTCAATAACAGATGTTTTGGTGAGAGCCATTCCAACACTGGCAAATATTTTCTTAAACAACTACAGGAAAAAAAAAATGACATAGAGAAATCCGAACAAGCTATCACATCAAATAAAAGAAAGCTTGGGAAATTTAAATAGCTAAAAATGAATCCAGAAGAATAAAAATGTTTTACACTGTTCATAATAATACCCAATGTGTATATAACAATTATTTGTGATGCAACAACTTAGACATCTATATTATGCCCTTTGAGAGTGTACACTGAGTTAGTATGTAAACAGTGCTGTATATATAGAAATAGACAAGTGTCTGGTTCATTTACCACAGACAGAGAAATATACTCAGATCATATAAATTAAGATTCTTCTGGTGAAATGTGTTGAGGGTTTATTCGTTTACAAAAGGTAGGTGTGTTTTAATTTTTTTTTCAAATGCCTTAGTTTTAAAAATGTCATTAATAAGTTGCAATCGTTTTATATACCTTCTTTATATAATCGATTGTATGTAATAATAAGAATAACAATAATTCCTCTTGTACCGTTATAGGTTACATAGGGCCTGCAATTTATCGATTGTATGTACAAGGAGTAAAATATAAACAATGTAAAATACACTAATTTTTAGCCTCCCTGTCTTAGTTTAGTTCAATATTCATAATCGTGATAGTCGGCCGGTAGTTGTGACGTCATGAGTCAATATTTTGGCTAGTCAAATGGCCTCTAGTTTAAGTAGGTCATGGCCTGTAATAGGTAATAGACTATCAGCACGGCCAACTATATTTATAGAGAAGGTCGTGCTATCAGGCGGCATGGGATATGATAGACAACAGTGGAACTAAAAATAGACGACTAATCTTCCCGATGTAACAGTGGGACTACCCAATATTAGTTGGTGTACACGTAACATATGTTACCAATTCCAATCATTCTATTTAATAACAAAGTTTTAAAATACAAATATATTTTACTGTAAGAAACGCAACATACGATACCTAAACGGTACTTCCATTTTATCTCCCCGCAGCAACCTCGCAGCAAATGTCGCGGACTTGCTCATTCTGGGAAAGGTGGTTTGTGTCCGCGCAAACAATTCCGCAGGTAAGAATTCTAGGGAAGGGGTGGTTGAGGGATGGTTGGTCAGTTAATTTTTGGCTTCGCAACAATTTCGCGGGAACGGGTGTGTATTGGTCAGTTAATTTTTGGCGGGAACGTAAGTTGGGCCGGTGTGTTATAGTTTTTGTCCGGTGCCTGGTTCTGTTAACAGTTCGCCACGTTGCGTTGTGTGATCATTCCAATCATGAATTTCCTTGAACTCTCAGCATTAGTACATGATAAGCAAAGCAGCGTTTGCTTTCTACAGCAGCAAGGCATTCTACACTCGGTGAGATACTGTTCCAACCATCATGTTATGGTGTTATCACTGGGGGATAAACAGGACCGATGGAGGTGCTTTCAATCACAATGTCGCCAGGACATCGCCATTCGCAAAGGCACATGGCTTGAGAACTCGCGACTGCCTTACCGACAGGTTATTCTGTTTGTATACAGCTGGTCAAAGAAGTTATCAAGCATCGAGTATTGCGACTCAGAGCTGGGTATGTCACAGACAGCAACCATTGACTGGTCTAATTACCTCCGGGAAGCGAGCCTATCAAATACAACACTCATACCAAATACAAACACTCGATCGTAACCCCTACGCGCATCAAATAGAATTACCCAAATCCGGGGAACCCCTAGGAAATCCTGGCTGCGGGGAGATAGAATTGATGTACCCTTTATTCTGCAATTGTAATAAAGAACGTTTATTTGGTACATCAATTCTATCTCCCCGCAGCTAACCCGCAGCCAGGATTTCATAAAGTGACGCAGTATGCAGCAATAGTATGCATCAAGTGACTGACTGCTAGAAGTGGAAACTGAAAGTAAACAGGAAATTTTATTTACCCTTCTTTGGAAGAAAATCAAAATTCCAGGAAAATGTAAATGAGATGTTTCAATTTATTAAGATGTTTCAGTTTCACAATCGAGTTCACAAGCTTGTTTCAGTTTGAGATCCGAGCGAAGATACGTGTACTGTCGAATTCAATAGAGTAGTAGCATTTGAAAATGTAAAAAAAATATTATACGTTGGTGCAAATTAAGTAAATAAATAAGTATCATGGCAGGGAACGTGCCAGTTCAATTGGTAAGTAGTAAAGTACATTCAACATAATTGATTTAGTAAGAATTTGATCATGTCAGTCATAATTGATAGATAAGGTACTTTTATGTTGGTAGTAGCCTACACTTTAACCTTGTTGTGACACTGAAAATGTAATTTACCATCCTTTAATTTACAATTTGGATGAATTAGTTCTCAATCCTATCTCTTTTTTATCAGATGTGAAGCAATTGTCATTAAAATTAGACCAAGCTAGGTTTGCATGCTCATTAAATATTCTCAACAGATTTTATTATTTTTCTTGTTTCTTTTAAAACCATGATAGAGCCATGTTCTATTGAGAATAATAAGAACTAAATTCAAGTAACTTGGTAAAAGTCAGTGGAAGTTGTAGGTCTATGTTTTGTTAGAAAATTAGCAATAGCAACAAGTTGTTAAGACACATATAATAAGTACCCATGCCTTTTACCTGCACATGAAAATCTTCTTCCAACGCTCCATATCGGCCACTTGTTAACCACTGTGTGATTTGTATGTGATCTGAGCCTAAGAGCAATTTATGTTGTGTCAGTTATGTGCCTACAAGTAGGCCAGAACATCCAATTTATGCAACACTTTTTTTACTGGGGTAGCTTCCCTGGGTCCTACATCAGTCGTCTCTTACGACATGCCTTGTAGGTTGTAGTAGTAGTACTATTCTTTGCTTCCCTAGCGGGCCCCGGCACCACACGGGTGGCATAGGGAAATGAGCAGAATCTAGTGAGCTGGATTTGGGCATCAGGGTATGCTATTCATTTTCAGGTACAGTCAATTACCCAGTCACACAGCTGACTTTGTTACTATTGCTACTCTTGATTTAGAACCCCCCAAAAAAACCATCTTTATTTGTGTCAAAGCTGCTGTGTAAATACTCTGGAAACTGGCACATTCTTTAAGTGGGAAGAATTTAACCATGTATGTTTTATATATGGATGAGCCTGAAGTTCAACCATCCATAAAAAAATTTGTTTGGAACAAAGGTAACATGGCCAGGACAGTCTTGATATCTGAATTTGATGGGTCATTTGCAGTCTGCTGTTTTTAAAATTATAGTTTAATGTGATTATTAAAAATGTAGTCTATATAAGCATGTAACATTATTTTGAATTTTTTTCCAGTTCACCAATTGTAAGTTGACCATCAGTAACAAGGTTTCTAGAGAAGATCACAAATTATTCAAGTCAATTACAGAGGATCTTCAGTTTAAAATAATTGGAGTTGATCCTTTAATCATTGAAAAGGATTGTCCATCACAGCAAGATATACATAATGCTTTTTATGTTTTAAAGGAGTTTTGAGTGCAAGATACTAATGGCTTTGACAATAATTATGATCCTGAACTAAATAAGAAAGGAGTAGCAGAAAAAAAGGTCAAATGCAGAGACACATTGCAAACTTCATCATTGGTAACATCAGGAGTAGACAAACAGCTCACTAAACACATTGGACTAAGTTATAATGAGGATGAGAATACTGGTACGTTGCTTTCACAACAGCCATCATATAGTGATGATGATAGTACATTTGATTTAATAATCAACAACTTTGAACAGCTACAACTTAATGATGTGAAACAGGACCAAGAGGGTGTAAAATACACCAATAACCAGAAGATTGATTCCATAGATTGTCAATCAAATATGGATGGATCAGAAGAAATAACAAAGTTGGCAGCATCTTATTTGTTTGTACCTTCATTAAATCAACCACTTATACCGGAAAATAAATCTGTAGTTTCACTGATATGTGATTCAATGGAAAATCATCAAACAGAAAAAAAAATTAACAAACATGCAACTGAGGTTAGAGAGCTTGAAGCACAATCTGGATTAACTTGCAAACAAGAAAATTCTGTTTACTCTTCAGAAGCAAAATTGGTGCCTGTTGAATACACAATGGCGGTATCAAAACTAGAGAATGAAGAAATGCTAGAACTTCCTCATAGTAATTTAGAGGTAGTAAAAGGTCTGCCCCATAAAATAAAAGACGAAGACAACAAAGAAACAACAGTTACAGAAAGTCATAAAACTGAATCACACCATGCAGTAGACAGTGCTAAAGAAAATAATATTGATAATATCAATCCTGGAAATGAGATAAACATGATTTCTCGTTTTAAAGAAATATTAAATGAAGAGAAATGTGAAAAAGAGAAATATGTTATCATTCATTGTCAGGAGTCCACATGTCAGACACTGAAGCAGGAAGAAGCCCTCTATATGTGTGATACCACAAGTGATGCTGGAGAGCTAAAAATAGAGCTGCAATCAGATCACCAAATGGAAAACGTCACTAATTTTGAGAATAGAGACGGCAGACAGAATAACGTTAAAAATAGAATATTAGAATCACAAAGTGAAATGGGATTAAATGTTGAAAAACAAGTTTTGGATCACGCAGCAGAGGCTAAATTTCAGACACACTATCAAGACTTTACTGAGAAACATGAAATTAAACATAACGAGTTGAGAGATAAAACTGATACAAATAAAATGGAATGTCCAGACAAATTTGTTGAAGAGCAAACAATATCACAGACTCATAAAGATATGACTGTTTGTGTGAAAGTTTTAGTACAAACCACAGAAAAGGAAAGAAAAGAAGCACAAACAGAAGGGGAAAACATAGCAATGACAGAAATACACAATCTGAGTGGAGCCTTTAGTGACACAACAAATGTTGATCCTACAATCAACATGGAAAAAAGGAAACAAGTTGATGAAAGTTATATAAATGAGAACCTTCGTGAGGTATCCTGTGTCAAAGATAACGGAGAAGAGAACAGTATCTTATATTTTCCTAACAAATTTTCATTGTCTCAGATATACAAAACTAACATGCAGAGTTTACTTGATAACAAAACTAGTTTATTGCAGCCGGTGATTGCGAATGATAGAGATAACCAGATGACACAAGAAACACAGGTACACCAGCTTGGAAGAAATTCACAACATAAAACACAAGATGTTGTACATGGAGAACAAAGTGATGGTAATTTTGAAAAAGGCATACCATCAAGTGATACAACTCTTAAAAATCCCCAAAATAATGATGACAAAGATATTTCTAGAATACCACATGTGTCAAAAGAATGTCATCAGCTAGAAAAAGAACATGGCAAAAGCCAAAGAGAAGTTCATGGAAGGAATAATATTCCCAATGAATTTCAAGGAGAACAATATTTAAATAAGAATAGTGCAGATAAACAAATACAAGAAGATGATCAAAAGACAAACCAAGATGGAGCAAAAAGTAAATTGCTCAGGCAAATAACACCACAGGAGCCAACAAACAGACAAACAAAACAAGATAATATGAACATATTTGGTTCAGATGAATCATCAGAAAAGATAGTCCAGTATTCATGTACATTTAAAGCTACAAACAGTCAGAGAGATAGTGAGACTAAACAAATACTAGAAAGTAAACAAAGTTCAGATCAAGATGGGAGCAAAAGTGATTTACTCGAACAAACATCACAAGAACAATCAAATGAAAACAGACACACAAGACATGTGAACAGTTCTGATTCCAATAAAGAATCAGAAGGATAAAAGAGAAGATGAAATAAACCATTAAAAACTAAACAAAGATCAAATCGAGAGGGACAGAAAAGTGAGTTACCTAAACAAGCAGTATCACAAAAGTCAGCAAACGAAAAGAGAGACACAGAACAAGAAAGTAACAGTTCAGAATCAGATGAAGTGGAAATCAATTATTCATTGAAAGCATCTGCATTTAATATTGCTAAGATTCATTTTGCAAAATCTAAATTCCAAGTATATTTTGATGCTACTGTAGATGTAGGTTCTGCGTTCACATTCCAACTAAAGGAACACAATGAAAAGGACATGAAATTCCTAAAACGACTTAAGCGGTTGCAATTTGATGACATTGAGTTTGTTGGTGCAGATTTAGTTTCTGTGAAGTCAGCTGCGAAAGAAGTGATGGCTCAAGTAAGTGGATCAACACTAAATGCAGTAGGTAACAAGGTATATATCACAGGTTTGAATGATGTAGTTGAATCAGCTGGAAGGAAGCTTGTATCACTTATCAAGGATAAAACAACCACTTGACTTCAGACAAGACCATTGAAAATGAAAACACTCATGGAATGAGCACGTCACAGAGATCAAAGTTTAATGCAATGCATTCAGATATGCGACAGTTTGATAGGACATTGCATGAGCAAGATGTACATTCTTCATTGCATGAACAATATCACAATCCTAAAAGAGATTATAGTAGTGTTCTTTCTGAAGGCATTGGAAATAGAGCTTTCAGTAATGTAATGAATAATCATAATTTCATTAGCGATGAAAGTAAACTTAGTGTTAAGATTTGCACGGCAAATATAACTGAACTTGAAGTGGATTGCATTGTAAATGCTGCAAATAAGAGACTGCAACATGGAGGGGGAGTAGCCAGTGCCATAGCTAAGGCAGCTGGTCCAAATTTGACAAAGGAATGTCAGGACTTTGTAAGTGCTGGTAAACAAGTTGCTGTGACAGACATTTTGGTGACTACAGGTGGAAAACTGCCAGCAAAATGGGTCATGCATGCAGTAGGTCCTAAATGGGATGATTATGATGATGAAAGCAAATCACAGTGTTTTGAAGCCTTGCGACATACAGTGCTGAGATGTCTTGTTGAAGCTGGCAAGCGCAGATTTACTTCCATAGCCCTACCCTCAATCAGTTCTGGTAAGAAATTTGTTGTCATAAAACTGTAATAGACTAATAGTTTTTATCATTTACATAGGTAATGTAGGCTCTAAATATTGGTGAAATTTGTAAAGCAAATAACAAATATGGGAATTTATAAGAATAGATATTTTTTTAAAAAATGAACAGGATTACTAAAATGAAAACTGATTATGACAAAAACATTTGTAATGAATGAAACTGCTCAGCAGCTACCGCATACTGACCTTGCAAAATGTATATAGCAAATTACTAGAGAAGATAGTGGCCAGAAAAGTAATGTGTCACTGTCACTTAGAGACTGACCACATCCTCCCTGACACTTTGGGTAGCAGTCGGCCAATGAAATGGACAATGCTTGCACATTTGCATAATGATGTTTATGAAGGCTTCCAATCTCAGCAAGAGACTGTTGCTGTGGCCATTGACTTGGAGGATGCTTATAACAAGGTGAATTTTTCAATTATGGTGCGTTCTTTGATTAAATGTGAGGTTAATCCTTGGCTGGTGAACTGGATAGCTGCTTCTTTAATGGAGAGAACAGTTGCACTACGTTTAGGAACATGGACTTCGGATCCTGCATGTATATGCCCAGTATTACCCAGGGTTCTCCTCTATCACCCGTGTTGTTTAATATTTACACAGAAAAAAGTAGCTAAAATTCAGCGAACCAGGTTGGGTCAGACATTGACATTTGTAGATGATATCTTAATATATAAGACTGGGCCAGATAGACAAGTGATGGTTGACGACATTCAGAAAACATTGCATACCATCTCGGGTTGGTGTAGAGAGTCTTGTTCTCAGGTCAATCCTGAAAAAGCGTGTATGTTGTGGTGCTCGTTGAATCAAGGCGGATCTACCCCGATCAAGCATGCATAGTCAAGGCTGATTTACCCCGTGTAAATTTTGATGAACATACCATCGAGCGCAGAGACGGGCTGCGCTATCTTGGAATAAACTTTGATCGTAGTCTATCTTTCAAACACCATGTTGAACAGACGATATAACGCTGCAATCATGGTCTTGAGGCTCTCAAAGTTATGGTAGCCGCACACCTTGGACAGAGACTACTTGTCCTTTTGTTCGATCGACTGGTAATGTCAGTGGTAGATTACGGACTCGAATTCTTACGATATCAAGATCACAATGTGAACGATCGAACAGGTTCAGAATGAAGGTATGCGTTAGTCCTGGGCTGCACTAGAGATACCCCATTGTGAAGATGAGATATATGCTTGCCTTCTGTCACTACGCTCCCGTCATGCAATCGCCCAAACCAAGGCATATATGCGGGTTACTGCGGATAAGAGACATCCACTTCACAAGAACACTAATGATGTTAAAGGCACGAGAATTAAGCGTGGCATGTCGTGGATGGCCCAGGCTGAGAGAATAATTGGTCAGGTGACTACGGTTGCGACCCTACCAGAAGGGGAAAAATGGATCCCAACAGATCCATATGGCATGACCAACTATCTCAACGTTATCATTACTCTTGGAAGAGAATGTAGAGATTGGGCAACATGAAGGCTGATCTCGCAGTTAAGCAGCTGATAGAAGATAATGCAAGGGATGATGATGTTGTTGTATATACCGATGGGTCGGTTCACGTGGTGAGAAGTCCGGCTGGGGTTTCTTGGCTAATGCACATGATAGGGTTGTTGCAGAGTGAAGTGGGGCATACAGGACAGCTACTTCTAGTATGAGGATGGAATTTGAGGCGTTACTGCTGCCCTCCATTGGATCTCTGGGACTTCATTTCTGGGGCAGTTGTTGTATCTGACTCTCAGTCGATGCTTCAAAGATCCAGAAGGGCAGGTTTCGGTATGAGCGGATGTCATCTATAGAAGTTTCTAACCTCCAGCGGCTTACGTGGATATACTGTCCTGGGATGCAGTTGTTGATTGACTCTCAGTGAGCTCACAAGATCAGAGGGCAGGTTGCATGCATCGCATCGCTGTTGGGGAGTTGAAGATGGATAAGGGATTTCTTCGGTCTTCACACTGTCTGTTGGATGAGGACACTAAAATCAATGTTGAATCGATCAAGCGATTGTAGGTTGAGTTACCCGTTATTCAAGTCGAACTGGGTGCCTGAGAGGCAGAGTGAGAGGTGTGTCACAGGAACCATTAGTATGCGTACTCTTCGATATCTGTTGGGGAGACTGAGCACCTATGGGTCTGCCAGAAGTGCAATGACGTTGGTTTAGTAACCAATAACCAATATATATACCAATTCACCTCAATTTACCTCCAAAATTCACCAAACTTAGTAGATCAACAAAAGAAATTTTTTGGAAATCTGATCAATATTTGTTTAAAAAATAAATAAAATAGAATTTGTGTTTTAAAAAAAAAAAACTTTCCGGTAGTGGCAACCACGTGGTGAAGAATGGTTACCTTATTTGCATAAATCAAAGGGATACAATCACTACCACATAAACATGAATACGTCTCATAATGTGCCACTAATCAAAATACATTATGAGCTATGAAACGTATGCTACATACATGCAATAGCTATGTAAGAAGTTTTAAGGTAGTGTAAGATCAGTTGCCCACAGACAACATAAAAATTGCAATCCTTGTCAACATAGTTCCGGCCTGTCAACATGAGCGGACTTATAACACACCAGTAGTAAATGAAGTTACCTTATAGCGGAAAATGATTTTGGAAAGCAGATGTAATCTTGCAAAAATGAGACAACAAGCTGCCACTTATTTCCCATACGAAGTCGGTTAATTAACTAGTTTTCATATATTTGTGCTTGGACCTCAGAATGAACCAAAGCAGAAATTCGTTCTCTGCAACTTCTATCAAGCTTGATATGGGCCAAAAATGTGGTGTTTGAATCCACAGGCATTATTACCCACGCCCTTCCAAGACTGATATCTGCAGAACTGCATACCAGCTGCATGACATCTTCAGCACTGTCTATTCATGATTTACCTCTATTCATTTGGTTTCCTTTGGATATAGTCAGCATCTCATGGAATGGGTGCCAAATTTTCTGCCTTTACTATGTGGTAATCACTTACTATGGATAATTTGACTGCTATCCATGGTGGGAAAGTCTAGGAGGTATCTCATGGTTCGGTAGTAGGTGTCCTTTGTGCACCTGCGAACAATTTGCATGTTTGTTTGTGTGGTGCTGATTGTCAGGATGGCTAGAGCATATTCAACAGTAGACAAGCAGCATGTCAGAGTGTACTTTGAAATCCATAGCTGTCAACATTAGGTGTTTAGAGTATACAAGATGTTGATGATGAATAAAAAACAATGTGAGAAACACAATCTTTATTAAATAATCAATGTTGCATCATTCATAAAAAATGCTTCTTAAGGTCAGAACCAAGGTAGAACAAGTTATCATTTTGCACCACAGAACAAGACACAATCAACTCAACAGACATGTATACAAAATTCAGGTTTGGCATTTTCAACCATGTGTACGACACTTCAGACTGCACAGCACATATAACAATACCACTGATATAATATACTGAGACAAACTCACTGGTCTAGTGAAGCAATACTAGAAAAGAAAGCTGTGCAGACCTGTGTGTGAGCTACAAAGGACAGTGAAGTTTGTTTATACAAGAGACAACATTGAATATATAAATAATATTTCAAACAAACAAAAGGATGGAAGGATCACGAAGATCTATAATTCCATAATAAATTATTTCGTATCTTGTCAAAATTAGTTTGACCGTATTGATGTCATATTTTAACTGATAGATAATTTAGGAAAAGAGAAGTTTTGCAATATCAGTGTGGAGATAATATGGAAAATAAATTGTGTGTGGGGGAGAAGAAATGATGGGGCTGCACTAATTTCAAATTATATTTGTTTTTATTGTTATTCGTATCATCATCAGGTGCCTTGCCTGTTGGCAATGGCGATATTGAATCTCCACAACCGTCTGCAGAATAATTATGTAGGTTGTATGTTTTTATACTGAGTTGCAATTAAATATATTTTGTCTTTTTCCCCCTCAGCAATCTTTAGAGTGCCCAAAGAACAGTGTGCGAGATGTTACATGGAAGCAGTCAAACACTTTGATATTTTCAATGCTAAAGATAAATCTACTCTGCTTGAGATTTATTTTGTTGATGTGGATAATGCTATGGTCAAGCTGATCCAAGAATGTTTCAGTAACTGTTGGCACGATTTGTGTAATATGGAATTTGTACAGAGAGACTGTGAGTTTGCAGAAAGGCATCAGAATTCATCCAGAAATCAAACAGAATACTCAAGAAAATTAGATCAGAAATTTCCCGACCATAATAAACCATCTTCACCAAAAGGGACACAATTACCAATAGGGCATCTGCAGTGGGATCAACAAAAAATTAGAAATGAGCACACCATATCAGTTTGGGAATATTACTCTGTATGTTATTGGCAGAAGACCAGCTTTGAATTTGAGATCAGACATTATCATCACAATTGGAGAACCTTTTGACAAATTGAGTGGTATTGAGGATTTCCAAATATCATCCAATGTTGAAAAACAGGAAAAAATGCCTTATTCAAAAAATGCTTTCAAATTTCTTAAAGTTTCTAAACCAGGTGGCAGCCAAACTCGGTTGTTATGTTCAGTCTATCCTAAATGTGATAATGTCGACAGTATCAATGAGGCTTTTAAAAACTTAGAGACTGCCGCTCAAAGCTTTGAAGCAAACAGTAAGAGACTGATTTTAACCAGCCGTATTCTTTATTCTGGTAAGTTAACATTTTTGTTTGTTTCTTTATTTAAAATAATTTAAAGAACCATATTTAATTTCACACAAAATTCTAAATATCTGATAATCACTTTTTGTCAAATTCTAATTTTGTTCTTTCATTTGTGAAAGTGGGTGTTTCCAATACAGTTTTTTGTGCCGATTCCGACTCCACAGTTTTTTTATATCACATAGTTTTTTAGAAATAAGTCAATATATAATTATCATACAAATGCAGAGTGTAGCACCTTTCAAGAACAGTTACTATTACTTGGTGATAATCCTGATGACTTTTGCTTGTAGAATGTTCTTGAAGTTTCCCTTGTCAGACCTCCAACAATAATCAGCTGATTAGCTGGATTTCACTTCTCTTTAATTCCTTCCATCGTCACAGTTTCTGGGTGAAATATTTTCTCATGTTCATCACTCACAGATGTTCACCACTCACAGACACCTGGTTGCCAGGGGAAGAGTCTGCATGTGAATCCAGGTAGTGCAGTTTGAGAGACATTGTACCCCATTTTGGGATGTGCCTGCACCATAGATGTCACAATGCTTTTGTACTTTTGAGATTTTTGCATTGACAAAAAATTGCTCCGTCACTAGTTTCAATTGTGTCCAGACAGAACTTTCCTTTTAGTTGAGAACTGCCCCAAATGGAGTCCCTTATTAAGTGTTCAATGTAAAGCACAACAAAAATTCCTGCTTTCCCTTTTTTTTGGGAAACTGTTTGTCACATTATTGAAATTCAAGGTTGTTCATGTCAATAGCTGTTACAAAAATCTTATACTAATTTATTGCAGCTTTAGCAAGTAGATTTTCTGCAAACTCATGGTTTTTCCTTCACATTTTTCTCACTGGGTATTAAGTTGGGTGCAATGGCTACTGTTTCATCACATAGTACTGCGCTTTCCTGGTTGTGCTGTCCCATTCGCACATGAAGCGACAATGCTTGATGTATCCAGCTTGTAAACCAGACAAAATCACTTGTTTGCGACAAATAATAAATATAAAATGGAACAATTCAGAAGTGATGAAATCTGAGAAATGTCTCAATCACTTGTAACAACTGTTATAAGAAGGAGGAAATGGAGATCTGTTGTACATACCATGAGAAGAAATGATCAAAGAATACCAATACAGGAACTGTATGCAAAGTGGGTGGCAAGGGGTTCAAGAAAGAAAGGACATCCTAGGAAAACCCTAATTTGTTTTATTGAGGTTTATCAACACCACACTTTGGACAGGTCCTTCTCAGAGCTTCTTAACATTTCCATCAATGTAAAGTTACTGATCACTTCTTCTATGTGTTGATTAATCAAACATCTTGTACTATTAGTAAAGTGTACATGTCTGGCAGCTCTAGGTTTCATTCTAATCTTCTTCATTCTGATTAGCAATGTAGATTCATATGGGTGTGTAAATAAATTATTTTTTTTATCTGCCTCCCTTATGACATTAAGGATGTCTGACCTGTCGATTGTTCGTCCTTCCTCGATCATGGCTGTGTCAGCTGGCAATCTTCCCGCTCATTGCCCTTCACATCCGCATGACCTGGTACAAAAATAAATATGATATGGGTCATTTGTGATATACGCAGTGTGTCAAGATGGTATGACAGAGCTGCAAACACAGATTTATGGATAAGAATAATATAGGAACCCATGATGACCTAGGTTAAGAGGAGAAAATGGCGATGGGTCGGGCATACCCTGTGGAAGGCACTTAGTGGAAACCACAAGGAAAACAAAAAGAAAGGGGGCGTCCTAAACAGACCCGGAGATAGTCTACTTGAGGGACTGAAGGATACTGGACTATCCTGGGAAGCCATAAAAAAAAAAAGTCAGATCTGGAAAAATGACAAACATCTTGAAACCCTATGCTCCATGTGGAGCAGGGAGGAATAAGTAGTAGTCTGTGTGTTGAGCCATTCATGTATGTAACTGAGATTGATTTTCTAAAGCATGATCATTTAGTATACATGCATGTGTGTTCTCTTTTGTGCCAAGTCATATCAATGCTCTGGTCACCACAATTCTTTTGTCAGTTATATGAGGACTATCATCATAGCACTCGGACATGTCCATAGGTGCTCCGATCTCAATCCAGCAGCGTCTAGCAGCCCAACATGCCAGTTCGATGTTGGTTAATCAATCACTTTGTATATTTAGTATGTCGTTCTTTTCGGGTTGCACTAATATTGACACCCATCTCCCTCAATCTGGTCAGTGAGTGGGATTCATAGCCCTGAAACTCCTCTGTTCGGAAAGAGTCTCTCAGTGCGTGAAGAATGTCATTTCGATCCATGGCAGCTACCTCTGATATTGTAGCCAAGTCATCCAATCTATCAGCTCGCTCATTACCCTAACTTTGCGTGACTAGGGAAAATGGTGATTTCTCTGATCATTGTCTGTACTAGTACCCAGTTGCGTCTCGCCATTCCTTATTCATCTTTACGAATCATGCTCATGGAGTCACTGAGTAAGGAAAACACGAGAGTAGTTGTGAGATGCCAACCATTTCACCGTAACTGTCCGAACCTCCATTGTCAAGCTACTTATGGTTGTTGCATAGGTCCCACTGACTTCTCTTATTATTTTTCCTCCTGAGCGTGCTGAAAATGCCCAAGCACAGCGTTGTTGGCAAATGACCGAACCATCTGTGTAAATAACCACATCTGTATCATTGATGTTGTCATTCAAGAGGGCCTCAACCTCCATGTTAATCAGTGATAGATTATTTTGTTCGCAGTTTTTCTTAATAGATGTAATAATTGTGAAAGCAGTCCAAAATTGAGGTGGCACAGCAACCCATTCCTCTCCTGGTTCAATTCTGGAAGGATCACATATTTCCCTAAGAGTATCTTCGCCTGACTCAGCCATGATCTGCCTCTCTTGAGTCTACACCTTTCTCCTTAATGAGTTCTTCATGGAGAGGATGTTCCTTGTTTACGTTAATTTTTAGATATGATCGAACCCGCCAAGTTTCAGTTCTGTTAGCAATAGTGGGAAGGTCAAGAAGGAATCGCATTGACACTCCTAGTGTATCTTTGGTGCATCCCAGAATGATGCGCATAGCCTCATTCTGAATTTTTCCAGTCTTACTATTTGCATTTCTTGAGATGTGATCTCGAGGATGTCCACCCATTCCACACGCATACTTCCAGATTCAGTCAGTTGAAGCATATTCATCGAGTCTGATATATGAAGTATGCGTGTGGAATGGGTGGACATCATTCGAGATCACATCTCAAGAAAATGACTTGGCTGTACACGCCTGGACATGCTGGAGTGCAGGGTAACGAGCGTGCTGACTCTCTTGCAAACAGACTCAAGTGGGCAGAAGCATGGACAGAGCCGATATCATCAATGTGGTACACTCTCAATTGTGTGACATGGGCGGGTCTCAGACACTGGAACGAGTTCGAGAATTAGGTGTTAAGTTTGGACATGCCAGACAGTGTCGTCTTCGTGGTAGAGAGAGAAGATATAGTAATCAACTTCTCATGGGTACTGTGAGCAAATGGACTTTGGGATGGCTGCTGCAACGGAGGACAGAGCACGAATGGGAATGCCCAATGTGCCATGACGTCGATCGCATAACATAACATAACATGATAATCGTGTGGGTAACCTGTTGCTCAGCCACCCATGACAGAGCCCTGGAGGCAGCAGTGATCTCCATAGTCATGCTCGATGTCGTTGTCTCGAAAGCCCTGCAGTCCTCATGAAATGTGCGACCATTTCGTTGTCCTGAGTAAGCCCACGATGATCTGGTGCTTTCTTCGCAGGCGCCTATACCCGGAGAAGGTGCTTGTCTCGGCTATGCATCGAGTTCAGAAAATTACTCGCCAGTAGGCCCTTACCAGCCAGCATAGGACTACTAACTCTGACAGAGTAAAACTTATCTTAACTTTCCACCCCATAGTTCACTGGTGAAAAATGTTTTATTCCGTCATCTGTCTATCCTTAAGTCAGATCTTGACACCCGTTCTCTCTTCTCCAACTATCCTTTGGTGGCTTACAGATGGGACAGAAGTCTTAAGGATATGTTGGTACACAGTCGCCTTATTTTGGCACTGTCCAGTATGGCCGTCGATGTTGCAACACATGTGCTTATGTGATACAGACGCGTACTGTATCTTTCCTTTAGCCACGTTTGTTATTGACGATGGTTTCACATGCGAGTCCGTAATCTTATCTATGCCATTATCTGTAAGCGGTGTAACGAGGCTTATATCGGAGAGACAGGCAAGAGGCTCAGTGACCGATTTGCCCAATACCTGCGCGACATACGCCAATGCTCTGTAACCACCCATTTCAATGATACTGGCCATTTAGGAGCTCACAATGTCCAGGTCACAGCCATCCGATCATGTTTCTCGGATGATCACAGTCGATTTGCTCTGGAGAATCGGTTGATTTCGTTGTATGGTACCTTGTGCCACGTGGCTCAACGTAAACGAATGTATTCAAGTTATATATGTACTAGATTTTTCATTGTTTCTCTTCCTTTCTATTTCTAGTTTTTATGTGTGTTTTTGTGTTACATTTATTTCGTTATTCGTTTTTATTCCCAGATTTTCATTAGAAACGTTTGTATTTAGTCGTCCATATGTTTTTTTAATTTGTCACTCCCGTTGTTGCTTACTTGATAAAGACTTTGTGGGTCAAACGTTGCTGTATTTTGTCATTGTTTTTGTAATTTGTAAAACTACAGTTCTTTGTGATTACGTGTTTTACTATATAGTTCAATCTCTTTACATTTCATTATAGTAGTGAAACGTGGCCTAACTACTCTTCCACATGTGATGGATTTTAAGACTTCTTTGCATGAAGTGACAAGATAAGATGACCAACAATGAGGTGTTGGAAAGTGCAAATATTAAACAAATATTTTCCATGCTCAGTGTTTGTAGACTGATATAGACAGCGTACATTTAGCTGATGGAGGATGGTAGAATGCCAAATGATCTATATGGGGGCACTGCAGATCTCAGGGCGTCCTTAATTTTGGTATAAGAGAGTGTGCAAGAGAAACATGCATGACACCATCATTTAAGTTGATTCCTGGGAGCAGGAGGCTATGAATCAAAATGCATATATAGGGAAGATTGTGAGTGGAATTAGAAGCAATAAAAATACTTCTTATAGAGAGGTTAAAAGCTGAATACCTGAAGAGATGCATCTATTTTCATAGAAAAATAAAGAGATATATTTGCTTAATCTTCCTCAGTTTTCTCTCTCAGTATACATGTCAGATTATAAGTATACTATTATTTGCTTCCTGTTCAAATTTTGTGTTACATATCTCGCACATATTGTGTGAGGTTAGCCTGTCCACAAGATAACAACATGGTCTTGCAAGTGTATTCATCATTATCATGAATTTTTAATTTTCATCTCTTTGGAGCACAACATGCTATCATTTACAAAGTCTGAAAGGTACCAACCAATATATGATTTAAACATTTTATAGTCATCTTATCATTCTTTTCATAATAGATCTATGCTTCAAATAAGATGTAAAGAGTCTGTCTTTTACCATTTCTCAACAGAACCAGACAACAAGAAATGGAAAGCAAACAAAAGTTGTGATACTAAAAAGGTTGGAAGATTTGCACAATGCTTGTATGATTACTTGAACATAACATCTAAAAATGTTCAAGTCAATTTCTCTGTCACTGTTGTTGGAGACTATGAAGCTGTGCTCAGCATTCAGAAAGTGATGGAGTCTCGTGGTGCCAAGAAAACCATGCCAGGATGTGAGTAATGTTAGTTATTAATAGAACCAACATCACAGAACAGATTCATAGGTAGTCAGTCATCCCCAACAGATGTTAAAAGATATACATGTCAAAGGTTCATCTCTGTGTTGTAATTTTCATTTTCTCAATTGCTGTGTCTAATTTTGGCACCAGTAGCACAAAGTTCGGTTTAGGAATGTTTTAAGGCTCTTATACCCCACAACATACAAACCATGCTAGAATTAACCTGTGAACTGGGTTCTCTGCACACAATACCATTAGAAAGTTTATAATGTCCAATGCATTTCTTAGGTAATTTTTTTAACTATGCGAATCAATCATGACTGTTAAAATATAATTAGAAAAAGTCAGCTTGTAAGGTTACCTTTGCTTTGTAGATGTTGAATAATACAGTTGATATATGGAAACCATGAGTCAGGTCTGGACATATGTGCTAGGGTCTGTTCTTCTTGTTTCTAAACATAGTACACAGATTCTCTCTATCAGAAAGAATCCTACTTAGACAGTAAATTGGATATGCAAGGAGGTACAGAAGAAAGGATAAGAATGGCAGGGACTAGCATTTTTACATATGGATAATTTGTGATGGCCCAACATCATTGAGGCTAAGATAAGGATATTCAATTTCAATGTGACAGCAGTACTCCTGTATTCATCACAAACATTGAGAAGCAGAATGCCAACAAAATACAAGTATTTAGTAATAGTTGCCTAACAAGATCTTAACCATACATTGTCCAAAGGTAATTAGCAATGAAGAGTTTTATTGTAAAGCCAAGCAAAGCGCTGCTGAGGAAGAAATCCGTAAAGCAAGATGGATATAGATAGCATACAGTATGAAATAACATTACAAGACATGTACTGAACTGGAATCCACAGGGTCAACGGAAGAGAGGTGCACCAAGGAACACATGGAGAAGAGAACTTGACAAAGATATCAAACAAATGGGCTCAATTGATGAGGCAGGGAGATGGCTGCCTTGAACAGAAATAACCAGAGAACTATTGTTAATGGTCTGTGTTTCCCAAGGAACGGGTCAAGAACATCTTCTTTCTTCTTCTTCTTCTTCTTTTGTCAGCATACTGTTACCAGGTTGTTAACCCAGTGTTGTGGTTTTATGTATTTGTCTAGCGCTTCTCTGGTGACGTGTGATGTTTTCTTAGTCCCTGGCAGAATTCAACTACGTTATCTATCCACCTTTTCCTCAGTCTTCCTCTCGCCTTCCTTCCTGATATTCTGTTGTGGAAAGCTTCATAGGCAGTTTGGTATGTTCACATTCTTACTAAGTGGTAAGGGGGTCAAGAGCATAATATAAAGTATGTTTGTGTTTCTACTAATATTGAGCAGAATGCTTAAGTTGTAATTATTTATTTTAGCTGCCTACCGTTTGTCATACCCTGGAAATCTAACTGAGTCTAAAGGATCAGGATCTGAGAATGATCAGAAAAGCAGTTATTCTCATGGCAGTTCTCATAGTTCTTATGATTCACAAAGATCTAGACAATATGGGGATGGAGGTAAGATATTTTTAGAGTTAATGATTGTTTTTTGGATGAGGATCTAGGTTTCATTAGGACAGCTATTCTTAGGGAAATAAAAAAAAGTTTCCATTAAAGAAAATCTTCGCCCACTATTGTAGTGGTTAGATAGACTGTTAAGACTATGGTCACTTTAATTGTAAATGGCAAAGAGTTTTAGAAAAGTTATATTAGTAGGAGGTATTTAAGCTGCCTACCAAAAACGGGTGTGCTCTGCCCAAAGATGCAAATATTGCAGCTCTCATCTATAATTTAAAAGTACAACACACTTACGCTTTTTAAAAATCAAATAACATACAAATAACCACAGGTGTTTATTAAACAGCAAATGCGGTATGCTCTCATTTATGCGATATTGGTGAGTTTCAGACACTGGAATGAGTTTGAAAATTAGAAGTTAAGTGTGGACATGCCAGACAGTGTCGTCTTCCTGGTAGAGAGTGCTAATCAACTTCTCATGGGTACGGTGAGTAAATGGACTTTAGGATGTATGCTGCAACGGAGGACAGCACATATGGAATGTGGGTTAACCTACGGGACTGCAGAGCCGATATATCGGTTCAGAGTAATGTTCATGATGTCGCAAAACCGATATATCAGCTTTTGGATGTCTGTTCACGGAAACGAATGTATCTTCACAACCTCTTTACTGAAGTTAAAAAATCTTCGAAACTGAAAGTACATATTGTAGGTACATTACTATCTCCATTTAGCAAAGACTTGACAGATGGAAAGCAGTGTATTATTGTGTTCAAGTCGAGACTTTTTTTAAAAACGTTAATGTTTCTGATGATGTTTAAAGTGTAATCTTGAGTACTGTTAGATCAAATTATAACTTGTGATAGTAATGAAGAAGATTTAATTGATGGTGATAATGACATTTGCTTGTTTATAAAATGCAGTATCGATAGTTGTAATTGTAATAATTGCAGTGTCTAATGTAATAATTGCATCTAAAGAATGGGTGTTCCATATTCCATTTATTGACGTGTCCGCACTAAAAAGTGAATATTATAAAAACTGCTGCACCTAGTTAGATGAAACTTATAGAATATGTTCGCACATGGATTATCTTCATTTAAATACTACTTCCTTTAAACATCTATAAATATTAAGATGTAATACATCCAGAGTAAAAATATTTTTAATGATTTTTTGTTTTTCAAAATAGTCATGCTACAATAATCTAATTTTCTCAAACGTATATCAGCTGATGTAAAATATTATTATATTAATGTATTCTACATCCAATTAGCAACAATTTAATATATAATATGTCATACTTTAGAGAAACAGTACAAGAGTTATAAAGGATTAAACTAATTGACATTGAATGTTAAATTTGAATCGCAAAATAAATGCGTTCAGAGGTCAAAATAATACAGGGCGAAAGGGTTAATCTTCCTCAGTTTTCTCTTGCAATATATATCTCTCTTTGCCTTTTTACCCGGGTTGGGGCATAGGCCCTCAACCAACTCATGCCAAGTCTTCCTATCTCTAGCTATCTCCTGCAGCTCCCTCCAGCTCTTCTTTATATTGTTGATCTCCGCCTCCAAATCTCGTCTCCATGTATTTCTCGGCCTCCTTTCTTTCGCTGTCCCTGCGGGTTCCAGGCAAGGACCCTTCTTGTTATATTCCCCTCCGGTTTCGCAAAGTGTGTCCTATCCAGCGCCAGCGTCTTTTTTAACCTGTTCGTTCACTGGAATCTGTCTTGTTCTCTCCATAAGTTCCTCATTTGTGACCCTATCATACCATCTTATTCCCTCTATTCTGCGGAGACACCAGTTGATGAATGTTTGCAATTTATGCGCTATTGTTTTAGTTGTTCTCCATGTTTCTGACCCATACAGTAGAACTGCTTTTACATTAGAGTTAAATATCCGAATTTTTGTTCTAGATTTGATTTCTTTGGACTTCCAAATGTTTCCCAGTGCAATGAAAGCTCCTCTTGCCTTCTGTATTCTTATTTTAACATCTCTATCTGTTCCACCCTCTTTGTCTACGTTGCTGCCCAAATATGTGTATGATTCTACCTCTTGAAGTGGGATTTCCCCAGGGAGATCGAGTTGTCGTTGCTTGGTTAATTCTCAATATCTTTGTCTTTCCCTTATGAATGTTCAGCCCTAGTTGCTGGGACCTTTGATTCAATGTGTTAAGCTTATCCTGCATCTGATTTTGTGTATGTGACAGAAGGGCTATATCATCAGCGAAGTCCAGATCATCCAGTTGCTCTGTCAGAGTCCATTGGATTCCATTTCTGGTGTTAGTTACTGTGGTCTTCATAATCCAGTCTATTGTCAGTAAGAACAACAAAGGTGATAGAAGACATCCCTGACGCACTCCTGTTTCTATTCCGAAAGTATCTGTTAGTTTACCTTCATGGAGAACTCTACATTTCATATCTGTATATGTTGCTTTTATTAGGTTAATAATTTTCTGTGGGATTCCATAATGCCTCATTAATTTCCAAAGGGTTTCCCTATCAATACTGTCAAAAGCCTTCTCATAATCAATAAATCCGATATAAAGTGGGGATTTCCATTCAATACTTTGCTCTATTATTATACGTAATGTGGCTATCTGGTCAGCACAGGATCTATTTGGAAGCCTGCCTGTTCATCTCTTAGCTTTATATCGATGGCATCTCTCAGTCTCTCCAGGATGACTCTGCTTAGTATTTTCCCAGGTACTGACAACAGCATTATTCCCTATAGTTTTCACACTTCTGAAGGTCCCCTTTCTTTGGTAGCTTCACCAGGTATCCTTCTCTCCAGTTTGCTGGTATTTCTTCGGTCTCCCAGATTCTGCTAAATAATTTATACAGTATTTCTGTGGATGTGTTTATGTTGGCTTTAACCGCCTCTGCTGGAATACCATCTGGACCGCCGCTTTTCCATCTTTTAAAAGTTTAATGGCTTTACTAATCTCCTCCTTGGATGGTTTCTCACAGTTGATGTCCAAGTCAATTTCTGCCGGTTGGATATCTGGGGGTTTGTAGGTGCTGGTCTGTTCAGGAGTTCCTTGAAGTATTCCATCCATCTTTCCATTTGGTCTCTAACATTAGTGATAGTTTCCCCACTACTATTTTTGATCAACCCATTTGATGGTCTGTATTTTCCTGCTAGCTTTCTAGTGATATTGTAAAGATCCCTAAGGTTTCCTTTTCCTGCAGCTACCTCTGCTTCTCTTGCTAGATCTTCTACGTATTGTCTTTTATCTAACTTTATTTGTTTCTTCACTTTCTTGCTAGCTTCTGTGTACTTTTCCTGGGCTATGGCTTTGGCAGTTCTAGTTTTGCTATTATTTAAATCTGCTTTCCTCTTTTCCTTTCTTCTATTTCCTTGAGAGTTTCTGGAGTTATCCATGCCTTATGATTCCGCTCCTTCTTTCCTAATACCTCTGTGCATGTTTCATTCCAAATATTTTTGGCTTGCTGCCAGCATTCTTCCGCACTCACCTCATCTTCTAATTGCCGCAACACCTCATACTTATTAGAGACTGTGACCGTGAACTGTTCCTTTGTTTCTTGACTTCTGAGGTATCCTACATTATATTGGTGTCTATGTTCATGGGATGTTATGTATCGCTTAAGCTTCAGTTTAATTTTACTTATCAGCAAATGGTGATCCGAATCTACATCTGCCCCCTTAGGACCCTTACATCTTGTAGAGATGACCTGAATTTCTTGTTTATGCATATGTGGTCAATTTGATTTTCTGTTCTGTGATCTGGTGATACCCAGGTTGCTTTATGTATTCTTTTATGTGGAAAGACACTTCCACCTATGACGTATTGATTCGCTGCACAGAAATTAGTGAATAGTTCTCCATTTTCGTTCATTATTCCTAGTCCGTGTTTCCCCATGATCTCCTCGTAGCCTATGTTGTCCGAACCTATTTTGGCATTGAGGTCACCCATCAGAATTTTGATGTTCCCATTTCTCTGATTACCTATAGTATTTTGAAGTTTTATGTAAAATTCCTCTTTTACTTTTTCCTCTTTATCATTGGTAGGTGCATAACACTGGGTCACATTCAAGAATACTTTCTTTTTGGTGGTTCTGAATGTTGCTGTGATTATCCTAGGACTCACTGCTTCCCATTTTATTAGTGCAGTCTCCGCTTCTTTAGATAGCATTAAAGCCACTCCTTCACTATGGGGGCATTTTCTTCCATATGGCCTGAGAACAGCATTGTTTCTCCTGTGTTTAGACGTTGTTTGCCTGCACCATTCCACCTAGTTTCACATAATCCCAAGATGCCAATCCCGTGAAATTTCATCTCATTTACAACCTGTGCTGTCTTTCCCATTTGATACATACTTCTAACATTCCAGGTGCCAATTCTGGAGCTTTTCCTAGGTGAAAGGAAGATAATCTGGGGTGTAGACTCCTTGCGGCTTTCTCTGCATCGCTTCATACCTCTTCTAGAAGAGCTTCCTTTCCTCTTGGTTGGCACAGTTTTTATTTTATTTTTATGTGACTTGTTCATGGTTGGTTGGATTTTGTGGCTAAAATTTTCTACTGGATAGGGTAGCCAGCCCTAGCCAAACCCCACCTTAGTCGCCTCTTACGACATGCCTTGTAGGTCGCAGTGCTGCTACTCTTTGCTCCCTTCGGGCCCGGCAGCACACGGGCGGCAATATATATGTCAGGTTATATGTTTACTATTATTTGCTTCCTGTTCAAGTTTGTTGTTACATATCTCACACATATTGTGAGGATAGCCTGTCCATATTTGACAACCGACAACTTTCAGCGGATGTAATAGTAGGATAAGCAGTCTCTGCTCTAGGATAGTTTTCAGCTCTACAAGTTGCTTAATTAGCAGGGTTTACATGATGTTTGTAAGAATGATAAATAAAATAAAATTATTCTAAGATATTGCAACTTATCATGTAGGTAAATGCCCTGCCCTTCATAGATCATGCTTGGTAGGTCATTCTTAACTTTGAAGTTGTTCAAATAACACCACAACATACATACCATGCTAGGATTGACTTGTGAACTGGGCTCCCTGCACTACAATACCATGAGAAAGTTTATAATGTTCAATGCAAGTCTTTGGTAATTTTTTTAACTATGCGAATCAATCGTATATGTTAAAATATAGTTTAAAAAAGTCAGCTTATAAGGTTGACACATGCTACCTTTGTTTTATAGATGTTGATATATGGAAACCATCAGTCAGCTCTGGACATGTGTGCTAGGATCTGTTCTTCATGTTTCTAAACATAGTACACAGAGGTGTTTCAGATGGGGATGGAAGCGACGCAGCCGCCATTGATTTGCAGGACGCATATAACAATGTATCTTACACTTTACTTATGCAGTTGATGGATATGCAGGTGGAATCACGCTTGGTCAAGTGGTTTGCTGCTGCACTTTTTGAGCGCATGTTATCAATGCGTTGTTCATGGGCATCACAACCACAACAGGTGCTAATGAGCCTTTCTCCGGGATCAACACTCTCGCCAGTCCTGTTCAATATATACACCGTCGTTGTAAGCAGCACACAAGGGGTCGGAATTGGCAAAACAATGTCGATATGCGATGATATTCTGGTGTATCGCATGGGCAAGGACAAAAATGAGATCGCATCTGCATTACAGTGTGAGCTGAATAGGATTGGTGACTGGTGCAACGAATTCGAAGCAAATGTGAACCCAGCAAAGGCCTCTTGGACATGGTTCTCTCTTAATACTCACATAGTAAAGACACCTACCCCAGTTGTCAGCATGTGTAACAAAGACATTGACAGAAGCGAAACACTAAAATATATTGGAATAACAGTTGACAGAAGTCTGTCATTTAAGTCATGTTGAGAACGTAATCCTAAAGGCAAGAAAAGGGCTAACCGCTCTCAAAGTTATGGCGGAGGCGGATATTGAACAACGCCTGCTACTTTTTCTTTATCAGGGACTAGTGCTGAGCATGGTGGACTATGGTCTTGGTCTTCTGACAGTAAGCAGAACATCGCTGGATAAGTTAGACAGGATCCAAAATGAAGCGATGAGGCTTATACTTGGTTGCACATGTGACACTTCTTGTGAGGCAATGCGCTATGTCCTTGGATTGCCAATGATGGCCAAGAAACACAAAGTCGCACAGGTAAAAGCTTATCTGAGAGTTTCTGCGGACATAAATCATCCTCTGCAGAAATCCATTAATGAAAACAAAGGCAGGCGATTGAAGAGAGGCCGATCCTGGATGGCCGAGGCAGAGGATGTTATTAAACAGGTCTGTACTCTAGATGAGCTGAAGCATGGTGAAGAATGGATGCCTATATCAGAGGATATGACTGCTTACACCAGGGTTGTCAGTACACTTGGACACAGCTGTAGAGAATGGGCCCTGGGTGTCGCCAATGCGGAAATTCTTGCGCTCGTGGATCAGCACTCACATCCAGGTGATATCATTATCTACACCGATGGCTCTGTCAAACGTGGCACCAGATCATCGTGGGCTTACTCAGCAAAATGAAACGGTCGCACACTTCATGAGGACTGCAGGATTTCGAGACAACGACATCGAGCATGACTATGGAGATCACCGCTGCCTCCAGGACTCTGTCATGGGTGGCTGAGCAACAGATTAACCATACGATCATCATATCAGACTCGATGAATATGCTTCAACTGATTGAATCTGGAAGTATGCTTGTGGAATGGGTGAACATCATTCAGAGATCACATCTCAAGAAAATGACTTGGCTGTACATGCTGGAGTGCGGGGTAACGAGCGTGCTGACTCTCTTGCAAATAATGCCCTGACTCAAGTGGGCAGAAGTATGGACAGAGCCGATATCAATGCGGTACGCTCTCAATTGTGTGATATGGGCGGGTCTCAGACACTGGAATGAATTATAGAATTAGGCGTTAAGTTTGGACATGCTAGACAGTGTCGTCTTCGTGGTAGAGAGAGAAGATATAGTAATCAACTTCTCATGGGTACTGTGAGCAAATGGAATTTGGGATGGCTGCTGCAACGGAGGACAGAGCACGAATGGGAATGCCCAATGTGCCATGACGTCAATCGCATAACATAACATAACATAGTACACAGATTCTCTCTATCAGAAAGAATCCTACTTAGGCAGTAAATTGGATATGCAAGGAGGTACAGAAGAAAGGATCAGAATGGCAGAACTAGCATTTCTACATATGGATAATTTGTGATGGCCCAGCATCATTGAGACTAAAAGAAGGATATTCAATTTCAATGTGACAGCAGTACTCCTGTATTCATCACAAACATTGAGAAGCAGAATGCCAACAAAATACAAGTATTTAGTAATAGTTGCCTAACAAGATCTTAACCATACATTGTCCAAAGGTAATTAGCAATGAAGAGTTTTATTGTAAAGCCAAGCAAAGCGCTGCTGAGGAAGAAATCCGTAAAGCAAGATGGATATAGATAGCATACAGTATGAAATAACATTACAAGACATGTACTGAACTGGAATCCACAGGGTCAACGGAAGAGAGGTGCACCAAGGAACACATGGAGAAGAGAACTTGACAAAGATATCAAACAAATGGGCTCAATTGATGAGGCAGGGAGATGGCTGCCTTGAACAGAAATAACCAGAGAACTATTGTTAATGGTCTGTGTTTCCCAAGGAACGGGTCAAGAACATCTTCTTTCTTCTTCTTCTTCTTCTTTTGTCAGCATACTGTTACCAGGTTGTTAACCCAGTGTTGTGGTTTTATGTATTTGTCTAGCGCTTCTCTGGTGACATGTGTGATGTTTTTCTTAGTCCCCTGGCAGAATTCAACTACGTTATCTATCCACCTTTTCCTCAGTCTTCCTCTCGCCTTCCTTCCTGATATTCTGTTGTGGAAAGCTTCATAGGCAGTTTGGTATGTTCACATTCTTACTAAGTGGTAAGGGGGTCAAGAGCATAATATAAAGTATGTTTGTGTTGCTACTAATATTGAGCAGAATGCTTAAGTTGTAATTATTTATTTTAGCTGCCTACCGTTTGTCATATCCTGGAAATCTAACTGAGTCTAAAGGATCAGGATCTGAGAATGATCAGAAAAGCAGTTATTCTCATGGCAGTTCTCATAGTTCTTATGATTCACAAAGATCTAGACAATATGGGGATGGAGGTAAGATATTTTTAGAGTTAATGATTGTTTTTTGGATGAGGATCTAGGTTTCATTAGGACAGCTATTCTTAGGGAAATAAAAAAAAGTTTCCATTAAAGAAAATCTTCGCCCACTATTGTAGTGGTTAGATAGACTGTTAAGACTATGGTCACTTTAATTGTAAATGGCAAAGAGTTTTAGAAAAGTTATATTAGTAGGAGGTATTTAAGCTGCCTACCAAAAACGGGTGTGCTCTGCCCAAAGATGCAAATATTGCAGCTCTCATCTATAATTTAAAAGTACAACACACTTACGCTTTTTAAAAATCAAATAACATACAAATAACCACAGGTGTTTATTAAACAGCAAATGCGGTATGCTCTCATTTATGCGATATTGGTGAGTTTCAGACACTGGAATGAGTTTGAAAATTAGAAGTTAAGTGTGGACATGCCAGACAGTGTCGTCTTCCTGGTAGAGAGTGCTAATCAACTTCTCATGGGTACGGTGAGTAAATGGACTTTAGGATGTATGCTGCAACGGAGGACAGCACATATGGAATGTGGGTTAACCAACGGACTGCAGAGCCGATATATCGGTTCAGAGTAATGTTCATGATGTCGCAAAACCGATATATCAGCTTTTGGATGTCTGTTCACGGAAACGAATGTATCTTCACAACCTCTTTACTGAAGTTAAAAAATCTTCGAAACTGAAAGTACATATTGTAGGTACATTACTATCTCCATTTAGCAAAGACTTGACAGATGGAAAGCAGTGTATTATTGTGTTCAAGTCGAGACTTTTTTAAAAACGTTAATGTTTCTGATGATGTTTAAAGTGTAATCTTGAGTACTGTTAGATCAAATTATAACTTGTGATAGTAATGAAGAAGATTTAATTGATGGTGATAATGACATTTGCTTGTTTATAAAATGCAGTATCGATAGTTGTAATTGTAATAATTGCAGTGTCTAATGTAATAATTGCATCTAAAGAATGGGTGTTCCATATTCCATTTATTGACGTGTCCGCACTAAAAAGTGAATATTATAAAAACTGCTGCACCTAGTTAGATGAAACTTATAGAATATGTTCTCACATGGATTATCTTCATTTAAATACTACTTCCTTTAAACATCTATAAATATTAAGATGTAATACGTATTCTAGAGTAAAAATATTTTTAATGATTTTTTGTTTTTCAAAATAGTCATGCTACAATAATCTAATTTTCTCAAACGTATATCAGCTGATGTAAAATATTATTATATTAATGTATTCTACATCCAATTAGCAACAATTTAATATATAATATGTCATACTTTAGAGAAACAGTACAAGAGTTATAAAGGATTAAACTAATTGACATTGAATGTTAAATTTGAATCGCAAAATAAATGCGTTCAGAGGTCAAAATAATACAGGGCGAAAGGGTTAATCTTCCTCAGTTTTCTCTTGCAATATATATGTCAGGTTATATGTTTACTATTATTTGCTTCCTGTTCAAGTTTGTTGTTACATATCTCACACATATTGTGAGGATAGCCTGTCCATATTTGACAACCGACAACTTTCAGCGGATGTAATAGTAGGATAAGCAGTCTCTGCTCTAGGATAGTTTTCAGCTCTACAAGTTGCTTAATTAGCAGGGTTTACATGATGTTTGTAAGAATGATAAATAAAATAAAATTATTCTAAGATATTGCAACTTATCATGTAGGTAAATGCCCTGCCCTTCATAGATCATGCTTGGTAGGTCATTCTTAACTTTGAAGTTGTTCAAATAACACCACAACATACATACCATGCTAAGATTGACTTGTGAACTGGGCTCCCTGCACTAAAATACCATGAGAAAGTTTATAATGTTCAATGCAAGTCTTTGGTAATTTTTTTAACTATGCGAATCAATCGTATATGTTAAAATATAGTTTAAAAAAGTCAGCTTATAAGGTTGACACATGCTACCTTTGTTTTATAGATGTTGATATATGGAAACCATGAGTCAGCTCTGGACATGTGTGCTAGGATCTGTTCTTCATGTTTCTAAACATAGTACACAGAGGTGTTTCAGATGGGGATGGAAACTGCAGCAGCCGCCATTGATTTGCAGGACGCATATAACAATGTATCTTACACTTTACTTATGCAGTTGATGGATATGCAGGTGGAATCACGCTTGGTCAAGTGGTTTGCTGCTGCACTTTTTGAGCGCATGTTATCAATGCGTTGTTCATGGGCATCACAACCACAACAGGTGCTAATGAGCCTTTCTCCGGGATCAACACTCTCGCCAGTCCTGTTCAATTATACACCGCGTTGTAAGCAGCACACAAGGGGTCGGAATTGGCAAAACAATGTCGTATGCCGATGATATTCTGGTGTATCGCATGGGCAAGGACAAAAATGAGATCGCATCTGCATTACAGTGTGAGCTGAATAGGATTGGTGACTGGTGCAACGAATTCGAAGCAAATGTGAACCCAGCAAAGGCCTCTTTGACATGGTTCTCTCTTAATACTCACATAGTAAAGACACCTACCCCAGTTGTCAGCATGTGTAACAAAGACATTGACAGAAGCGAAACACTAAAATATATTGGAATAACAGTTGACAGAAGTCTGTCATTTAAGTCATGTTGAGAACGTAATCCTAAAGGCAAGAAAAGGGCTAACCGCTCTCAAAGTTATGGCGGAGGCGGATATTGAACAACGCCTGCTACTTTTTCTTTATCATGGACTAGTGCTGAGCATGGTGGACTATGGTCTTGGTCTTCTGACAGTAAGCAGAACATCGCTGGATAAGTTAGACAGGATCCAAAATGAAGCGATGAGGCTTATACTTGGTTGCACATGTGACACTTCTTGTGAGGCAATGCGCTATGTCCTTGGATTGCCAATGATGGCCAAGAAACACAAAGTCGCACAGGTAAAAGCTTATCTGAGAGTTTCTGCGGACATAAATCATCCTCTGCAGAAATCCATTAATGAAAACAAAGGCAGGCGATTGAAGAGAGGCGATCCTGGATGGCCGAGGCAGAGGATGTTATTAAACAGGTCTGTACTCTAGATGAGCTGAAGCATGGTGAAGAATGGATGCCTATATCAGAGGATATGACTGCTTACACCAGGGTTGTCAGTACACTTGGACACAGCTGTAGAGAATGGGCCCTGGGTGTCGCCAATGCGGAAATTCTTGCGCTCGTGGATCAGCACTCACATCCAGGTGATATCATTATCTACACCGATGGCTCTGTCAAACGTGGCACCAGATCATCGTGGGCTTACTCAGCAAAATGAAACGGTCGCACACTTCATGAGGACTGCAGGATTTCGAGACAACGACATCGAGCATGACTATGGAGATCACCGCTGCCTCCAGGACTCTGTCATGGGTGGCTGAGCAACAGATTAACCATACGATCATCATATCAGACTCGATGAATATGCTTCAACTGATTGAATCTGGAAGTATGCTTGTGGAATGGGTGAACATCATTCAGAGATCACATCTCAAGAAAATGACTTGGCTGTACATGCTGGAGTGCGGGAAACGAGCGTGCTGACTCTCTTGCAAATAATGCCCTGACTCAAGTGGGCAGAAGTATGGACAGAGCCGATATCAATGCGGTACGCTCTCAATTGTGTGATATGGGCGGGTCTCAGACACTGGAATGAATTATAGAATTAGGCGTTAAGTTTGGACATGCTAGACAGTGTCGTCTTCGTGGTAGAGAGAGAAGATATAGTAATCAACTTCTCATGGGTACTGTGAGCAAATGGAATTTGGGATGGCTGCTGCAACGGAGGACAGAGCACGAATGGGAATGCCCAATGTGCCATGACGTCAATCGCATAACATAACATAACATAGTACACAGATTCTCTCTATCAGAAAGAATCCTACTTAGGCAGTATATTGGTTATGCAAGGAGGTACAGAAGAAAGGATCAGAATGGCAGAACTAGCATTTCTACATATGGATAATTTGTGATGGCCCAGCATCATTGAGACTAAAAGAAGGATATTCAATTTCAATGTGACAGCAGTACTCCTGTATTCATCACAAACATTGAGAAGCAGAATGCCAACAAAATACAAGTATTTAGTAATAGTTGCCTAACAAGATCTTAACCATACATTGTCCAAAGGTAATTAGCAATGAAGAGTTTTATTGTAAAGCCAAGCAAAACGCTGCTGAGGAAGAAATCCGCAAAGCAAGATGGATATAGATAGCATACAGTATGAAATAACATTACAAGACATGTACTGAACTGGAATCCACAGGGTCAACGGAAGAGAGGTGCACCAAGGAACACATGGAGAAGAGAACTTGACAAAGATATCAAACAAATGGGCTCAATTGATGAGGCAGGGAGATGGCTGCCTTGAACAGAAATAACCAGAGAACTATTGTTAATGGTCTGTGTTTCCCAAGGGAACGGGATCAAGAACATCTTCTTTCTTCTTCTTCTTCTTTTGTCAGCATACTGTTACCAGGTTGTTAACCCAGTGTTGTGGTTTATGTATTTGTCTAGCGCTTCTCTGGTGACATGGTGATGTTTTTCTTAGTCCCTGGCAGAATTCAACTACGTTATCTATCCACCTTTTCCTCAGTCTTCCTCTCGCCTTCCTTCCTGATATTCTGTTGTGGAAAGCTTCATAGGCAGTTTGGTATGTTCACATTCTTACTAAGTGGTAAGGGGGTCAAGAGCATAATATAAAGTATGTTTGTGTTGCTACTAATATTGAGCAGAATGCTTAAGTTGTAATTATTTATTTTAGCTGCCTACCGTTTGTCATATCCTGGAAATCTAACTGAGTCTAAAGTATCAGGATCTGAGAATGATCAGAAAAGCAGTTATTCTCATGGCAGTTCTCATAGTTCTTATGATTCACAAAGATCTGGACAATATGGGGATGGAGGTAAGATATTTTTAGAGTTAATGATTGTTTTTTGGATGAGGATCTAGGTTTCATTAGGACAGCTATTCTTAGGGAAATAAAAAAAAGTTTCCATTAAAGAAAATCTTCGCCCACTATTGTAGTGGTTAGATAGACTGTTAAGACTATGGTCACTTTAATTGTAAATGGCAAAGAGTTTTAGAAAAGTTATATTAGTAGGAGGTATTTAAGCTTCCTACCAAAACGGGTGAAAAAAATGAGAACAAGGGCAGGCGATTGAAGAGAGGTCGATCCTGGATGGCCGAGGCAGAGGATGTTATTAAACAGGTCTGTACTCTAGATGAACTAAGGAAAGGTGACGAATGGATGCCGGGGTTTGAGCAGTTTTTCTCGAGGACATTCCCAAAGTGGTTCTAGTGACATGCTAGTGACCTATCCACCACTCTGGTGGTGGAGGTAGGATAAGATTTATTGGTTTCACCAGGCCATGAACGGCGCACCACACAGACGTATCATACCAGATTTTCAAGATCACGATCTGGTGTGGTGAAAACTGATGAAGCTAAAGGAATGGCCTTTCTGGATCATTTTATTCAACAAACGAATCGAAATGATAGGGAAGCAAGACTAAATATCATTTCGCTGTTATCGGAGCAATGTGTTGACGCAAAGTGGAATGATGATCTTGAATTCATGAGTGATGAAATATGCGCAATGCTTATGAGATCACACAATACTGCACCAGGCCCGATGGTATCCAATACAGTGACATAAGCAGGATATCGGACGAAGACATAAATACGCTTAGTAAAGAATTCAACACTAGTTAAAAATGGTGAGATCAGGAGGAATGGCTACACAGTTATTTAATACCACTGGCAAAATCTAACAAAAATCACAAACACATAAGCGGTTTTAGAATAATTGCAATGCAGAACACAGTGGGCAAGCTTCTGTAAAAGTTAGTGGCATGCAAGCTCGATCTGGATTTGGAGAAACGCCGGATGCTTCCTTCCACCCTCGGCCGATACAGGCGGAATAAAAAAACTTGGTGTAATGCATCGATCTTTTCCTATGACGTCTTTGAAGGTTTACAGGCTGGTTTGGAGACTTGTACTGTTGTACTAGATTTCGAGGATGCCTACAACAAAGTTCCAATCACATACCTTATACACATGCTCACTCTACTCAACATCGATACGCTGCTCATAAGATGGATTGCAAGGGCCCTGTTAGAGAGAAAAGTGGCACTCAGGTGTGGTAATTGGTACTCTGTGCCGACAAAAATTTCACCGGGCTTACCCCAGGGTCCCCACTATCTCGAGTACTATTCAATGTATTCACCACAATGATTATGAAGCAGCAATTATCTGGCAAGGGACGAACACTGTCATTTGCAGACGACATCATGGTGTACAGACAGGGAGAAACAGGGATGAAATTGCTAATAAACTCCAGGAAGAACTGAACTGCAAAATGGCCTGGTGTGATGTTTCTGGTGCAACGATAAACCATACCAAAGCTGTGCTATCATGGTTCTCCCTAAATAATCACATTGTGAAGTCTGACACACCACATGTCACTTTAGATGGACATACACTCACCCAAACAGCATCTATGAGTTATTTGAGTGTAAAATTTGTTATGCTTTAGGGACCATATCGACCAAGTTATTGCCAAGGCTCGCAGCGCACTATCCGCACTGAGAATCATGGCGGCTGCTAACATTGAGCAACGCCTTCTTGTGCTCTTGTACCAAGGTATTGTTCTGTCATGTATAGAATATGCATGCGCTCTCCTAACAATTAGTCCTACGCAAACAGTGAGATTGGAAAGAATTCAGAATGAGGCTATGCGCATCATTCTGGGATGCGCCAAAGATACACCAGGAGTGTCAATGCGATTCCTTCTTGATCTCCCAACTATGGCTAACAGAATTGAAACTTGGAGGGTTCGATCATATCTAAGAATCAATGCAAACAAGGAACATCCTCTCCATGAAGAACTCATTAAGGACAAAGGGTGTAGACTCGAGAGAGGCAGATCATGGCTGAGTCAGGCGGAAGATTCTTCTTCTTCTTCTTTTGTCGTCACACTGCTACCGGGTTGTTGTCCAGTGTCGTGGTTTTCTGTTTTTGTCTTGCGCTGTTCTGGTGGCTTGTGTGATTGTTATCTTTGCTCTTTCACAGGATTCTGCTACGCCATCTAACCATCTTTTCCGTGGTCTTCCTCTTGCCTTCTTTCCCGATGTTCTGTTGTAGAAGACTCTGTATACTGTGGAGTTTGGATACATTCTTATTAAGTGACCAAACCACTTCATTCTTTATCTATGTAATTCAAGCACGGTTTTGTGCCAACTTTCTTTCTTATGCTGATGTTGGTGATTCTGTCTTTTCTTGTGTTGTTGGTAACTTTTCTCAGGCAACGCATTTCACATGTAGTTATTTTTGTGACTGCGCTTTGCTCAATGTCCATGTTTGGCTCTGGTAACACAAAGTAGGTATAAAAATGCTGTTGATCATTTGTTTCTTAGCTGCCTGTGAAATTTTTGGGTGCCTTAACAATGGGGCTAGCTGGTAGGTTACAGCATTTGCTTTTGTACTCTAGCCTCTATCTCTCTATCCAGTTTTCCGTCTTCTGTGAATGTGCTTCCTAAGTATTTGAATTCTTTCACTTGGTTTATTTTAACCAAAAATAGGCGAAAGATACGCTTAGGAAAATATGTGATCCTTCCGGAATTGAAACAGGAGAGTAATGGATTGCTGTGGCACCTCAATTTCAGACTGCTTTCACTGTTCTTACATCTATTAAGAAAAACTGCGAACAAAATAATCCATCACTGATTAACGTGGAGGTTGAGGCCCTCTTGAATGACATCATCAATGATACAGATGTGTTTATTTACACTGATGGTTCAGTCATTCGCCAACAACGCTGTGCTTGGGCTTTTTCAGCACGCTCAGGAGGAAAAATAATAAAAATAGGCCAGCGGGGCCTACGCAGCAACCACCAGCAGTTTGACAATGGAGGTTCGGGCGTTACGGAGGCGGTGAAATGGTTGGCATCTCACAACTACTCTCTTGTTTTCATACTCAGTGACTCCATGAGCATGATTCGTAAAGTCGAATCAGGAATGGTGAGACGTAACTGGGTAGAGGTACTGGTACAGACAATGATCAGAGAAATCACCTTCATTTTTGTACCTGGGCACGCAGGAGTTAGGGGTAATGAACAAGCTGATAGATTGGCTGGCTTGGCTACAATATCAGAGGGAGCTGCCATGGATTGAAATGACATTCTTCACACATTGTGCGAGTCTTTCCGAGCAGAGGAGTTTCAGGGCGATGAATTCCACTCACTGACCAGATTAAGAGAGATGGGTGTCAATATAGGTGCAGTGCTATGATGATAGTCCTCATATAACTGATAACTGAAGATTTATTTTAAACTTTATGATCACTTGAATTTTGAATGACAATAGTAGCTGTACAGCCATGATATGTACACTTTTGAAATGAAGCAGATTCTGATATCAAAATTTAAATTCATAAATGTTATATCATATCAGATAGGTCACGTTTATCATTTACTTTGCATGTTTAAAAAATAAATGAAACAAAACTTTATATATCACATGTGAATGTGATCAATTGCTGCTCTTTGCTAGACTCTGTTAGACCGATGCAATGTTTCATGTCGATGTAAGGAAAGACTGCAGAAAGCTCTGTACCAGAGGCCAAGCGCAGATGCATGGGTTGAGTATGTTTGCAGAGCACAAAATCTAAAATTGTATTATTGGGCCTAAACAAACTGTCCTCACTGGAAGACCTGAGACAGATGATGCTGGTGAGGATAAAATCAAAAGTTGTGTTCTATTGGCTAATGAAACTGTCGTCCCTGTTTTTTTGTGTTTAGCCTCAGCCTAAGGTTTCATCTCCTTCTGAAGGAAAAATGCAATGTAGAAACTTTAAATTGCCTTGTGGCGACATGCATCCACAGTGGTTAAGAACATTTCTAATCCAGAACAACCTCACTGAAGCCATAAAAGTAACGTCCAAAATGTAAAGGATTGTCAGCTCAAACATTTCCAAAGGTAGAAACATTTTGGAATTGCCTGTTCAAGATGCGTAAGATAATATCCACAGAATGCAAATGCTCCCTAGCTCAGATCAAGTAAAGGTCACAATAAAAAGCTGAAAATCGATAGCACAAGTGAACGCAAACCCTCCATCTGTCCGAATAGACTCGCTCATTTCACCTTCCGGTGTAAATCGCACAACGGTCACAAAGAGTGGTCAACAAGTAGTTGTTGTAGAGCAATCGCAGAAGTAGCTCTTTGGACTATAACCCTATACAGATTGCCAAATGTGGTCAACTGATGGTGTTTCTAGGGCGCCTGCAGCGCAGGAACAGAGTACTGTGGTTACCACCAATAAATTCTAACTAGTAGAACTTTCTACAACTCTAGGCAAAGCACTACACACCTGAAGTCTTCTGTATCTGCACACAATTTCAGCTGCTCTTAAATAGAATGAAAATTCATAATTCATTGTGATTCAAAGAAGAAGAATGAATACATAGACCTCAGCCAAAAAAAAAAATTATGAGTTGTGCTGG
Organism: Arion vulgaris; assembly: GCA_020796225.1. Classification (NCBI taxonomy): domain Eukaryota; kingdom Metazoa; phylum Mollusca; class Gastropoda; order Stylommatophora; family Arionidae; genus Arion; species Arion vulgaris. The sequence continues at coordinate 53,333,425 of CM036753.1, read as the reverse complement.
TATATTAAACTCAAGAGATAGAACAGAGTATTCACTTTGTTCTATCGAAAAATCAAGTCTACAAATCAATTTTTCAATATCTTTACAGGAAGCGGTATACATTTGCAAAAAAGACATACTATTAATGTAAATACTAATTAGTCTGTGTGTCTAAGTAGGCTAGTGCTTTTTCACTTTGGTATTGGAGATGCTGCATGATTATCGTCTGAAGAAAGTCATTAAATGTCTAATAAAATCAGAATTTGGTTGGTAGTTGAATTTAAAAAAAACATTTGTAAAGTATTTCTGTCTGTAAATCACATTCAATTACTTTTTAATAAGTAAAGAATCTGCTTGTGCCATTCATTTAGTATTTAATAATATATCATCTTATATCTACAAAACAATATATAATTCATAGCAATATGTTGAAAAACTAGTTTTATTTGTACAAACATCCAAGGAATGAAAATGTGAACAAAAATTAATTTGGCAAAGCTTGTTTTTGAGTCTGTAGCAAATATGTTTAAAAAACTCTATTACAAGTTTACATTATATATTCCATACTTTTCCCTTTCTTTGTGGCTGTACATATTTCTTGCCGTTGATGAAACATTCTAGTTTTAGTAACAAGAAAAGTATACATGTCATGTGTATCATATATTACATTACATTGATATTAAAACCACATGGTCTGATAGCCCATTAAGTTTGCTTGTTGACCATATATAACATGCCTTTTTTTTAATGCAAGGACTCACAGGATTGCTAGAATTAGAACAGGTCATCATAAAGTAAAAAAAATTAAGGAGACATTTGAAGCTTAACCCTTAAAAGCCGGGCTCCCGATATTTCGGGATTGACTGTAAGCGTTGCATACCCGAGCTCCGATATATCGGTTTGAGATTATTTTTCGGTATTTGAAAATAACTTGTATATAAATGTGACATCAAACACAACCCATGTGTTCTACATGGTTTTGAGAGTGTGGTTTTTTTGGTACTGATAAGGTAATTAGTTAAGTATTTTCATGTTGAAAAGATGTTCTAAATTTTTTGGAAAGAGTCTTTCTAAAAGTTTAACAACAGAGCAAGCTGCTGAACTTGTTTTAAATGAATCTGAAGACGAATTAGACTTAAAATGTGATTATTCTGATAAGATGTAGAAAGTGAGTTAGATGATCATTTAGATGACAAAGAATTGTTTTAATCAATTTACATTTAAGCTATATGTTCAATCTGGAGAAAAATCTACATGTACGGAAGTATTCGCAGCGTACCACATATTAAAACAAATAAATTTTTCTTTTCTTTTTACAGCGACCACAGTTTCGTTGCAATCTTTTGGTTTAAATCTTGACTAGTTCAAGCTGAGCCATTTCTTTTGCAGGTCTGCATGTCCTCTTTCTAGCACAGAAGTTTCCAAGCAAACCATTCATAACTACAGTCTGGAACTGTAAGAAAGTTAGAGAACTTTATGAAACCCATCGTTGCATACGATCTGGATTGGCATCTCGAAAAGTCATGTGGAAATTTGATAAGCTTTCAAATAATTCCTGACATGTTTGATACAAATTGCTGGTTGAAAGTTGTATCATCTGACTAGTACAATCTATAATTAGGAAGCTTAGGTATACCAATAAATAAGTAGATTGCAAGAAATGCTTTCATTTCCTCAGTATCATTCCATTTAGAAGTTTCAGCAGTCCAGTATAGGTTTTTGTCCTTTCCTTTTTGACTAGCGTACACGTTAGTTTGCTCTGCTAAAAGAATTAATAAGATTTCTGCAAATGGCCCATAATTTTCATTAAGTTACTGTACATCTGTACCTACATTCAAAGTTCCGTCCATTGTGAGCAGCACACTTCGAACGTGCATCACATAAATCATTCACACATCTGTCATTATGTCTCTCAACATTGTCACTGACCAGGCCATCAATGCTATCACTGCCGTAGTATTGTTCTAGCTCATTGTTTTTATTATACACATCAATACCTGATTGATTATCATCATAATCAATCTTTTCAAACAAGTCAAATAGATTTTGTATTGGTGGCGCTGATTTCACTTTCCAAAAAAATCAGTAATTTTTGGCAAAAATGTACCTGTTTGAACACTACAAGTTCAAACATTGTTTACCAATACTTTCTCCTTACATCGGAATTCAAATAGAAAGGTCACAATTCAAATGATAGTGTATGTTATCTATGAATGAACGCAATGTAAACCAGCGATTTCCAGCAGTAATGGATTTAAGAGCGGTAGTGGTATAGGACGTTTAGGGTTAAACATGATTCATTAACTCTTTCCACGCTTTAAGCCGCACACTGCGCCACTGGGAAGTCCGTTGACGCTTTAAGCGCACACTGCGCCAAGAGTTGCTATCCCGTATAAGAGTCTTTCTATTTACTCTACCTATTGTTACTCTACTATCTTTTCAACAATTGATTTTCTATTGGTTTTCCTTTTCTTCAATTTAATATATAATAATATAAAATGTTTATTTATTGACATAGTTGGGATCGTAATTCGAAATTTCTTACATGTTTTTTTTACTTCCTTGAATTAACTGCTTAAAAAATTGAGGAAATAAATGGGCGTGGAAAGAGTTAATGCCATATAAATGTTCAGTATTTATTTATTTCTAGAGTTTGGTAGCCCAGTGGATCCAGGCGATATGTGTGACATTTGTGCTGATAGCAAGCCCCGTAGGCCTCTCATGTGCTGCAAAAAATTGATGTGCCAAGACTGTGAGCAAAAAATGTCAGTTTGCCCCTACTGTAAACATATTTGGAGACCTGTAATTGGGACACAGCCACCTGGCACAATGTCAGTTACACTGAAACATGATTATGTTGAAGGATATGAAAATGTTAAGACTTGGAAAATTGAGTATTACTTTCCTCCTGGTAAACAACAGGTGAGCTTAGTTATTCAAGTTATATATCAGTTGATAAAAATGTTTGTGCCTCAACATGTTCCATTCCTAGTTCCGTCTGTTGAATGTTTAATTTAGTATTTTCATGTATCCATTTTATTATCCATTGGATTTCTGGGACTTCATTATCCATTGGATTTCTGGGACTTCATTTACTGGGGCAGTTGTTGTATCTGACTCTCAGTCGATGCTTCACAAGATCCAGAAGGGCAGGTTTCGGTATGAGGATGTCGTCTATAGAAGTTTCTAACCTCCAGCGGTCTACGTGGATATACTGTCCTGGACATGCGGGTGTTTACGGTAATGAGAGAGCGGACAGGCTTGCATCAACAGCATCGATTGTTGGGGAGTTGAAGATGGATAAGGGGATATTCTTCGGTCTCTTCGCGACTGTCTGTTGGATGAGGACACTAAAATCGATGTTGAATCGATCAAGCGATTTAAGCAGTTTGGAGTTACCCATTGTTCAAGTCAAACTGGATGCCTGAGAGGCAGAGTGAGAGGTGTGTTTAATCAGCGATCCACAGGAACCATCAGTATGCATATTCTTCGATATCTGTTGGGGAGACTGAGCACCTATGGGTCTGCCCGAGTGCAATGACGTCAGTTTAGTAACCAATAACCAATTTTCATGTAGTGTTTTGATCAATCAATTAAATACCCTGCCACCGTAGTCGATCATGTCTCTACTTCACAACTTTCTCTCCTTGGTGCGGCTAATCAGTTCTGACGCGATCTTTGTCGAACTATAATACCAAACCATCCAACATCTCCCTCTGCCTTTTTTTATGGATCATTCATTGTCTTATTTTTTCAGTACTCTGTACATGTTTCCACAATATATTCTAAGGTCTTTAAACTCAAAACATGTCCAATTATGATAGATTGATTTGATTACAGAACTGTCATCACAGCACTCTAGGCAGACCCATAAGTACTCAGTCTTTCCCAACAGATGTTGAAGGGTATGCATACTGATGGTTCATGTGACTCACTGGTTAAACACACTTCTCTATCTGGCCCCTCAAGCATCCAATTCTACTTGTACAACATCTCCTTAACTGATTGCGTACAAGACATCTTTAACAAAATCCAAAATGGCTTATCACAGGGACGAAACATCGCTTTAAATTATTTTGCTGCTTTTTCATTACTTTCCGTTTCTATTCGACTTTTAATGTTAACTTAAAACTACTGAAAAGTGAAATGTAAATGATTAATGAATACATTTCTTTGTGGTTTATGTTAGATATGGAAGTCTTCTTCTTTGCGTTCGTTCCTTCGATCAATTTTAATCACTCTTTGTGATATGTTTGATCTTTGCCAAGAACGTGTATATGTTGCACATTGGTTTGGTAGGCCCCTAAACACATAGACTTCTACACGTTTAGGACAGTGCATCCTATTTCAGCAAAACCTCCTTAGTCGCCTCTACGACATGCGTAGCAGGTAACAGTGGTTCTATTCTTTACACCCCAAATTTGGGCCCTGGTAACTGGTGAAAATGTAAAGTGAAACAGAGTTTACCATTCATTCTAGGATACACTGTTACCAAAAAAGAAATTTTATGAATGGGCATGATGTTAGTTTGTAACAGTTAATCACAGCATCTAATCCAAGTTTTTAATGGTTTCTTAATCAACTTCGTTTTATTTTTAATGAATGCTAATATATTTCCTGTATAGTTACGTCTGCATTATATTTGCTAATAAGTAAATTTGATATATAATAAGTCATATTGAAATCATATTTAGAAACAATAATTTAGTTTTGCTAAACGAGTGAAATTTTTATTTAACTAAAAAAGTAATTCTGTCCAGAGGCTAAAAAAACTTAGTAGCGAATCAGTGAAACCGCTGAATTGATTCAATCTCAATTTTAGTATCCTCATCCAACAGTAGGTCACCAAGAGAGCGAAGAACATTCCCCATACCCATTTTAAACTCCCCAACAATCGATTGATTCTTCTTCTTTGAATGCTCCATATCAACCACTTGTTAACCTCTGTGTGATGTGTATATGATCTGAGTCTAAAAGATATTGTACATTGGGCCATACTCAGTGACTCCATTAGCATAATTTGTAAAGTCGAATCAGGAATGGTGAGATGAAAATGGGTGGAGGTACTAGTACAGATAGTGATCAGAGAAAAAAACCTTCATTTTTGTCCCTGGGCATGCAAGAGTTAGTGGTAATGAACAAGCTGATAAATTGGCTACAATATCAGATGGAGCTGCCATGGATTGAAATGACATTCTTATGCATTTGAGAGTCTTTCTGAACAGAGGAGTTTCAGGGCTGTGAATTCCACTCGCTGACCAGATTGAGAGAGATGGGTGTCAATATTGGTGCAGCCCGAACAGAAAGACATACTAAATATGCAAAGAGATTGATTAATCAACATCGAACTGGCGTGTTGTGCCGCTGGACGCTGACTGATTTGTTGAGGCATAGTTGGGAGCACCTATGGAGGTGCTATGATGATGGTCCTCATATAACTGATACTTGTGCATTGTAACAGTTATGCACCTACAAGTCGGCCAACACATCCGATTTCTGCTATGATTTTTATTTACTAGGTAGCTTCCCTAGGTCCTACATCAGTTGCCTCTTTTGACATGCCTGGTAGGTCGCAGTGGCACTATTCTTTGCTTCCCATGTGGGCCCCAGCACCACATGGACGATTTGATTTGATTGGACTATCATCATTGCACTTTGGTGAAAAACCCTGTTAGCACATATTTTTGTAATATTCTTGTTTTGCTTGTTTTAAACCCCCAGCAAGTTTCAAGATCTAGTTTCTTAAGAAGTATAAAATTACCTTTAAAAAAAGATTATGTTGCAGGTTTAAAATGTGAAAGACCACCAGTATCAATTTGCAATGAAGAATTGTTGATGACTTTACTTACTTTTGATACCAGTGTCGACTTGAAACTAAAATAAGTGGGAGTGCTGCTACAGACAATTGTTTTAATATTGATACAGAGTCATTGTTTTAATATTGTGTAAAATGAAACACATATAAAAAGAAAAATTATACATAAACTTGATAAAAGCATTAAGAACATATTTTTCACATAATACTAGCATAAACTGTTACAGAAAGGAACAATGAATTAAATAGAATAGCTGGAAGAATGATAATAATTTACACTTTATCACAATCAAGAATATGGTACACTGTTTTTAAGCACAACACCCATGCTATCTCAAAAAGAAACAATGTCTTACACATGCACAACACGGTCAGCACTGTGTAAGCAATGGTGCCAGAGCTATCTCTACCTAGCGTGCAGCTTCCTATCTCGGTTGGACATGCGATAACAGTCGAACATTGCGTCGCTGGAACTGTCAAGCACTCTGTTTTATACACAGATTGGATAATTTTTTCATGAACTAGGGGATGGCTACTGACAATAAGCTTGAGGATTATTTAATGTACAATTAAGACTAGTTATATTGAATGTTATCAATATCGAGTGAAAATAGGGGTTGCTGCAGTACTTATAAACAATTTGCCACTGTTTGATAGTCTATTCAATACTTGGATACTCAATCAACAGTTCATAAGATCAAAAAATAAACATCATAATAGGCAAAGCAGCAAGAGCAATGAGAAAACTGACAAAAAGTCTAGGAGACAGAAAACTGATCACTAAAATAAAACTTGTATATAACAGTCATGTGATCTCAGCACACTTGTTAATGCTAGTGAAACATGGCTGACCTTCGCACATCATTAGTGCTTAAGCAGCTTCCACATGCAGTTTTGGCATTAACCATTTGAACCCTGGCCACCTATACCTTAAAATCCCTTCCCGGATCTCCTGAGCAAAAACAGCCCATTTCAGAGTCATATTAAAACAGGATAATTTAGCACAATTAAGTGCTTTATAATTTGTGTTTGACTTATCCCATCAACTCCGTTATTCCTGCTTATTATCTATTTGCAGAATACTAACTTTAAAATGTATTTGATTTAATATGTGGATATGACTGCGAATACTTCTGTATATGTAGATTTTTCTCCAGATTGAACATATAGCTTGAATATCAATCGATTAAAACATTTCTTTGTCATCTAAATGATCATCTAACTCACTATCTATATCCTTTTCAGAATAATCAAATTCGAAGTAATAAGTCTTCAGATTCATTCAAAACAAGTTCATCAGCTTGCTCTGTTGTTAAACTTTTAGAAAGACTCTTTCCGAAAAATTTAGAACATCTTTTCAACATGAAAATACTTAACTAATTACCTTATCAGTACCAAAAAAAAACAACCACACAACAGCGTCCGTCACCTCTCAAAACCATGTAGAACACATGGGTTGTGTTTGATGTCACATTTATATAAAAGTTATTTTCAAATACCGAAAAATAATCTCAAACCGATATATCAGGAGCTCGGGGTATGCAACGCTTACAGCCATTCCCAAAATATTGGGAGCCCTGGCCCTAAGGGTTAAAGGGCAAGAAAAGATCACCAACAATGAGGTGTTGGAAAGAGCTAGTATTACATGATTTTCAATGCTCATTATTCGTAGACCTAGATGGTTGGGTCACATCTGTAAGATGGTAAAATGCTAAAAGACCTCCACTATGGGGAATTGTAGATGGGCATGTGATATCAGGACTGAGCGGTATTTCAGCATACGGATGTATGTAAGATGGATATGCATCATACAGGCATTGATTGATGATTCATAGGAACAATAGGAAAGGGATCGCAGTGTTTTTACATAAAGATACCTGATTTCTATTGAATATCTATATCTTTTGATTGACTAAATAGCCTTCATTGTTGATTTTTATTGTATTTCGTATTGATTCTTTTATCTTCTAATATTGAAATAGGGAAGACTGCAGTAAAACTTGGTAAATAGTGAAACACGTACAAACAAAGTACTATAGTTTTACAAAATACAGAAACAGTGACGAAATACAGCAACGTTTCACCAACAAGGCCTTTATCAAGCAAACGAACAAACAGGAGTGACAAATTAAAATGAAACACAAATGGACGACCAAATACAAACGTATCTAAAGAAAATCTGGAATAAAAACGAATAACGAAATAAATGTAACACTAAAAACAGGAATAGAACGGAAAAGAAACAATGAAACATCTAGTAAATATATAACTTGAATACATGCAACATAAACCCATATAGATTACAAAGCATGGGAAGAGAAAGTACTAAGAAGCATAAGAATGTAATACGTTGAGCCGCGTGGTCGCAAGGTACCATACAAAGAAATCAACCGATTCTCCAGAGCAAATCTACTACGATCATCAGAGGAACATGATCGGATGGCTGTGACCTGGACATCGCAAGCTCCTGAATGGCCAGTATCATTGAAATGGGTAGCTACAGGGTCACAGAGCATTGGCGTATATCGCGCAAATGTTGGGCGAATCGGTCACTGAGTCTCCTGCCGGTTTACCCAATATAGGACTTGTTGCACCGCTTGCAGATAATGGCACAGATAATATTACGGACTCGACGTGAAACTGTCTTCAACAACGAACGTGGCTTTTGGAAAAGACACCGTTCGGGTCTGTATTACATAAGCACAAGTGTTGCAGCGCCGACGGCCACACTGGATGGTGCCAAAATGACTATGGATATTAGGCTTGAGGCGACTGTGAACCAACATATCCTTAAGGCTTCTGTCCGTCTGTACGCCACCAAAGGATAGTGTTGGAAGATTGAACGTGTCTCAGGATCAGACTGAAGAATGGAGAGATGACGGAATAAGACTTTCTTCACAAGGGAACTATGAGGGTGGAAAGTTAAGACAAGTTTCACCCTGTCAGAATTGGAAGTTCTATGCTGGTTAGAGAGAGCCTCCTGGCGAGAAATTTGCTGAACGCATAGCAGAAGCAAGCACCTTATCCGGGTATAAGCGCTACGAAGAAATCCAGCATCTCGTGAGCTCTATCGAGAAAATCGTCGTCCTCGCTACAGAGGCGGCGAAGGCGCAAGAGTTGAGAGAATGGTAAAGAGTCACGACAAGCCTGGGAATGGGAAGAGGTATAAAGAAGAAAACTATGTGCATCAGTAGGCTTATAGTAGACTGATGTAGTGATGGTGGATAGGCTGATAGTGATAGTGATGTCAAGAAAGTTGACACAAGAGGTAGAGATGTGAGATGTAAACCGAATAGCCGGATTGAAGACATTAATGAAATTAATGAAGCGTGACAAATCGGCTTCAGGCATATCGGTAATGCCAATACAATCATCAATGTATCTATGATACACAGACGGAAGAGGGCCATCATAGGAATTCCATACTAGGTGCTCAAGATGACCCATGAATAGACAAGCATAACTGGGTCCCATTTTAGTACCATGGCGACCCCACTGATCTGCTCAAAGAACTGGTCATTGAACTGAAAGGAGTTGAGAGTTAGAACTAGTTCTGCAAGACGAAGGAGAGCCGAGGTGGAGACAAGTGGGTTAGTTCTCCTGTCGAGAAAGAACTGAGAGCTTGAAGTCCGTCGGAATGAGGTATGGAGGTGTACAATGAGCACACATCAAGGAGGAAGAGACGGTAAGTCCTGCCAGGCAACAACTCAATAGACGAAAAACAGACAAGGTGTGGTTCGTATCTTTCAAGAATGAACCCGCCTTTATATGCTCCCCAAAATTCATAAACTGAACAATCCGGTAGGCCCATCGTTCTGCTTGCTCTTGTCCTACGGAACATATCTCCGAATTTCTTGATAGTATCTTCAATCCTATAGTCACCACACTACCTTCATTCTTGAAAGATACGAACCACGGCCGGCGGCGTCTTACTCATATAACATTACGGACGGCGTCTTACTCATATAACACATCGGGAAAAGTGTCGGACTTTGCCAATGTTTGGATTTGGACAGCCTGTCATGTCTTTACATTGTCTGCCTTACTTTTCTGACTACTTTTATTTCGGAGTAGGAACATTCTCAGCTTTTTCGAGGCGCTTGTCGGCACTTGGCAATTGCAGTTGCTACTCTGCATTTGCCCTGGCCCCAGGAAACGCTATACTGGGGCCACTCACAAATAATATAGAGGGTCGCTTTCATTAGGAACTATCGGCACAACTTAGATTTTGCGCCGCTAGCATCACCCGCCCTGGTTTTCCAGGATATTAGTTATGGGAACAACGGTACCGTGCTCAATCATTTCAGGGAAGGCAGTTTTGATAGACACTAAAACGCAATTTGCGCTCTGCCAACTTTACCCAATAGGTTTATCTGCGCTTGGCCTCTTGTACAGAGTTTACCGCAATCTTCCCATGTGTCACCACGATACGTTACAGTGTTTTTTTCAGAGACACTTATCAAGACCTTTGATTTGCACTGGATTCAAGCCTCTGCTGGGCTTTCCAGTTTTTCTGCTTATTTGGGTGGTCCGCTCACCCTTGCATTTGCCACACCCTCCCATCGCTACAGCACCTTGCATGTCTACCCCGTCTTTGGACTCACATGTGTATCGTCCGACGACGTACACTACTGTCTCTTTCGTTTCAGCAACTATTTGGGCAATTTTTCATCAGACATCGGCCAGGAGATGTGTCCATTTTGTTAATGGATTTTGGACCTGCATTGCTTTTCAGGGCTTGCACTACTACCACTACCTGTAGCTCTCCCTCGATCCCTACCCGCTTAGCCAGACAGGAACCATTGTCTGTTACCATGGTCACTATGTGGAGGTGGGGTAGGATCTTGATTAGTGCCAGCTCACTAATCATAGTGCTACATTGTCCCTATCCTCCTTTGACCCCTGCAGTCTTGTAAAACAGTTCATTTAGAAGGGCACCAAGGAATGTATCTTCACATGACTCATAGTGGTTGGCATCTTTGCTTGAATTTACTATTTTGCATGTGATGTCAATATATGTGATAAACACATCCTTGTCTAACTTCTGATTTACCACTAAAGTTATTTGAGATCCTGTTGTTTGTTCTTACTGAGCACTGACTGTTAACGTAAAGGCTTAAGCATAGGTTGATCAAGTGTTCATTAACTCTGTAAAGTTCAAAGATTTTCCATAGTTGTTGTCTACCTACCCGGTCGAAAGCTTTTTCTTGGACTACTTATAGTGCAACATATAGTTCTTGATCGTAATACTATTGTCCTTTCTATTTTTTGTCTGAGTGCAGAGATTGCATTAGTACAATTTTTCTTTCTGAAGTCCAGTTGTGTTTCATTTAGATGAGGTTCTATGATTGCAGAATATTTTGCTTGTTTGATTCAGGAGTGATATTCCTCTGTTCTTAGTACATTCTCTTTTTATTTTCCTTTCTTTTTCCATATGAATATTATTACTGTGCTTCTCCAGTTTTCTGGTATTTCTTGTGTGATCCAGATGAGGTTGTATATTCTATGTCGCCATTTGATTTCTACTTCTTTTGCAGTTTTAATTAATTCTACAGAAATATCATCCAGCTCAGGTGCTTTGTTGTTTTTAGTTTTGGTTCCAGTTCATTTATTATCCTAGTGACATTATGTTGAGCTGTATCTACCTTATTAGTTTATAGATTACCATATGTACATGTTAAGGTGTTTCTGATCACATTTGTTTTCATATATATTTTCTATTGAGTTGTAGGTATCAGTTCTATGCCTAGTGGTAGCTTTTTAAATTTTGTTTTCCTGCTAGTTTTGAGAAATCTTCAGAGATCTTCCGCAAATATATTTCTTGTATGGCAGTTTCCTTCAAACTGTTTACTCTTAATTGTTTTCTTTTGTTATTCTATTTTATCTTGTTTTCATCTATTTTATTTTCATGACCATGATTACTGTTTTATGGTTGGTATCTATACACAGTTTCAATTTGAAGTACCTTCATTGTACTCTAGACATGTCAATAGGTGCTCTGATCTCCTCTGCAATATCTCCAATAGTGTCCAGCAACTAACCGTACCAGTTCGATGTTGATTTACAAGCCTACTCATACTCCTGTTGTGCTGTTCTTTTCTGGCCACTTCAATCTTCAATCCAAATTCTTGCAATCTAGTAATTGACGTGGATTGGTTTAAATGAAAATCCTCTTTGCAGTCACACTCTGAGTGCATTCAAAAGGTCAGCTACTGAATTCATGCTTTATGCCACACTCGACAGATGGTGTACCATTTCTGCCAATAGGGACGGAAGCATATGGGGAATCTCGGTGTAATGAAGTCAGTCTTTCGACCATTATTTTAAAATGTTTTTAACATATTGAACTCCTGCATGCCCAGAAGAACAAATCAATATTAAGCCTAGCCTATTTGAAACATTTTTATACACCATTTTATCAACTCCTGCTTTAATCAGTTTTTGTATATTTAACATCATAGACTGATATTATTACCTCTTTTTTAATGTGGTATCAGAAAGCCCCTTCAGTTGTAATACCTTCCTCAATTTCTATTATACTTGTTGCTGGTGTTATAATAATTTAGTATCTCTAATCACAGTCCAATCTGTCATTAAAGTTGTAGTTGTCGTATTTAGTTGTCTTAACCCTCTGGACCCCACACCATTTTACACCAAATCACTTCCCAAATCCCAGCAAAGGGAAATAACCCACTGACATTCCACAGCATGTTTTTTTTTAAAATTAATAACAAAAACACTATTGACCCTAGGACACTCAAATTTGTGTCAGTGAACAAGAAAATGGACATAGTTTAAAAAGAAACTTAATTAAAATGAATACATAAAAAAGAATGATTGAAAAATGCAGTAGAAGTTGGTGGAAAAAAAATTTGAAAAAAAAAACACCAAAATTTTACTCGACAGTTCAAGACAGTGTACTCACCGAATGTCATAAATCCAGGTTGGAATGGTACTTGGAGTAACATTCGCCTTTGCAGAGATGTATCTGGCAAATGTTACAACCATATACGCTTTCCTGGGCGTTTCTTGCTGCCATCAGGTGCTTTTCTGTTGCGGCACCAGAAACAGGATTTACATTTTCCTGGCATGCGAATCATGCGGTGCGACGACTGATTGCCAGTGACTGGTACATTTGTAGGCAAAAGGGGTTAGCTCTCCTCGTGACAATGTTGCCCTTCATGAGTGATGCACAGAGAGCAAGCCTGAAATCTATGTGGTCAATATCCTTAGCCTTTGGGTGTGGGCGCGCGAATTGGAATAGATTATCCAGCTATTGGATGGAAGTCTGTAAGAGAAAATTAAATAGATATCTCCACCACTTAACAGACTTCCTTCCCACAGTGTAATATGAGCAAAGCTGGTCAAACTTATCCACGCCACCCATAGACTTATTATAGGATGCCACGGTTGATGGTACCTGCAACTCCCGTCTACCACCAGGGCACGCGTGATACTGTTGTCTCTCCTGGCGTAGTATTGGTGCTCAGCAAATTCACAATTCTCTTGTTCCTCCAGACAGTGGCCACAATATTCCCCTGCTGCCTGTATAACACCGAACCTTTCTGCATTCGCTTTGTTGCAGTTGCTTTACAGTCAGCTGGCCAGCCCTTGCGATTTGGTCGTATTGTAGAGCACGAGTAGGTCTTCTTGTCGAGAGATCCACCCAGCTGTAGAGAAGCGAAGTAATTATCATAATAAAAATGATGATATTTGTGAAGGTAAGGTTCTCCTACTTTGCAGACAACATAATGGCCTGATCCATATGGCATTGGATCATGAACTGCACCAACATAGACGTCGAAGTTTAGAAGGTAACCTGTAATCGAGTCCGCTGCACACCAGACCTTGATCCCCCAAGGGTTGGGCTTACCCTTGATATACTGTTTGAAGTTAAGACGACCAGTGTAGGGAATCATAGCTTCATCAACACTAATATCTCTGCCATGGCGATAACATGAAGCTATGTTCCTTTTCACCATGTCGAGGAAAGGTCTTACTTTGTACAAGCGGTCGTAGTTCCTATGGCCTTTAGGGAACTGATTCCTCGAATCATTCAGGTGAAAGTACTGAGAAATTTTAGCAAATCTGTTTCTCGACATACATTTTGAAACCCTACTTGATTCAATCGATCATCTGTGCTCCAGTACATTTTGTACTGTGGCAAAACAACAATGCCCATCAAGATATTGATGTGCATATACAGACGAATCTCAGAAGGCGTTACAGGTACCCAGTACTTGTCAACATTGCCGGTGGTTTCCTGACGTTGAACGGCATACAAGTTGGTCTGATCAACAGCTAACTGATAGAAATCCTCATTAACTATCAGGCTAAAATAATCAAATGGATCAGCATTCTCACCTAAGACGTGCACAGGCCCACAGTCTTCGACAAATGGCTCGACTTCAACTGGGGAGGTGGCATCACACCAACGATCACAGTTAAAAACCGGCAAAATAACGGTCTCCTCATCAGAACTTGAAGCCTCGTGGTCTGAATCAGAGAAAGGAACATCTATGTCACTTTCCACATCAATAACACGAGTATCCTTTTCTAACTCGATGAAATGTCCATGAAAAGATATATCAGAGCTGTCACTATCGTTGTCATAATTGGTAGCCATTTTCAGAAAATTTTAGAAATTTTTACAGTCGATTTGAAAATTGGAGATAAAATACAGAACCTTTCAGTAGCGCGTCCAGAGACTAAAAGAAAGTAGTTCCGTTAGTAAATGCCGGATGCGAAAGTCCGTTATAAAATTGGTTGATTAGTTGTACGCTAAGCGAGTTACAAACTGACAGTTAAAAAAGTCGTGTATTTTCGTGTTTGGGAGGGACTACTATATAAACAAAATCCGGAGATTTTCGTTTCGGGATTGAACCGTTAATATAAATGTTAAATCATGGATTTCAATCTGGCATTGTTGTAAATGAATGTATTGAATGCATTTAAAAAAATTAAATTAAATACTGCATATTTTCTCCTCAATATCATAATAATCTAGATATAATGCTAATCTTCCTCTATGTTTTGTCAAAATCTGATTATAGTTTCTGTTTTATTCATAAGGCATGTCATCCAAACCCTGGAATGCCGTATAATTTTGTGTTTCGTACAGCCTATCTTCCTGCCATTGATGATAGTATTCATATATTGATGCTTCTGAGGCTGTCATTTATTCGAAAGTTGACTTTCACCATTGGGACCTCTCTCACAAGAAACAAAGAGAATTCAATTACTTGGAATGACATTCATCATAAAACAAGTCTTCATGGTGGATTGTGAGTAGCACATGTTGAAATTTTACATTATTTATATGCTATTTAAAAGATTTTTAAATCTTAAAGGGGTTTTAAAGCCGAAGGATTGACTTCATTACATCAGGTTTTACCCCATATGGCTTGGTTCCTCTCCGCAGAAATTGCACGCCATCTGCCGAGAGTATTGCACAAAGCATGAACTCTGTAGCTCCAGCAACAATCCTAGGGTTTCTGGAAAAAACTGCACTCGTGAACAGAATGGTGGTGTCCGGATTTGAACCCACTACCTTTGACTCACAAGACTAAGGGCTTAGCCACAGAGACCCCAGATAAGACACAGAAATACACAGAAGTAGAAGTATCATTGTTGGTTTGAAGTATTGAGTTATTAAAAGGGATTTGTAAGAATTAAAGTAACATGCTTCATCATCATCAGTGAGTGATTGCATTTATGCATGATATTAAAAGTTATGTGGGGTCACTGATCACAAAGAGAATAGCACTGCACTAGTGACCATCTACTGTGAAAATTTCAGGGTTTGAGACCAGCTGTGCCAAAATTCTTTGTGTGCATATAGTATGCAGTTGGACTACAGGAGACCCTGATCCTTTACTTGTAGATCTAAATTACAAGTACCTCTGAAGTCAGAGTAAGTCTTGCTTTAATAGAGCGAAGGACACTGGTGATAAAGAAAACAAGCCTTTAAGCAAAAATGAGTCCATGGCATTGACAGACAAGAAATCATTGTCAGTGAATTTCTTCTGATGAGGGAAAAAATGGGAAATCCATGAACTGCATTTTCCACCGTTGCAGTTCTAAAACATGTTTGTGAACAGTTCAGCAACAGGATATTCGCTTTAGGACTAGACCTGGATAAGAAATTGTCCAATTATCAGCAGTGTCATGCTTTCAGAAGTCTAAAAATATTGTAGTTGAGTCTACTGTATTGTGGTAAGCTTAGCATATGAATGTGATTTAATTTGGCCTAGCTTATGGCCTCTAAGCTGGTATGTGAGAAATGACTGTCGAGAATTAACAGAAGCAGCCTCTCTTCAGAGAGATTAGTTAACTTCTTAAAGTGTCCCAACCACTTTAAGAATGTAGGACTGTTCATGTAGCCATTGTCAATGACACTCTTGTTGCACCCAGTTGGTTCATCTTTTATTAGAAGCAAATTTAGTCACTTTATTGCAAAAATTAAGTAAGGAGGCACATAGTACCCTGTGGTACTCATTGCGCAGACTTAGTTACTGTTTTACTTTGTTCTGCAGCTACAGATTTTGCTACCTTTTTTCCCAGTTAGAGCAACGTGTTTTTTATTGTTTTTTTTTTTTTTTGGTGATCTAGAAGCACTTGAGCTGGAAGCTCTTCAGCTCGGTGTCATGGACATAGTAAATCTGGGGGAACCTGTGGCTTTTCTGCCAGTCGCGAAATTTAACCCGCACTCACAGAGGACTTGTCAGCCGTAATCCAACTCGCTATGAACATGCTGGGCAGGCGGGCTGATATCTTGTTTGAAACAATTTGAATCCTTGTTTTGGCCATATTGTAATCAGACATGACCCTGTACTGTCCTAGGACTCTAGAAAGGTTATCAAAATATTGTCTCATTTGCACTCGATTAATGGTCTTGCAATGTCATGTTTGCGATCACAATCTGTTTCTCTTCATGAAGGAATGTGTAAAATATTGTCCAGTCAATTTTGTTGAACTTGAAAAAGGACGATATGTGTTTTTCTGCATAGAATACAACAGAAACCAGAGAGATGAGGGTGAAGTCAAAAGATTTGCTAGTCTAATTCTCTGCTATGTTTTACTAATCCTTTTTCATTCTCATTGAAGAAGACAGCTTGGATCTGTCCAAGTTTTTCTCTCCCAACACTAATTTTCAATCTGTTCCATTGTGTTGACTCATGGAAGCTGATTGCTTTAGCTGCTTGTCTTATAGAATAACCCATCTCTATTAAAATATGCACTTTGTTGAGAAGAGATTCAGTGCAAGCGAGAATTCTGAGAAATGTTCTATTTCTTTGAATTCCTGAAAATAATTAGTGTAGTTGAATTGCAAACATTTACAGTTACATGGGTAAAAAAAATGCTCACAGATCTGCTCCATCACACTGCAGGTTTTGACCCCATTTTATAATAGCTTCAAAATCATCACCGTCAACCTCTATAAAACAAACTAATGTCAACTGATCATCTCTCTTAATACTGTTTCTCACCACCTAGATATGTCTGCCTAGTCAACATCATCCAATGTAAATGCAAAAACTCTAAAAATACCATCAGGACAATTTTAATCGACTGCATGTCTTTGCCCTACACTCTTCTTTAAGTCTGTCTTAAGCTACTCTCTTTTTGCTTTTTTCTTCTTGCAGGAATAAACTTGTTTGATATTGAAATAAACATCCACTTGAAAAAATACTGTCACTTACTTTCTATTTGTTTGTAGGTATGGCTACCCAGACCCAGGCTATTGTGGCAGAGTCATCCAAGAGCTGGACAGCAAGGGAGTGCGACTGGATTCTACCATGACATCTTCTGAAAATGTGCAGATCAATCATTTTCACAAGTCAATCTTAAATTTCAAATTCTTTTATGATACTTAAGAATTATTGTTCTTTTGTATTACTCTTTGTACCTTTCAACATTGCAGAGGAGGTAGATGTGGTCTTCTGGACATTATGTTTGTGGCTTGATATGAAGTCACATTGAATCTAGCTAATGTTTTTAAAAAAATTAGAGTAGTTCTGCTGTATAGGTCAGAATATTTAAAACAATAATGCATAAACTGCAAACATTCATTAACTAATGTCTGTGCAGAATAGAGGGACTGAGATGTTATGCTAGGGCCACAAATGATGAGCTTATGCAGAAAATGAGACAGATCTCATTGAACCAAGAGGTGAATAAAAGATGCTAGCACTGAACAGGACACACCTTGAGAAAACCAGAGGGGAAGATAACAAGAAGGGCCCTTTCATGGAACCTGTAGTGAAAGAAGCCTAGAAATATTTGGAGAAGAGATTTGAAAGCAGAGACAACGATATACAGAAGTGCTGGAAGGAGCAGCAAGATATAGCTATGATAAGACTTGCCATGAGTTGGTTAAGGGCTTATGCCCCACTTGTTGGATTATAAAGGCACAAGATAGAGAATCATGTGGACATCATCAGCCAGAAACAAAGTGTTTTTCAATGGAATGGAAACATTCTTTTTTTGCTTTCAGTCAAGAAATTGAAGGTTACTCCATCAGTGAGGAAAGTTACACTTACAATTTTTGGAAATTTCAAAGAAATATCATTGGTCCATTTCCAGAAGAAAGGTGAAAATGCAAATGCTGCATCCTACTGTGAAGTTCTGTTGTTGCTTTGAGATGCAATTTTAAAATAACCTTCCAGTTCTTCTAGTTTGGAGAGTGCTGCTCCTTCAATTTCAGACCATAATGCAGCTTGATTAACCCAGAGACTATTGAATAACTAGGGTGGAAACTTATGAACACATGCCTTACAACCCTGAGACGATTTTGAGCTTTTTTGTCTGCTTGAAACTCACTTTGGCTGATGTAGAAGAAGTGAACATGAGAGTGCAAATGGACAACAACCCAAAGACTTATTAGTACTACCATAAGGGGACTGAACAAATAATAGTGTAAGTACATGAATGTTTGCAGATATTTTGCTGAGAAATTAAGGAAGATATATGTACAATAATACATTTTTCAAGTTTGCATCTCATTTACTTTTTATTTAAAAATTATAAGTTGTAACCTACTGACTTACCAATGTAATTACCTTTTTAGCTTATATTTAAATTTGTTATATTAAACTGTTTGCTGGTGCAGGAAAATGAACAAGTTACTTGAATATATTTTGGGTTCTATGATTTACAGAATAATTAAGAGCTTTGATAGCGAGTTGTTAGTGCACATTTTGTAGGTGCACTTTCCCAGGATCAAATACCACTATAGAAGTCATGTTTTTTCCCAACATATGGCTATCAGGTACATTAACTTTATTTGAATAATAGAGAATCACTGGAAAGTACGAAAGGTTGGCTTATGTTGAAACATCTTCCATTGTGTGCCGCTGAGAAAAAAAAAATGTTGACCTAACACCGTACTCCCCAATATACTTCATAACATAAAAACAGGTTCTTGACTTTTTTTAACAGAAGAATCACGCATATTTAATGGAAACAAAAACTAACAAAAGTTACAGAAAAGTAATGGTTGAAAAATTTATTTTTCAATGAAAAACAAATTAACTAATCAAATATTTTGGATACACAAGAGACATGACAGTGTTAAAAACCATATCAGAAGGCAAGATTGAGAGCTAGCAAACATGAGAAAGACTCTACGATAATTGGAAAGAAAACATGAAGAGTTGGACAAATAACATGCATCACCAAAGTACACAGTGTCCCTGACAGGAAAGATTTCACTGAAAACAGATGAACAAGGAAAAACCTGCAGGAAGCGTCATGTATCACAGGAAGAGAACTAACTAACCATGGCTAGGGAGTCGAAGTGTTTGTGATCTGTTACAGCCGATGTTCAATGTTAAGATGGCACTTGATCCTTGAGTATTGGGAGGTGGTGATGCCGATTTGTGTTTGCTCTGTTTCAATGTCGTCTAGATCATCAACAAAATTACTGTTTATCAAAATATTTGAGTAGTGGTTGTTTTATCAATTGATTTTTCTGTGTTGAAGTGTATTGATCACTGTATTTTATATATAGATATTTTATACAGATTTTAATCTACTGTACTAAACAAGTATGAATTATAACAGAACAAATTCTCGGTTGTCTTCTAAGAATGGGATGTGGGTAAAATGTTTAAAGCCTCTGATTGGTCGTGACCTTTCAGTGTTTGGCACTTTAAAAAAATGTCCATTAATATTCAGCAGCATGTGTACATAGATTTCTGCTTTCGTTTCGAAAAAATGATTCTGAAAATTTGTTAATGCTGCAATTAGCTTCTGCCAAAGTTGATCAAAGACATTTGAGTAGTATTTCTGTTTCCAAAGTGCCAGCTATTTAAAGATTATCCACGTCACAGCAGACCATCTACCTCCCACACTGATCAGAATATTTCTCGCATGTAAGAAATCATATGCGTTGATTATCAGAAAGGTTGCAGAAGATGTTGGAATTTCATTTGGTGCTTGCCAGGAAATCCTTACTGAAGATTTACAAATGAGACAGGTGACCACAAAATTCAACCATCATCTCTTGACAGTGGAGCCGAAGGATGATCGTTTGTAAATTTGCAATGACCTTCTTGAGAGAGCCAAAAATTATATTATCCAAATTTTTTTATCCTCGATTATCACCGGATTGTCAATGCAATGACAAATGAGGACTTTCACAGAAAGTGCATATCAGAATTATTGCCGTCATTGGTAAAAACTTTTGGAATAAGTGTATACAATCACAAGGGCACTACATTGAAGGAGATAAAAACCATCTAACTGTTAAATCTACAAACTTACCCCCAAAAAATCAGTCCTGGAACTTATTTTTCAGCCCTTGTAGACTTTCTCCAATAATATTTTGTTTTTAAATTAATGAAATACATATAACTTGTTTATCAATTTTGTCTCATTATTTTTTTCAATTCTTGTTCTGTATTATATAAACATTTTAAACATATAGTATTCAATGCTGATGGATGGGTTACATTCTATTTGTTTTTATCAATATTCTAGATTTTATTACCATTTAAATTTGTATCCTTTGTGATTTATGCAAGAATATTTTGATAACTACGAGGGGAAGTCAATAAGTAAGCCACAAATGGCTGTAGAAAATAACTAAACATGATAACAACTTGAAACCAGTTTATTTTATACATACATTGTTCCTTTATTTCTCAACATAATTTTCACCAACATTGATGCACTTATCCCATCGTTTTATCAATCCTACCAAACTGACTGCATAGAACTGCGGGCTCTGTTTTCTAAACCACGTTTCACTTCACATTCAACTTCGGCGTCATTCGCGAAATGTCTTTCGCCAAGGTGGGTTTTTAGTGGACCAAAGAGGTGGAAATCGTTAGGGGCTAAGTTGGGATTGTAAGGTTGATGTTTCAGAACTTTCCACCGTAATTGGTTAATTTTCTCCTGAGTTAATCGAGCCGTATGTGGTATGGCATTGTCATGAAGAAGCAACACTCCTGTAGTCAGCAGTCCTGGGCATTTTTTCGAATTGCATCGTGAAGCAGCGATAGAACTTCACAGTATGATTCAGAATTCATATTGTCACCTTTCTTCTTGAAATTGGTTAAAAGCACTTCTTGACAATCCCAGAACACCGTCAACATAACCTTCCCTGCTGATGGCGTAACCTTGAATTTTTGACACAATTGAAGAAAGTGTGCTCAATGTGGGTACCCAGACAATTGAAGGAGGAACACAAAATGAACCGATTTGGCCTGTCCTTGCATCATCTCTGTCGATACGAAGATGAAGGAGAAGACATGCTGAACAGGATTGTTACTGAGGATGAATCATGGGTGCATCACTACCAGTCCGAATCAAAGCGTGCTTCAATACAGTGGAAACATCTTTCTTCGCCTTGTGTCAAAACATTCAAGGTTACGCCATCAGCAGGGAAAGTCATGCTGACGGTGTTCTGGGATTGTCCAGGAGTGCTTTTAACCAATTTCAAGAAGAAAGGTGACAATATGAATTCTGAATCATACTGTGAAGTTCTATCGATGCTTCATGATGCAATTCGAAAAAAAATGTCCAGGACTGCTGACTACAGGAGTGTTGCTTCTTCATGACAATGCCATACCACATACGGCTCTATTAACTCAGGAGAAAATTAACCAACTACGGTGGAAAGTTCTGAAACATCAACCTTACAGTCCTGACATAGCCCCTAACGATTTCCACCTTTTTGGTCCACTGAAAACCCACTTTGGCGGGAGACATTTGCAATGACGCGAATTTGAATGTGAAGTGAAACGTGGTTTAGAAAACAGAGCCCGCAGTTCTATGCAGCCGGTTTGGTAGGATTGATAAAACGATGGGATAAGTGCATCAACGTTGGTGGAAATTATGTTGAGAAATAAAGGAACAATGTATGTATAAAAATAAACTGGTTTCAAGTTGTTATCATGTTTAGTTATTTTCTACAGCCATTTGTGGCTTACTTATTGACTTCCCCTCGTACAAGTGTTTATATGTATTAAATATTTTGTAGCTAAATGTACAAGATTCAAGTTCAAAATGTTATGAATTTCACAGACAGAAAGGACGATAGGTCAGATAACAGAGATGACTATCAAAAGGTGAAGAATGAATTCCATATTGATGGGACAATTGTAAACTATTAAAATATCATTTTAAAGAGAATGTATAGACTAAAACATTGGGGAAGCATGTCTTCAAATGAATCGACTGACAATGTCGCGATGATGCTTAATACTCTGATGGATCTTTCTGCTGTCCATAGTTTGTGTGAGCAGAATTTGGCATATATATATATATATATATATATATATATATATATATATATATATAATATATATATATATATAAGAGAACAAATTGCAGTACAGACTGAAGAAACTTTGCATTGTAAGATAACTTTGAAGAAAGTTAGCACAATTGACAAACATCAGAAAGGTTGTGCAGAGACCTGATTGTCTATGCCAGTTGACATAGAATGTGCAGAAATATGGTACATTGTAAACCGATACCATTGTGATATTGTTACCTGTTGTTTCATCTGCCTTCAATTTCTCTTCGCTCCTCATGAAGAATGGTCATCAACAATTATCCTCCATTTTCCCCAGTCACTGAACATTTTCTCTATCGCTTCTCAGGATAATCAGGCATCCTTTAGTTCCACAGAAAGACTAAATTAATGCAAACTTGTATTAATTTTTCTTATTTTTAGATAGATTTAGATTTATCTGTATCATCCTTTGTTGTGCCTCCATTGATGGTACCATGCACCTACTGGAGGCACAAAAAAGGATGATACAGATAAATCCAAATCTATCTAAAAATAAGAAAAATTTAAGGTGGATGGTACCATCACTGTAGTTGAATTTCTTACAGAAAACCTGTACCAGTTTTTATGTGACTTTGCCATGGTGGTTACTGTAGCAATTTACTTTACTTGATAAGGTTTCTAGGCCCAAGCACAACCATTTATAGTCACTTTTTTCTTAGATTTTTAGTAGTGTGTAGTGGTCTTATTGTTTCCTTACAAATAAATCATCATCATCATCAGGTGCCGTCTCCACATCGAAGGTCGGCTGCAATGAATCTCCAGTATCCTCTGTCTTTCGCCTTGGTGTTGCACACTGCCAGACTGTAACCTGTCCATTTCTTAAAGTTTCCTCCCACTTATCTCTCGGTCTTCCTCTTGCTCTTCTCCCCTCAACTTTCCCCTCTAGTAAATGTTTTATCATGGTGTCATGCCTTTTATGTGCCCAAAATACTTTACTTGTCTGAATTTTATTTCTCTTAATAATTGTTTCTTCATGCCTAGTTTTCCTAAAACTTGTTTATTTGTCTGTTTTTCTGTCCATGAAACTCTGCCTATTCTTCTATATATCCACATCTCAAATGCATCAATTCTATCTTCTAACTGCTTGTCATTGTCCATGTTTCCGAGCCATACATTAATATAGGATATATATAGCATTTGATGATTCTCATTTTTAGCCTGTTTGTGATTTGTTTGGATGTCAGTAACTTTCTCATACTATTGAAATTATCCTTGGCCATTCCTATTCTCTTTTTAATTTCTATTATACATCTGTTATCATCTGACCGAGATATAAGAAGTTTTTTACTTGATGTAGTAATTCTCCATGTATTTTTATATTCATTTTAGGTTTTCCATTTCCTTGTTGATTACCATAGTTTTTGTTTGCTGTATATTAATGTCTAATCCATATTCCTTGCTAGTTCTGTCCAATTGGTCCACAAATAAATAACCACATGATAATGGCTGTTATCAGTTCAGTTATATGAATATTATAATAGCACTCCGGACATGTCCATAGGCGCTCTGATCCTTGCCTCAACAAATCCAGCAGTGTCTAGCTCCCCGACACACCAGTTGGATGTTGATTAATTGATCTTTTTGCATATTTGGTATGTCGTCCTTTTTGGACTGTACCAATATCAACATCCATCTCTCTCAATCTGGTCAGTGACTGGAATTCACAACCCTGACACTCCTATATTCGGAATGACTCTCAATGTGTTATTAATGGCTGTTTAATACAAAAAGTTGATAATTGTTCCAAACAAAAGTAATTTTAATTTAAAAAATACATTCTTATATAGAATGATGATCATTATTGGTTTGCAGTTTTTCTTTTATTTTGCTCATAATAGAGGTAAATTAGAAATAAAAAGTAGGAACATTTTACTTTTGGTGTTGTTTATGTATGAAATGGTGATGGGTCGGGAATCACTAGAGAAGCACTTGAGTGGAACCCGCAAGGAAAATAAAAAAGAGACCTGACACCCTAAACAGACCTGGAGACGAAGTTTTCTTGAGGAACCAAAGAGTGCTCGACTATCCTGGGAGATAATAAAGAAATAAAGAAAAGAGACAGAGAAGAGAGGCGAACAACTGTTGAGGCCCATGAGGAGCGAAGAGGAATAAGTCAAGTCATGTATTTCATGTCTGAGACAGTTTTTAATTCTTTCAAACTTTCATGTCATTATCTTTTAATGTAAAAGTAAGATTTCGTTTTAGTCTTCTTCTTCTTCTTTGCGTTCGTTCTTTCGACCAATTTTAATCACTCTTTGTGATATGTTTGATCTTTGCCAAGAACGTGTATACGTTGCACATTGGTTTGGTAGGCCCCTAAACGCATAGATTTCTACAAGTTTAGGACATGTGCATCCGATTTCAGCCAAACCTCCTTAGTCGCCTCTTATGACATACATGGCAGGTAACAGTGGTTCTATTCTTTACATCCCAAATTTGGGCCCGGTAACCACTCGGGCGTTTGTTTTAGTGTTCTTCACCTTTCAACTCCCAACAGAGCACAGGTCTTCAACAAACTTCTAGCTCACATAAGAATTAGCACACATACTAAGTTCAACTGGTTTCTCCTTTGATCTAAGAGTTTAGCAAAACATTTTTAGTAAACATTTTAGCTTGTTCCTTTAACTCTTTCCACGCTTTAAGCCGCACACTGCACCACGGCGGAAGTCCGTTGCACGCTTTAAGCCGCACACTGCGCCATAGAGTTGCTTCCTTATAAGAAGTCTTTCTAGTTTTACTTCTACTATTTTACTTATAGTACTTTTTAACCTTGTTATTCTATTGGGTTGTCCAGTTTTCTTCAATTTAGTATATAATAATATATATATGTTTATTTATTGATGAGTAGTTGGGATCGTAATTTTAAAAAAATTGTTTTTTTACTTCCTTGAATTAACTGCTTAAAAATTGAGGAAATAAATGGGCGTGGAAAGAGTTAATAATAAAGTGTTTCTTAAAAAAACAGCTTGACTTTTTTCTGCTTTGATAAAACAGTTTAGCTTGTTTACTAAAAACTCACTATGATTCAATTTTACAAATAAGTCTGAAGAGAAATACATTAACATACATTGTCTAAATTTATTTTAAAATATATTATTGAAGTGCCACTACAGGGAACAAGCCATATATTTGGTGCTCCTATAAAGCCACTCTAGGGTAAAGTCATAATAAATGTGTGCATGCGGCTAACAGCCACAAAATCTGTTAAAATAAAATGGTGCACTGAACAACACATATCACAGACTCACAATATTCCTAAATAATTAGCATCAAACAAACTCAAACACAGACATCGAAATTATAATTCATTATGCAGTTCATGAAATTATACTTTATGCATACTTTTGTACTCATATACATTAAAATCATACACATAATAAACATAATTTCCTTTCTAATTATAACAGATCCTGTGTTACTACACTTGTATGTGTAAGTGTACAAGCTCATGCATACATTCAGACAAACACACCCATATATACATAGTTAGTTAGTTTGTTCCTTTCGTGCTAAAGGCGGCACATAGGGCAGAGGTTTTAGATCTCCATGTGATGCGTTCGTTGCTAGCAGTTGGAGATCTTGTATGGTTTTACATCCCAATAGTTTACTTTCTTGTTGGATTGCTTTTCAAAGAGTGGTCTTAGGTCTTCCACGTTTTCTTTTCCCAACTGGTGACCACATTTAAGTCTCTTTTCGTCTGATCTAAGAACATGACCTAAATATTTCCACCTTCATTTCCTTATAATATTTGATACGGTTGTTGCTGTGTTCTATCTCTCACTGGTTGTTCAAACAAAATCACTCCATTTTACTTTTAATAAATTTCTGAGACATTTATTCTCAAAGCAGTCCAGTTTCTTATCAATTTTGTTTGTTGATTTCCAACTTTCACAACCGTAGGTCAGTACAGGAATCACACATGACCTAAACTGTTTAACTTTTGTACATATACTCAGGTCTTGAGATTGCCAGATATTTGTTAACTTAGTGAAGGCACTAGCTGCTATAGCAAACAGAGTTTATTTCTTTCATAGTATCTCCGTTGTTTGACACTTTACTATCCAAATATGTAAAATGTTTAACTTTCTCCAGTGTTTGGCCATTTATTACGATGTTGTCTGTCGAGTTTGTGAGGTCCATAATTTTGGTCTTGGCAGAATTAATCTGAAGACCAACCTGTTCTGCAAGTGTGCAAAGATTGCTCGTTAGTTTGTGGGTTGCTTGTGTGGTTGAATTCAATATGGCCATGTCATCGGCAAAGTCAAGATCAAATAATCTGCTGTTATTAAGCCATTTGATGCCTAGTTGATCATCTTGGGTGCATTTGCGCATGATCCAGTCTATAGCTATCCCAAAAGCATTGGTGACATAACGCAGCCCTGCTTCACACCCGAATTGACTGAATAATATATATATATATATACTGGATCCCAATTGATGGAACATGACAAATTTTCACAATGATATTTTTTCTAAGAAAATGTAGAGATTTGGTCAATAAGAAAAGGAACTTGTAAAAGATAAGCTGATAGCAGATAATGTTGGGATTGATGATGATGATGCTGTGTACAGAGATGGTTTGTGCATCATGGAAAGAAATATGGCTGGAGTTTTCTGGCTACAGCAAGTGGCAGGGCTATTGCTGAGCATACGGAACAACCATTTCAAGCATGAGAGTGAATGTTGAGGCTGTTATTGCTGTCATCAAATGGTGCTCAGAGACTTCCATCACTAAGACAATTAACATTGCCAACTCTTAGTCTATGCTTTGAAAGGTTCAAATGGATTCATTTCAGTTTGAGTGGGTGCCACAATAGATGATCCCAACCTGTCGGGTCTTACATGGATCTAATATCTTGGAAAAGCAGGTGTTTTGGTAATGAGAGAGCAGATATGCTTGTATAAAGGCATCTATAATCAGGTAGGGAGTTCAGCCTCAGCAGATGGTTAAACAAAGAATGAAGAATGGATTCTCAGACTGAGATGATATGATAGAGTTACAAACACTGACCTATGGATAAGAACCGGACAGAAACTCATGATGATCCAGGTTAAGAGGAGAAAATGCCGATGGGTCGGGCATACCCTACCTAAGACAGTCAAGTGTCATTAGACAGTGGAACCCTCAAGGAAATCGAAAATGAGGATGTACTAAACAGACCTGGGGAAGAAGTCTTCTTGAGGAACTGAAGAGTGCGTAATTGCCCTGGGAGACCATAAAGAGAACAGCCAGAGGCCGAAAATAGTGGCGAACAACTGCTGAGGCTCTATGCTCCACAAGGAGCAGAGAGGAATAAAACAAGTCAATTATCAGTTGGTATGTTATACAGGGTGCTTAGCCAGCTTCTGCAGATGGAGAAAATGTTGACAGAAATAGAAAATTTTGGATAGCCAGACTTCATGACACAGAGCAACATCTGAGTTAGAGAAATCGTGGCATATCCCAAAGGAGTTGATCAACCACAGTAAACAAGTACAAAAGACAGAGATTTGTAGAGATCCATGATCCAAGTGCCAGCTGGCATGGCACCTGATGATAATGATGTTATTCATCACTTTCTTTTGAAATCCTCTGAGCTGTCTATACCCACATCTGAGTAACGTGATTGATTGGACCATCATCATTGCACTTTTGGTGAATAACCATATGTGCTCCAATTTTGTTTTTTCCATAATAAAATCTCAGTTGCAATGAATGAACTCCTTAGCACTGGCAATGGTTTCTGATGTAAACTTAAACATAATGAATAATGATGTAGGAATTTTTATTTTGATCTTTTTTAATTAACTTTGCCCAAGCAACAGCATTGCATCCTACTCTTACTAATTTTCAGCTCCCAAGTGTTATCTTAAATGCTCAATTTGAACTTAGTAATATAGCAATGGGACATACGTTTTTATCATATGTATCCGAAAGGACTAGGAACTAAATCTCACCTACATTGAGATCAGGGATCACTGAAAAACTTACTGCCTTGTGTAGAAAGCTTAAGTTGACAGAAACTTTGCTCTTGTTGCCATGTCACACAGGTTGAATGATAGAGAACAGACAAAATGGGACCTGGTGGTCCTCCAGGTTTGGGACTGCCAACCCATTACTGTAAAAGATATTCTGTTATGGAAATGGAAACAGGAGATATTTTTGTTTCATAGGTGAAGGAGCAAGGTCACTCATGTAACTGATTTTATGAAGGAGGAAGATCAAAATCTAAAAGGAACCAAGGGAAACATGAAGAAGAATTGTGGAAAGGAATTAGAAGGCAATTGACAGAAAGGCTGTAGAATGACAACAGTGGAAATCTCTTATGGAAGCCATATGTGCCCAATGAAACATTTAGAATATATAGGTAGATAGATAGATCACTATAAAAATATTCTGATTGTTTCAAGAGGGAGGAACAATACTTTTGAAGCAAGAGGTTAGCACCTTACCTCCACACAAAAGAGACCCGCTCCCCATGGTCTACAGGACAGCCCCTGGAATTAAGCTCTGCAGCAGCAGTAGACTGCCGTGTCACCTCGGGCACTGATCTATTTTTTCAGGAATGTGCTCCAGTACCGACGGTAGTGCCACAACAGTAGTTTGATGAGAAATATGTTGCTAGAGTATTTCCCCTAGAATTTACAATCAAACAATTTTTTGTAGCAGACATTTAGATTTCATATAGCCTCAATTGCTGTTAATATCACACAAACAGTTATATAGATTTCTACAGTGAACCGCGCTGCAGTGTAAGAACAAATTTCGGTAACTCTGACTGGTTCCCAGTGGAAACAGGAGTGAAACAAGGCTGCGTCTTATCGCCAATGCTCTTTGGAATAGCAATTGACTGGGTCATGCGAAAATGCACAAATAACGCAAATATGGGCATCAAATGGGTTGATAAAATTTTAGAAGACCTTGATTTTGCTGACGATATAGCCCTTTTGAGTTCATCACACCAAGATATTCAAATTAAAACAAACCTTCTCCAAAATATCTCAGGACAAATTGGTCTCCAAATCAACACCACAAAAACAAAAATTGTTGACCTTACCAGCAGTCCAGAAAATATCCAACTAAAAAACTACACTCTTAAAAAAGTCAAAAGTTTTACATACCTAGGGAGTATGATGACATCTACGGGGATACAGCGCCAGAAATTCCATACAGAATCGCATTGGCATCAAGTGCTTTTAACAAATTGTCAAATATATGGAAGTTCAATTCACTCAGCAAGCACTTAAAATTAAAGATCTTTAACTCTTGTGTGATTCCAGTATTAACTTATGGATGCGAGAGTTGGAAAGCAACAAAAGCTCTAGAAAGAAAATTAGATAACTTGAGAATAAATGTCTTAGAAGAATACTGAACCTCAAATGGTCAGATTTCAGACCCAATACACAAATAAGACAAGAGACCAAGCAAGAAAATGTATCAATGGGAGACTCATAACTGAATAATGAAGCTCAAAAGAAAATTGCTGCAGAACTTGGAATATCAATGAAAGCACACAATTAGAGATTTGAAGAAAGAAACTCTGTTTATCGCACAGATTTGTACATAGTATGTAGGTTTACTTTCAAATTTTATAAGAAAGCGCCGCTGGAACTACATCGGCCACACACTTAGAATGGATGAGAGAAGACTCTACCAATCCCTCATATGGACACCAGAGGGAAAAAGAAAACGAGGAAGACCAAGAGAGACTCTGCGTAGAACCATCATCAGAGAAGGCTCAACGATGGGCCTAGCAAACATTAAAGACCTAAAACAGATAGCACGAACCGCGAGACATGGAGAGCTATGACCTCTGCCGCCCACAGGCCCAAGAGGAAAGACTAACTAACTAAGTTATATAGATTGATTTTGTGTAATAATGAAATGACTCACAACAGTCTTGTACAGTAAATTGAGTCTTTTTGCATCTTTGAGTAGTTGAATGTACTCATTTATCTGTAAGAATATGTCCATTATTAAAAACTGTCCATCGAGGCCTTTACATTTTGAGATAGTCTTGCATCTCAATGTACTTGTCACATTTTTTGTTTTAGATCCTATATTCATGTCCTATACAGTAAAATTAGTCAGATATATGTGGTGATTATTCTGTACTGCAGCTCAGCTGTACAATGTTATCCTTGTACTGTAATTTATTTTAATCAAATTTAGCGAATGTCAGAATACAGAAAAAAGTATATTTCTAGATGGCAACATACATTTAAAAAATATGATTCACAAATTAAAAAGGAAAAACATTCAATTACGACACAGAATGAGAATACAATAGTGCTTGCTACTTGAACAAGAACTAGACAACAGATAAGCTTATGAAGAGAACATTTTTATTGTGGTGTCTGCTCCTTATCACAATCTATTGTCTATCTCCGTAACACAAGTACTTATATTTCTGAAGCATGTACAGAGGAATCTCTTTTTTATTTTGCAAATTATAGTTTAAACACATATACATACTTGCATGAAACATTTTCATAATTTCATCTGTCTCTTTCATTTGTTAATTTTCACTAATTTATTTTTCACCTAATCTCAAATTATTGTTCCAAATTCATGCCACTGTTTTTTAAACCAACTTCGTATCCAAATGTCACTGTCATATTTCTTTTTCTCTCATCATTAAGTGTCAAACATAAAATGTCATCACATTATATTATTTACATGTACAGAGAAACATTGTTTCACATGTATGTCTTATTATTTCTCTGTTACCTCCTTGTCTGAACAAAGAAAACCATGAAATGACTGTACTATAATAGGAAAATAAATTATTTGTTGCAGTCATTCCAATAATTTGTCTTTTTCACTTTCTTTATATGGATTTCTTAAACAATTTCTTTGCTTGACTGTGACATCACATTAATTGACCAAATGCAGATTCATGTTCATCTTTCTGTTCTGTTCATCCGTGATAATAACACATGCTGCATAGCTGAAATATTCCAAATGAAGACATAGTAGGGTTAATAAGATTAAGACAATAATGTGATACAAGGAAACAATAGAATCACATAAATATGACTATTTGTATGCATAAATATGTGAAGATTATAACCAATTGTTTTTACACACATATATATATATATATATATCCTCTTGTATAGCTATATGTTACAAAAGGACTTCAAGAAAGTTTTCCATACCGTTTTATCCTAGCCAACTCCTTTATGAAATTAAGTCAATATTTCTCTCCTCTCTCATGAAGGTTTGTTTCAATGCTTTCAGAGGAAGTCATTTCTTTCTTGAACCTTTTGCTTTCCAATACAGTTTTGCTTGCCTACTTTGTGATTTTTACAATCATTTCTTCTCAGAGTATGCCCAACAGATCCATTTTCTCTTATACAGTTGTTACTAGTGGTAGACTAGCCATTTCTCTGATTTCATCACTTCTCCAGAATTCGTCCCATTTTATGTTCATTATTTTTCGCAGACATCTATTTTCAAATGCATTTAACTTGCTTTCTATATCTTTATAGTGTGCCCGGCTCTACAGCTCTAGTTCTCAACAACAGCAATATAATGTTTCTTCATAATGTAAGTTTGTTGAAAACTTCACAAGAATAGATATCAACATTTGGAGATCAGGTGATCACATATCTTTTCAAATATTCCTTCACTAAATGGTGAGTGACTGACTTATTCCTCTCCGCTTCTCATGGAGCATAGAGCCTCAACAGTTGTTCTCTACTTTTCCAGGTCTCCAGCTGTTTTCTTTATGGTCTCTCAGGCTAGTTGAGCACCCTTCAGTACCTCAAGAAGACTTTGTCCCCAGGTATGTTTAGGATGTTCCCTTTTCTTTTTACCCTGTGGGTTCCAATCAAGTACTTGTCTAGTGATACTCGACTGTGTCTTCCTTAAAGTATTTACGGCCCATTTTCATTTTCTCCTCTTAACCTGGGTCATCATGGGTTCTTGTCCTGTTCTTATCCACAGGTTTGTGTTTGCAACTCTATTATACCATCTCAGTCTGAGAATGTGCCGAAGACATCCGTTTATAAAGGTCTGAATCTTATTTGTATTCAACTTGGTGACTCATTTTGAGCCATCAGCAACACAGATTTCACATTTGAGCTGAATATCCAGAGCCTTCTTTTGGTGGAGATATCCTGTGTGCAGTCCTCACCAATATGTCCTCATCTGTACCTCCTGATTGGCTGATCTTGCTTCCAAGGTAGACAAATTCACCAACATCTACTTAACATTAAGCCAGGTAGCAAATGGTTTACCTACACTAATACATTCACTTAGTCATCATGCAAGTATTGTTGACTGTCAACAGATACATTAAAATGATATTACTTACGATACTGACAAGACTTTCCCCAGAAACTGGACGAGCACTTGCACTTTCCCTTGTAACAGCGACCCCCATTTAGACAAGATGGCTTACAAAGCATCACCTTGTGTCTGCATGTGGCTCCTGAGTATCCTTCTTCACAGTGACATTTATTTTTTTGAACACATACACCCTTGCTTCCACAACCTGGTTCACAAACCGCTGTAGAATAGTATAGTATTTAATTGTCTTTCTATGGAAATATATATATATATACTGCCTCGCACCGTTATACATTACATAGGGCTTGCAAGTAATTTCTACATGCTGCTCTGTCCTGGGCAACTCGCTCTATTTCTTGCCCATCTCAGAAAAGTTTATTTCAGGGTTTCCCTAGGGCGTCCTTTCGTTTTTGAACCCTTTGCTTCCCACTTCAATGCCTGCTTTGATATTCTGTTATGTTTTTTCTCAAGGTGAACTATCTCAATTTTCTCATTATTATGACAACCCCACCCTGAAAACATGGAGCAATGTTGTCGAGTAGGACAATTTGAACAGATCGATAACTAAATTTTAGGAACATAAAACCAAACTTTACAGTACCACATCTACTGAAGTTAAACCAAAAACTGGTGTCAGACCTGATCTCTCTCTCTCGCAATCACCGCCAGACGATGTACCAGATTTCCACATAAATTCTATTCATGTGGAAATCTGATTCATGCAGCTGTAGCATTGGTATGTTTTACGTCACATCTTCAGCACCATTTGGAGCTCTGGTGCTTATCCTTCGCGATGTGTCCGGTTTCAGCCAGCGTTTACTCTGTTCGCTCTCCGTTCTGTAGCCATCTAGTGTTTTTTATGGTGTGGGATAGCTAGCCCCATCCCCAAACCTCCTTAATCGCCTCTTATGACATGCGTGGCAGGTAACAGTGGTTCTATTCTTTACATCCCAATTTGGGCCCGGTAACCACTCGGGCGTGCAGACCTGATCTGAAGCTGCTGTGAAAATAAAATACAACATACTTGAAGAAGGTAAGGGGATATAACCACAATTTCAGATAATTACATAAAAAATTATTGGGTGTCTATTCAATTAAAATTTCAACCATTGCCTTCTCTATAAGAGTAGAGTTGGCCCTGTTTCAACCAAGGTTCACGTCTCATTTATTACGTATGCATTCAACCAAACTCTTCATAACAGCGCCCTCCATTAATATAGAAATCTCTTCTTATCCTGAGGCTGTGAGACAAAGCAGAATTAGAGATAAGAAGGCGAATATAAATTCAACTATTACAAAAACAAAACGATTGCA
Organism: Arion vulgaris; assembly: GCA_020796225.1. NCBI lineage: Eukaryota > Metazoa > Mollusca > Gastropoda > Stylommatophora > Arionidae > Arion > Arion vulgaris. Next base: position 53,299,237 of record CM036753.1, on the reverse strand, counting down.
AAAGGATGTTGTAATGTAAGAATTAGGATGATAGTTCGATAATGTTGATACAAGTACTCACATAATTGACAGCGAGCTCCTTTGTAGCCGTCTGCACACTTACATCTGTTGCGAGACAAACAAACTCCATTGTTTTCACATTTAGGTTTGCACAAGTGGGATTTTTCTGGAACACAAATTAATATGTGCTTGATTAGTTATGTCAGTTATTATATTAAACAAATAAAATAATCACAATGTGACAGGGCCTATCGAGTAGTCTTTACTACTGATAATGATGCTATTTTTGTACACCAAGGGGTTACATGATGTTTCTCCTAGCATCTGATTTGGATTACCTTCATCTTTGTCCCAGGTCATGCTGGGGTGAAGGGCAATGAGAGAGCGGATGCCCTGGCGCAATGCTACAAATCGAGAATGGGTCTTTATGAACTAAAGCGACATCATCAATGATCTAAGAGAAAACATACGCTCTGAAGATTTCAAAGAAGATGATAAAGGGTATTCTATATCTCGGTTGTGCAAGTTGTGCATACAGATAGGTTTGCCAAGATGTGAAAACCTTGAGAAAAACCCCAGTAGATACAACAATCAAGACAGAACGGGAGTTGTTAGCCTAAACACACTGAAATACATGCTTGAGAGGAGATCAGAGCAGTTATGGGCATATCCGATGTGCGGTGGAGATGATCCTCAAATGAACAATCTTTCAAATCTTAACTATTATTTGACTAATTGTTGTGGTGTGTAATGCCAGTAACTGAACAGTACCATACGGGTACTTTGTCATTGCTCTTTTACAACTTCAAAGGCACGATGATGAAGAAAAGATTGATTTCCTTCTAATAATCAGGTATAGCTTATTGTCCTTAGCAGTCTTCATAGGAGCAGAGATTATGTTGCTTGCTGCTTTGCCAGTCAGGTCAGTATGTTTCTAGGATGTAGCGAAAGTAGATGAAACAAGTTCTATGTCATTATTTCTCTGACCTGTCGAAGTGTATGAAATGTACAGATCTTAGATTCTTTAGTACTTTCAAATGTTATGCTAAATAGTGCAAAAATAGACATTCTTTCTGGAAACCTAGAAGAGGTGGTTAATGGTCTATTGATAAAGAATTTTTGCAGTGAGCTGTGAGTGGAGCAATATTCTGAAAGATATGCTAATAAAAATGATAAAGAGATATGGACTAAATATCAAGTGATATGCACTAAGTGTGAAGTGATATGTTGGACTAAGTGTGAAGTGATATGTTGGACTAAGTGTGAAGTGATATGCACTAAGTGTGAAGTGATATGCACTAAGTGTGAAGTGATATGGACTAAGTGTGAAGTGATATGCACTAAGTGTGAAGTGATATGGACTAAGTGTGAAGTGATATGGACTAAGTGTGAAGTGATATGCACTAAGTGTGAAGTGATATGGACTAAGTGTGAAGTGATATGCACTAAGTGTGAAGTGGTATGCACTAAGTGTGAAGTGATATGGACTAAGTGTGAAGTTATATGCACTAAGTGTGAAGTGATATGGACTAAGTGTGAAGTTATATGGACTAAGTGTGAAGTGATATGCACTAAGTGTGAAGTGATATGGACTAAGTGTGAAGTTATATGCACTAAGTGTGAAGTGATATGGACTAAGTGTGAAGTGATATGGACTAAGTGTGAAGTGATATGCACTAAGTGTGAAGTGATATGGACTAAGTGTGAAGTTATATGCACTAAGTGTGAAGTGATATGCACTAAGTGTGAAGTGATATGGACTAAGTGTGAAGTGATATGCACTAAGTGTGAAGTGATATGGACTAAGTGTGAAGTGATATGGACTAAGTGTGAAGTTATATGCACTAAGTGTGAAGTGATATGCACTAAGTGTGAAGTGATATGCACTAAGTGTGAAGTGATATGGACTAAGTGTGAAGTGACATGAACAAATGTGTGTTTAATACAAAGCAACATGAACTAAACTGAACTTAGTATGATATGAACTACATTGAATGTCAATAAGCAGTGTAAGGACACTGTCACTTTCTCTTACCTCGTCCATGTTTAGTTTTTTTGCAACATAGCACTCCTGTTGTAAGCCCTTTTGTGTACTCACATGATGATGTCATATTGGCTGAGAACACATCAACACGTCCGTAAGCTAAACATGATGTTTGAGAATAACTCACCACCCCACAATCCTTACCCACACCTGCCATACCAGTGGACTGGCATCTATAAGGGGTAAAGCAGCAAAAGTTCAGGGAAAAAATTATAATTTTATAATTACTCAAAATAATAAATATTCTGACTTGATATTTTTCACACATAGAAAATTGGAAGCTATCCTAGTAAAATAAAAAGCATCACAAAAATCGGATGTGCTGGCCTATTTGTTGGCGCATAACTGGCCAACGTACAATAGCTCTTAGGCTCAGATCACATACAAAACACAGAGTGGTTAAGAAGGAGTCGATATAGGCGTTCGAAGAAAAGAAGATTCACACGTAGAAATAACCCATAATATATTTTTCACACATATAAAATATCCAAAGATATTATCACACATAGAAAATGATAAATAAGATATCCACACAATAAAAATGATAAATAAAGATATTATCCACACATAGAAAATGATAAATAAGATATTATCCACACATAGAAAATGATAAATAAGATATTATCCACACATAGAAAATGAGGATAAGATATTTTTGACACATGAAAATGATCCATTAAAAGCTCAACTGTGCCCATATTGTGACATTACCACATGAAATTGAACACAAATTTCCAATCATCAATCTCTCAAACTTTGATTGTCGTTGTCAACAGTAACAAAGCAAACTTTCTGCAATCTGACTTGGATTGTGGATCACTATCAAGGTGTCTTACCATGATTGTGTCCATGTACCTTAATGGAGGAATGGTTATAATTTCTTAGTATAAGCCTTGACTAACTAGTTGTGAGCACAACAGTTGACTCTAATGTTGGATCAGGAATGTATTTTATGAGTATAGTTTAATGTTGGATCAGGAATATTTTGGGAGGGATGTTTAATGTTGGATCCTGAATATTTTAGGAGTATTGTTTAATGTTGTATCAGGAATATTTTAGGAGTATCGTTTAATTTTGTAACAGTAATATTTTAGGAGTGAAGTTTAATGTTGGATCCTGAATGTTTTGGGAGTGAAGTTTAATGTTGTATCAGTAATATTTTAGGAGTATCGTTTAATTTGTAACAGTAATATTTTAGAGTGAGTTTAATGTTGGATCTGAATGTTTTTGAGTGAAGTTTAATGTTGTATCAGTAATATTTTAGTTGTGATGTTTAATGTTGCATCAGGAATATTTTAGTAGTATTGTTTAATGTTGTATCAAGATTATTTTAGTAGTGATGTTTAATGTTGTATCAGTAATATTTTAGTAGTATTGTTTAATGTTGGATTAAAATATTTTATGAGTATTGTTTAATGTTGGATCAAAATATTATATGATTATTGTTTAATGTTGGATCAAAATATTTTATGAGTATTGTTTAATGTTAAATCAGGAATATTTTATGATTATTGTTTAATGTTGGATCAGAACTGTTTTAGGAGTTGCTTAATGTTCATAGAAATTTCCTGCAAATTGAAAATGGGCCATTACTGTGACCATAATTTAGCCAATTGACCAGTCTGTAAAGACGAAAGCATATATATTATCTATATATATATATATATATATATATATATATATATATATATATATATATATATATATATATATAATTTATAGGTAGAGCTATTTTTTCTTTCCGATCCAGAAGCACTTGAGCTTTTCAGCTCTTCGGCTCAGTGCCATGGACATCGTAACCCTTCGGTTCGGTGCCACGAACACCGTAAATCTGGGGAATCTGTGGCTTTTTCTGCCATCCCGCGAAATTGAACCCGCACACACAGAGGGATAGTCACCCGTAGTTCAACGCGCTACGAACACGCTGGGCAGACGGGCATAGGTAGAGCTATCAAAACTTGTATGTCTATGTTATTGTGAATAAAGTGGTTATAATTTCTTTAAATAAGAATACTATTAAACTGATCAGTAAGTCATTGCAGTCTGTGGCTTAGGGGATAATGACTCGGTCTATTAATCCTGACGTTCTGAGTTCGAATCACGCTGCGGACAGCTTGGTTGCAAGTTGTTTCGTGTGGATTTTTACAAAAGGATGATGGCACCACCCGTTCAGAAAACAGTGGCAAACTACTGAATATAAAAATGCTTAGAAAAATTATAAAAAGCGTTAAAAAGCTGGGGTTGATTCGCAAAGTCCTGTAAAGGATATGCAATTAACTTAACTTCTAAGTCATTGTATACTTGTTATGAGTACTTCAGATTTATTACAGCTTTAAATTTGTTATATTTTGGAAAGTGTAGACATTTACTTCAACGAATCTGTATTTTATCATGCACATTTTTTTAGCTCTTGCCTAAATCTAAAGATTATTGGTAGATCAAAGTAAATACCAAAGGTATAAGGTTAAACCTCAGAGCAACTAGAAATGATCCATACAAATTATTGCTGCTAAAATTCGGATATGCTGGGCCAAAAGATGCAAATATTGCAGCTGTTCAGCTAACGCTGTAAACAAGCAACCTTCATTCTGTGGCCCAAACAGCACATCGGCCACAGAGAGAGACCAACTAGTGGTGTATCTCCGGTCATCTAGAAAGGGTTGTGGAACAAAGTCAACAAATAAGTAATGTCCAACCTTTGCATCATAATTTTTGGAAGAGCAGTGATTATCTAGCCAGTCAGAATGATACATAAATAACACAAAGAAATGGTTTGATGTAATGCAAGTCTATATATATGCTTGTATAAAAACTAAACAGAAATATACTTTATTTACACACAATGTCTACTTGATTTCCTCTAAACACAAATGTTTAAAAAGTTTAGTATATCATTTACCAAATTTACCTTTTACATTTATTGTGTAGTGATGCCGAATTGTAGGCATAACATCCAGCTAGGTCAAATATTTCAAATGATGTGATCTCTTTGATTTGTTTCCGGTTTCGTGGGCTACACACCCTCCAGCCTTTAGTACAAAGTGATTTTCCATATTTCACATGCCCTTTCCAAGCACCCGAACATGCTTGAATCTCACGATGCATGTGAAGACCATCTGTTGTTCCATCAGAACAACCAGAGGAATATTCTGAAGGCATATTTAAATGACATATAACATAAGCAATATATGGTTCTATAATAATAATTCCTTTTGTACCGTTATACTTTACATAGGGTATGCAAGTAATTTCCCCATACCACCTTGTCCAGGGCAACTCACTCAATCTCTTTCGTGAAATTGAGTCAGATATTTCTTGTATCTCTCAGCAAAGTTCATTTCAGCACCTCCCTAGGGTATCCTCTCTGCCTTGAACCCTTCGTCTCCCACTTCAATGCTTGCTTTGATATTCTTTTATATTTTCTTCTCAAGGTATGTCCAACATACCTCCATCTTCTCCTTCTTATAAAAGTTGTTACTAGTGGTTGTTTATGGTTCTATAAACATGTCTTGATTTATTATCAATCTATCATATTCATATTTTCTACTTGTTCATTCCAAGATAGACTACGATCAAAGGTTATTCCAAGATAGCGCAGCCTTGATTTTGTGAGCTGTGGACTCCTTGAAATATATTCACATGTTTTTGGTGTTACAGCAGTCAATTATGTGTATGATTTAATTTCCAAATGTGAAGTAAGGATTACTCTGCTTTACTTTGGTTTGTGTGTGGAGCTCATGGAGTTCCCATGTGTTGCAGAGTTCAAGATTCTAAATTTTTGCTCAGAAGTGCTGCAGAAGATGTTACATGAGTGACATGTTAGCTGTGAAATAAATGACCCTAAATCTACCAGACAATACTTATTCTACTCTTTATTAGGATTTATAAGTATGCTAAGGAAGACCATGCAAATAATGTGCACTGAATAGATAAAAACAGCATTCAGCAGTCTTATCTCTAGAAGTTGTCATGATTCTCGACATACAGAGAGAAGGAAATTAAAGGGCAGATAAACTAGGTGAACCGGGGGAAAGTGTGGACATAGTGAACGTTATAACTGCCCTTTGCTCATCATACGTGCATTCAGAATAAGAGACATTGAATCTTCTTCTTCTCTTCCACCATTTACTTCTTATAGAAATGTTTGGAAGGAGGGGAGAGGGAAGGATGTAGTAATCTTGTGTGGGTTTGTTCTAAAGCACTTTGTAAACTGTTATTCATTTATTAATGCTGTTCTTATTTCTGCCGCTCCATCTTTAGTGTAGTCTTCCTCTTGCTCTGTACTGGTTATACTTTTTCAGTGTGACACTCTGTGATAGTCAATACCAGGACATGCAGATGCCCAAACCATTTAATCTGTTGTTCTTTTATGAATTGCATAACCGCTTCACATCTAATCTTCCTATGATTTCTTTATTTCTAATGTTGTCTCTTATTATCACTTCTGCAGCTCTTCTAAGGCACCTCTTCTTCTTTGTTAGGATTTTCTGTCATTAGCTGCTGTTATTGACCATGGTGACATTGAAACACATGAATGAAATGAAGGCTCGGCATTGACATGCATGTGGTTATTGTCTGCTAGTTAGAGAGAGATAAAAGATATGTTTCTCAACAACCATTTTGGCACAGTGAACATGAAACGTTAAGATGGTTAGCACATTGGAGGATGGAGAATACATGAGTTTGCCCAATGTGGGAAAAATGTTGACAGGGATAACTTTGCTGATCCTACTACTATTTCACTTTTTATGTTTACTGGTTCTTTTGATAACATAACTATTCAGCTTACAAACCTGCAATACTAACATACGAACTGGCAGTATCTATACCATGCTCATTGATTGCCTCACATGTATAGAGTCCTGTATCTGATCGTCTTGCTAGGGTCACCAACAGATCACCTGTGAGTTAGATACAATAATAATTTACTTATGAAACTTAGCTTTTGTATGAAGCTTAATTAGAATATTTATTTTATATACTGTAGGTAATCTAAAATTGTGGGACAGATTAGCGTAATGTATAAGCATTCTCCTATCGACTCAAGAGGGTTATGGGTTAGATCCCACACTTGACATTCCACATGTGAGGAAAGGAATTAGTCATCCTACCTCCTCCACACTAGGACCTAGAAACGTGAAGGGAAGTTACTTTATAACCTAAGGTCTGAAAAGGCTATGACGTTTACAAATTAAAAAAAAAAATAAAAAAAAATAAATCAATAAAGCTAAAAGTACATGAAGAGGAACATTAAGAGTTACTAAAAGTGTCCACCTCACATTCCTAAAGTACTGGGTTTACATCCAGTGTGTAGTGACACAGCTATGTTTCAATGATCCCTGATTTAAGAGTAGGTGAGATCGAGCAACTAGTCCTATTGAAGTTGGATGATAAAATGTATGTTCCATGTTCAATTGATCACGAAAAACCCATTAAAAGCTGAAAACAAAAATATGAGACTATAAAACTGCTGCCCAGGCAATATATCAGGTATAAAAAAAATTACAAATAATTCCTGTCAAATCTACTCTCATCAAGCAACAGGGAAAGTGAACCTGAACAAAAGTACATAACGAAATTGGTTACGCCGCATCCTATAGGCTTTGTTGTACACTTAGCACAACATTCTTATGTTCAAATTGCAAAAAAATTATATCTAAGAGAAGTTTATAAGTAGTTATTCCAGAATAGCTATCGCTACACATAGGTTTCCCAGGTACCAGGACAGTTGACACCACTGTTGTCCCATAAAGAGATACCGCTAAAAACTAAAGCCAAACTTCCAAGAACGATTTTCTTGCCAACATTATGTTACCAGTGTCAAACATGGCCAATAACAGAAGTTAATGAGCGGGAAATCATAGTGATGGAGATAAGGTGCCTTAGAAGAGGTGCAGTGGTGACAATAAGAGTCAAAATTAGAAGTGAAGAAATCAGAAGAAGACTGGATGTGAAACCAATCATGCAATTCATAAAAGAACAACAGATTAAATGATTTAGACATCTGACAAGAATGCCATGATATGGACTAACATAGAAAGCCACACTGCAAAAAGTACAACGAACATAGCATAAGAGGAAGCTCAGAAAAGATGGAGCAACAGCATCAAGAACAGCCTTAAGAAAATGAATAACAGCTTACAAAATGCCTTAGAACAAGCAGACTCAAGATCACAACATCCTCTCCCCCCACCTCAGACTTCTATAAAGAAGTAGAAGTAAATGATAGAAGTGAAGACGATTATAGGATACACGAAACAAGGAAGAAGAACAAACAGAGTTACTTATACAACAAGATTAAATGCAGGTACACTTTTGCCGATAATCTTTACACATAAAGTTGTTCTTAACTTCATCTTAGAAAACATATAATGACGACGTGGCTCATTGATATCTCAGTATGGAATCCGAGAGTTCCTTTATATGGAGAAAAAACATGACATGACAACTGAACGTTACCAAACATATCACACATGGCATTAAATGTTTGTCACATTTTTTCCCGATCCAGAAGCACTTGAGCTGAAAGCTCTTCGGCTCGTGTCATGGACATCGTAACCCTTCGGCTCGGTGCCACGAACACCGTAAATCTGGGGAACCTGTAGCTTTTCTGCCAGTCTGCGGAGTTGAACCCGCACTTACAGAGGACTAGTCACCCGTAGTCAACGCGCTACGAACACGCTGGGCACGCGGGCGTTTGTCACATAAAACATATCGCAACAGAAGTCAGCCATGTATCTTTTTATAGACGTGACATCTCACCTGAAGACAGAACAGAAACCCTGTACGTTTCACTAGTCAATCTCCGACCATCTCTGTACCAATGTACTATTGGTGGCGGCATACCTGAGGCTTGGCAGGTGAGCAGGAAAATGAAGTCTCTGTATACCTGGAGACGTTCAGGTGGTTTAACAACTATATTAGGCCTTTTGCTGCAGGAAAAAATAATTAAAAAACATCTAGAGTAAATACAATGGGATATAAAAGCATAACGATTGTGACATAGGACATGCAACATGATTTCTATAAACTAATTTGTAAAAGTCAAGAAACTTATTCATACCTCGAAGCTATATTTGGGGAATATGGTGTTATGTCCGTATTTTCCAGTAGCACCCGATGGATGATGAGGCCAACATAACGCCGGCCGTCTTTACTTCTATATGCTTTTTCACAGCCAACTCTAATATTGGCCCGCATAACTGAACGGGGCATCCCTGACTCAGTTTCAGTTAGGGGGTTGACATTTATATATGTTTGATAGAACACTACAAGCTTTTTGCGATTTTACTCACTTCATGAGTCTATGGTTATTTATTGATGAAAAATATTCATAGGACTAATACTGATAGTAGCCTATTGTTAAACGTAACTTGTAGCAACATAGAACTTTGATTTAGCATGTTGTGTTGATTTTAAAATGAGTTAGTCTATAAACAACAATTATAGAGTGCGAGGTCATGTGACCGGTTGGGGTTTTATTTCCCATAAATTTTAGTTGGCTGTGGCTTTTCCTTGTACCCAATCAAGATTGGGTCGACTTGAAAGATGGAGACACCCACTTTGAATTAATTTCCCGGACAACACAAAGCCGAGTTTAGAAACAATTACGCTACTGCGGCTCTTCTCATACTATTTAGTTTGTTTAAACCATTCATCATCTGAGCCTAAATAATGGCTCGCGTATCTTTTAAGATGACGCAAAGCCGGTATACTGGCTAATTAAGTACACAATCTATTATATATTTCTTAATGTCTGGATGTACAGTCCGGGTATAGACGGCGTCAGTTTACATCCGAAATTCACCATTTTTTTCTGCACACTCAAAAAAATCTTGAAAAGTTTAGATCAGTAAAATAAAGTTTCGAAATCAGATCAATATTAGATTTAAAATTAAATTGAATTCTTGATGTCTGATCCTACATATTTCGAACACGCAGGTGAAGTAAAGGGATATAATCCACAAATTGCTAGATACAACATAGGCATGGACTGCGTCCCTTAATTTGTTATTTCAAACTACGCTATAAAAACTGCGTTTTTCGTTTGCTTTGGTTTGAGCAAACTGTATAATTTAGAATATTGACTCGAAATCTGGTCAATATTCGTTTAAAAAATAAATAAAACCCAAACAGATATGTCTTATCCGACCCAGTCTTTTCAAGAGGTCAAAACCCTTATACAGAGAAAATCGGCAGTAGACTGGAAAACAAACATTGTATATGATTATGGAAAAGACTCCATCAACGACCTAAGCAGAACAGATCAGGTCATTATATTTCAACTACGAGCCGGACACTGCAGAATCAACACTTATATAGACTAGGAATAAGTCAAACAGCCTTCTGCCAGTCTCAGCAGGCGGAACAGACACCAGAGCATATCCCGCAAAACTAAGCTTTGGGAAACCTGACAGACTTGAAGCTGACTACCCATTTTATGGTCCACAGTAAATTAAGCGCATGACCAGAAATCGCTGAAGAAGAAGATGCCATCTCTTGGAACGGCTTCACCAATTCCTCATCAAGGATCACTAACAACTTTCTTCCGTGCGAAGCCGGGTTCATCAGCTAGTACAATATAAATGCGTTTTAAGGTAAAAAATAATTAATAATTACAGAGTAAAGGAGTTAAATTATGCATGTCCTAATATAGCTTTAATCAGACACAGGATAGTTTATTGTTTCAGTCCAATACTCGACGTTCTTCGTGCGAGAAAAGGAATTGGCCTTCCTACCTTCTGCACGCTCGTGCCTAGAAATGTACAGTGATAGGGACTTCATACTCTAAGGTCTAATAAGCCTACGGGGCTATTTTTCGTCGTGATGTTGACCACATCACCCATTGTGTGTGCCAATGGTCAACTGTTTCTATCTCGTTCGCCCGCTATGAACTCAGGCGTAGTCATGGCACCTAATGTGGCGCCTCAGAATGATTATTGCGAGAATGCATGCTTTTCTTATTGCAAGTGTACATCGCCATTCAGGCGAGTCTTACTCCGACTTCAAAGTTACCGATGGTCAATGAAAAGTACGGGTCTAACATCGTATTCCCAATATACTCGTGGTATGAAAAAGGCTCTTTACTTTACTAATATACGCGTATATCATGGTAAGAGATGACTCCACGATACGACAGGGCTAGGAAACATGCTGGTAAAGACTTTGATTCATGCCCCAAAGTGCTTCTCGGTAATAAATTCATCTTGCTAACAAAGCCAACATCGACATAATCTTTTCTGTGCATAGCCCCTCACAAGGGGAGACTGACAGAGCTCTAACCTGGGGATGGAGTGGGGGTGTCGGTCAACTAAATGAGATGACCAGAAAACAAAAGTAACTTTATAAAATATTCAGTTTTGTCTTGTCCCCCCAACTAGAAGTAATATTTTTTAGACACATACACTATCTTCTGATTATACTGACTACTTGTTACTTTTTTGGTGACTTATCGCCTATCATATTCTTATTTATGCCGATGGACAACACGTGTCTGCTTTTATACTTATAAAAAGGAATTGAACCACTGTTTTATTTAAAACTACAATTTGCAAATACAATTACAATTCCAGCAGGTGACATGAATCGATTTCCGGATGGGCGGTTTCTTTGAACTTTGATGGCATATTTTTCCAATGATGATTACCGAGGACAAAAATCCCTCTTTGATGTTTACGCACACAAAAAAAAGACTAACTTTCAAACATAAATTACTTCTTGTGAATTGAATTCTTATTTTTGATGTTTATTGACATATACTGGTCACTTGGTCAAATAACGAATACAAGTAGAAGGAACCTGTTCTCAAGGTTGAAGCAGCCAAGAAAAGAGGGTGTGTCAGAATCTTAAATACATACAATTAAGCGAATGAATCTGGTCATTTAAACTGCAGTGGGTAATTGACATATCGCCTGATATAATCAAGGATTGTCTGTTGAGTAGAGCGTGTCTCTGTTTAAATACATGAAAAACTGTCATTACTGCTGTAATACCGTTAAGGGCGTGTAGGACTAGGGAGGTGAGAGTGTGTCCTGTGAAATGGCAGCATGGGTAGTCCAGTCATCGCGAAACTATTCAGGTTAGCATTTTTCTTTATGCCTCCTACAGAAAAAAAACACTTTTACCCTACAGGGGATTGAACCAGGGGTCAACCGCATGGGAGCCCGCGATCTAATCCATTCGGTCAGACGCTCCACTTACCATGTCTTAAAGAGGCTTTACATAAGCTCCTACATAACAAACAAAACAAAATCTTTATTCTTGCAATGATTGTCTTGCCGTTTGATCCTAATTTTAATAAAATACTATTTGTATTATTTGTCGACATGAACTAATCGTCACAAATTTGAAATATAAAGCAGTTTCTTTTGCTTGTCTGATTCAAATTACAAACAAGTTTGGCACTCAGAAGAGGGAACTCCAGAGGAGGACGAGAACCTGAGGAATATAATGGTCGCATGGCTACTGTAGTCGTCGCGAAGCTGTTCAAGTTAGGATTTTATTTATTGCCAAACAGATACAAAATCCTTGGCCTTAACGTGAATTGAACACGGGTCTCCCACATGGGAGTCGCGCTCTAATCCATTCATCCAGACGCTCTTCGTCAACTTATCGCTAAAGCAGCAAAACTTCCAAATACATACGAGAAAGATCCGTCAGAAGACTTACTGCATGAAATCTTTCGTCTTAAAAGCATTCACAAAACAGTTTTCGGCACTGAAAGAAGTCCGATTAGATGTGTCACGCAATTTACGACAAAGAAAAAATATAGGTCTAAAGTCGAAGGATTTATTTCCTTGCACCTGGTTTCCTCATATGGCTCCTTCCTTCAGTTTCAGCTTGGAATATCTTCATTGCACTCCGGACATGTCCATAGGTGCTCCAATTTCCTTCGCAATAACTCCAACAGCGTCCAGCGACTGACCGTACCAATTCGATTTTGATTGATGAGCCTACTCACATACCTGTTATGCTGTTCTTTTCTTGCTACTGCAATCTTCAAACCCAGCTCCTGTAATCTAATAGTTGACGTAGATTGGTTTAAATGAAAATCTTCTTTGTGACCACACTCTATGAGGGCGTTCAAAATATCAGCTCTATCTATTGGCTGGCCTCTGATATGGTGGCAGAGCCAGCCAGCCTGTCTGCTCTCTCATTGCCAACGACACCCATGTGCCCCGGAACGAAGATAATTGTGATTCTGCAAATTGACGTTTGTAGTGATTCAGTTCATCTCACCCGACCAGCCTCTACCTTGCGGATCATACTCAATGATCACTCGAATGCACGCATAAGTGTGTTTATGACTCCAGCCAACGTAAAGCATTAGTCACCGCCAGTACCTCCGTTGTCATGCTGCTTGTTGTCATACGAAATGCACCACTGGCCTCATTGACCATTCTGAGGGGCCCATGCGGACTTTTCGTGGCGAACTACCGATCCATCCGTGTAAATCACAACGGCACCTTCATTGCAGTTTTCTTCAATGATAGCCTTAACGTCTGCATCCAACGCCACGGGATTTCTCTCTTTGCAACTTTTGTTAAATTTAATGATGGTGGGAAAAGTGTTCCCGTATATTGAAGGCATCGGTAACCATCTTTCCCGTAATCGATATTTGTGAACCCGCATACCAGCTGTACAGTGTCTGCAGCACGCCAACCCACGACTAGCCCGCTTTAATCGATTTCCTCCACTGGTGCTGAGCAGCTTGTGCAATGGGTGATCCTTTTTAGCACTTATTTTGAGGTATGCACGTGCTCTAGCTATCTTGAGTCTATACTCCATGGTCGGAAATCGAGTGCAGACACCTGTCCCCTTCGTCCTAGTGAATGTGTATGTGTGTAACGGTAAGGTGGATACACTACAGTGGCAGAGTCTATTTGACCAGGGTTAGAAAAACATCTTTTGTGGTGACTTTAACGCCAGGGGTGGACAGTAGGGTAATAATCCTACCAACAAGCAGGGTGCAAATTTGGAAGACGCGCTCGTGACATCGGATCTGGTCTGTATCAATGATGGTAGAGCAACAAGACTAGCAAGTCGACCAGGGGACTCCAACAGTGTCATTGATGTGGCATTAGTGTCTCCCACTCTGTTGCCGCTGTGTAAATGGGGTATGCTTGGATATCACGACAGTGATCACTGTCCGTGCATGATCCTGGTCGAGAAACGCAGAACATGAGGGCACAGAGAACATGCGCACAGCTTTCGGTATGACACAGCAGGGTGTGACACTATCAGCAAGATCATACGCAGTAAAATTAGATCTCGCAATATACAGAGGAATCTGACACAACCTCCATGGTGGAATGAAATGATCGCTGAAGCCTGGCTGATTAAGAGACGAGGTGTTAAATTGTGGCAGAAGGCCAGAAGGGCCACTAACACACAACATGCATATACCAAGGAACTGAAAAAGGACATGGAAGATAAAACTGTATCCTTTAAAGCGTGTGCAAATCTGGCTAAGAGTGTCGCATGGGACGAATTCTGCAGTGGGCTGTGCGCTGAAAAATCTCTGTCGTCGTTCTGGAGGTTTCACCAGCGCATGAATGGTACTGCGAGACGTAAATGCATCCGGGATTTCCAAAGCACTGACTCAATCTGGTGAAAGTCATGAAAATAAGGGTGCAGCTCTCCTCAAACGCTATTTGCAGCAGACAGACCACAATGACGAGGCAGAAAGACTCGTGACACAGGGGACCATAGCAGAGTTGTGCAGCGATGTAGTGTTGGATAAAGAACTATGTGTCACTGCAGAGATTATAAGGACTACACTGAAAACCTCCGGAAGCACTGCACCAGGTCCAGATGGCATTCGCTATCAAGATATTGCCGATTTATCGAATGACGACATAAATGACCTGGTAAAAGAATTCAATGTCAGTATCAAGGACGGTGCGATCAGGGAAGAGTGGTTCCACAGCTACCTACTACCATTGGAAGCCTAACAAGGATCACTCTCAGATAGCCGGATACAAAATTATTGCATTACGACAAACACACTTCGACAAAATACGACAAACTTCTTGAGAAAATCATATCACGTCGACTGGTATGGGACCTCGAAAGTCGTGTTATCTTTCCACACACTCTCGGAGGTTACAGATCTGGGAAAGAAACATGGTGCAATGCTGCGGTCTTCGCCTATGATGTCTTCGATGGTTTCCATGCAGGTATTGAAACATGTGCGGCAATGCTGGACTTGGAAGACGCATACAACAGAGTGCCCTATGATTATCTTATGCACCAGCTTATTAAACTCCAGGTGCACCCTCTATACATAAGATGGATAGATGCTGCGCTATTCAAAAGGAAGGTTGAATTGCGATGTGGTGGTTGGTTTTCTGAACCGGTGACTGTATATTCCGGATTGCCACAGGGCTCTCCTCTTTCACCTGTCTAATTCAACATATACACGGTGTAAATCACAGAACAACAACTCGATGGCAGAAGTATAACTTTGCTGATGACATTCTAGTGTATGGATAGGGTAAAGACAGGGATGCGATTGCCGGTGAGATACAGAAGGAACTTGACCGCATCACAAACTGGTGGGATGTCTCTGGTGCACTAGTTAAACCTACAAAAGCGAAAGTAACATGGTTCTCACTCAAGAATCACACTGTTAACGCATGTACGCCTAGTGTAGAACTTTGCGGTGTTGGTTTGTCCGGAGCTAAATCGATGAAATTTTTGTGTGTGCAATTTGACCGCAGCCTGTGTTTCAGGGGAAAATGTTGAGTATGTCATTGTAAAAGCAAGTAAAGGTTTAGCGGCAACAAGAGTTATGGCGGCTGCTAATATCGCGCAACGGCTGCTTGTCATCCCCGTATCAGACGCTGGTTCTCTCACCATTGAATATGCAATATCACTGTTAGTAAAACGCAAATTGATAGACTGGAAAGAATACAGAATTAAGCTATGCGTATCATTCTCGGTTGCACTCGGGATACACCCTGCGTGGCGATGAGGTTTCTCCTTCCCTATCGGCAGCAAAGACACGTCATCTATGAAGAGTGTTGCACCAAGCACGAACTCCATAGCTCAGACATCCGTGAAACAACGTATCTCGAAATAATCCCTTTTTCGTGCAAACCGATCCGTGAAAACAATCCGTATCTCTGAACAATTGTATCTGAAACATCAGTTCTCGTGAACACTATATCTCTTAACAACCTGTATCTCTGAAACATCATATCTGAAAACTTTTCTCGGAAAAATCTATGATCTGTTTCTTTAACTCTGAATGCTAGAACTTTTCCAAACTTCAATTACTTGTATTATCTAATTAAAGGGAAACAATTAAATTGTAATTCTGCTGCTAGATAACTAAACAATCAATATAGAAAAACAATACATGTATACATATACACAAATGCACAAAATGATAGATATTGGTACCTGGCAGTCTGCAACAAATGACCCCATTCATGAAACCAGGTTTGAAGTGACAGGCAGTGTGGAAATGGGAATCCACGCAACAACTGGCATCTATACGACCTCCTGTGATGCAAGATGTCTGACCTAAACTTTGATAAGCGCATCTTTGGCCAACACCCGCCATGTCATCCTGCATGAAACCAAGAATGCTTTACTTTATTGTTATTATTTTTTATTATTAAAGAAAAACTGTTAATATAATAAAACGATTCAATGCAGGTATAAACAATATCATAACTTTATAACTATATTCATAAGAACATTCTATATGGTCAACTTGCAACTGGTGCTAGACAGCATGGGTGCCCGTTATTGTGCTTCATTGACACCTGCAAGCGTCATCTAACTTCATGCAGCAAAGACAAAGAACACTGGAAGCGGCTGGCCAAGGACAGGCAAGCATGGCGAGCGGCAGTGAGGGGCGGCTCAAAAAGAAAAGAAAAACATCACATGTGGAGGCAAAAGAGAGCGCAGAGTGCAGAGAGAGCATTCTATGTATCAGCTCCAGTCTCAAGTTTTACCTGCAGCAACTGTGGCAAGGATTGCCAATCCAGAATAGGCCATTACAGCCACAAGAAACGTTATGATTCAGCGCAGAACATACTACGTAACGCAAGACCTATTGTCTCCTGAGACAAAGAGGCCAATGAAACAATCGAAAGTTAATTATAAGCACCTGTATTTTGTGGTGACTACACTAAAGTCTTTGTTTAACATTTGTAAAATTGATGATGACTTTCGTGACAAAGCTCATGAGATGCTGGACTTCTTCCACTGTCTTGCTTACGACATTAATTTGGTTCGCATCATTTCTTGTCAAGACGACGTCATCAATAACGAAACTTCGAGAGAGTGCACATGTCTTAGCTTTCCATCCTCTAGCTGGAGTAAATTGATGGTGCCGTTTTCCTTTTCCCTAATTTTATCCGACTACATACATTTAAAAATGTTGAACTGGAGGATTAAAGGGTTTTAAAGCCGAAGGATTGACTTAATTGCACCGGGTTTTAGCCCATATGGCTCGGTCCTCTCACAGAAATGGCGCGCCACCTGCCGAGAGTATTGCACAAAGCACGAACTTCGTAGCCACAGCAACAATCCTAGGGGTCTCTGGAAAAACTGCACTCGTGAACAGAACGGCGTGGTCCGGACTCGAACCCACGCCCTTCGACTCACAAGGCAAAGGGCATAACCACTTAGCCACAGAGACCCCCTTGTATTTCTATGTTGTATTCTAGTGGAATGGTATTTGTATCAAAACGTATAGGGCCATCATCACTGCACACCGAACGAATTAGTCCATGAGTGCTCAATTTCTCCCATTATGTTTCTCGGCGTGTGGCGGCTAACGACACTGGTTCTACACCCTATTTGAATTCTTGCAGTCTGGTTAGGGTTGTAGATATCTCTTATTTTGTTAAAAAATATGAGCAACATACATAAATATACGACTACGATATGATGCTGGCATCACTCTGACAGCAAAGAGCAAAGAATAATTGCAAGGGTTTTTACGTGGTTTTCAGTTAAAGTTTTCTGAGCTAATGCGGTGACCTCACAAGCAAAGGCATAAAATTGTGTAAACAATTGCTGCTGCATATTTATTAATGTGTGTTTTATATGCTTATATTTTGTTGTATATGTGAATGCAACTGAGGTACAAAATGAAAATATGCATTAAACTAGTTAGATTGTTTCCTGATGAAGGTTTCTGATTTCTACCAGTAATGTATAAGAAAATCTGCAGCGATGCTTTCAATGAAGATATAAGCAGAATGACATATGTCTCTATAGAACAATGACTAAACATTTAAAACAAAGGCACCATACTAAATAGCTAGTAGACAAAATTTATGGGCATCTCTATGCACGAAAGTTATTGACATCTCTATGCATGAAAATTATGAACATCTCTATGCACGAAAGTTATTGACATCTCTATGCACGAAAATTATGGACATCTCTATGCATGAAAATTATTGACATCTCTATGCATGAAAATTATGGGCATCTCTATGCACGAAAATTATGGACATCTCTATGCATGAAAGTTAATGACATCTCTATGCATGAAAATTATGGACATCTCTATGCATGAAAATTATGGGCATCTCTATTCACGAAAATTATGGGCATCTCTATGCATGAAAATTATGGACATCTCTATGCACGAAAATTATGGACATCTCTATGTACGAAAATTATGGGCATCTCTATGCATGAAAATTATGGGCATCTCTATGCATGAAAGTTATGGGCATCTCTATGCATGAAAGTTATGGGCATCTCTATGCATGAAAATTATGGGCATCTCTATGCATGAAAGTTATGGACATCTCTATGCATGAAAGTTATGGGCATCTCTATGCATGAAAATTATGGACATCTCTATGCATGTAAGTTATGGACATCTCTATGCACACAATAGTTTTCTCGACGCAGCGACTCTCAGGTCGACTTAGCCTAATTTGGGTTCCAGATAAAAAACTTGAAAGTCGACCAACATGATCACCCATCGTGTGTCGTATGTTTCCCAGATTTTGTTGAGCAAGACAAAGGGCATTGATGGAAGAACTCGATGTCTGAGGGGCACAATAAGGAGTATGTTTAACCAGCGAGTCATGGCAAACATTAGTATGCATAACCTTCAACATCTGCTTCGGGAGGCTGAGCATATATGGGTGTAAGGAAGTAATATGACGTCATTTCAGTAAACAATCACGATTACACAACAAGACTGTATCAATGATGTATTTTAAGTAATGACACATAAACGGTAACTGATGATGTATTTTAAGTAATGGACAATAATACGGTAACTGATGATGTATTTTTAATAAGACACATAATCGTAACTGATGATGTATTTTATAATGGACACATAATACGGTAACTGATGTATTTTAAATGTAATGCTTTTCCAAATATTTGTGGTTAACTACCCTATATGATAACTGACCTGCTCCAAATCGCCTCTGCATTCTCGACATCGACCTCCATCTGTGCAGCGTTGATAGCCATGCAGCCCTGGACCTCTTGTGCATTTTGCCATGTGATGTTTCGCAGAGCATCAACGTCAAATGATGTACACACCCTCCATCCTGGGGAACACAACTTGCTGGCATTTCTTATGTGTCCTTCCCACGTACCCTCACATGCTGCAGTATCCGTAAAACTGTGCAAACCTTCACGAGAACCATCAGCACAGCCGGAAGCTAGAATAACTAATTATTGAAATAAAATAATTTATTATTAAAGTTAACCTGATATATTTCTTGTAGATTAATGCTAGCGATTTAAAAATATTTTTTTACCGATCCAGAAGCACTTGAGCTTTCAGCTCTTCGGCTCGGTGCCATGGACATCGTAACCCTTCGGTTCGGTACCACGAACACCGTGAATCTGGTGAACCTGTGGCTTTTCTGCCAGCCCGCGGAATTGAACCCGCACTCACAGAGAGCTTGTCACCCGTAGTCCAACGAGCTACGAACACGCTGGGCAGGCGGGCAATGCTAGCGATTAAAGAACATTAATTCAGCGGAGGTCTATGTGGCTAAATGGGTAAGAACGACACATCTCGAAGGTGGTGGATTCAAATGCTGACCCCGCTGTTCTGTTTACGAGTGCATTTTTTCGAAGACTCCAAGGATTGTTGCCTGAGCTACAGAGTTCGTGCGTTGTGCGATACTCTCGGCAGATGGCGTAATATTTCTGCGAAAAGGGACCGAACCATGTAGAGTAAAACCCGGTGCAATGAAGCCAATCTTTGGGCTTTAGACCCGTAAAATATTACTTACCTCTTACAGCATAACACACGAAAACTATATTAGATACAGAACTGTCAAATTTTGAAAGAGGAACATCTAGATGTGATGCTCGTCCATCACGGGTGATGATGACCACACACTTTTCACCCAAGGGAATGTAGTTGCGTTATGTTTGTCTGTGTGTGCGTAGATGACTAGTCGGCCCGATGCGGGCTTGAAATGTTCTTGTACAGTGTGGGGAAGGTATACTTGCACTTGTGGAGAGTTTTACTGCCTTTCTATTTTGACGTTTTTGTTCCATCCGTGCTGTTTACCTGCCTCGCAGGTCGAAGAACCGTGTCGAAGGAGTGTGCGCTAGGCTGATCTGTCCTGAGCAACATTCTCCCATTTGTCGACATCTATGCCAAAGGATTTCATCGAGTTCTTGAGTGTGTCTTGGAATCTATTTTTCTGACCACCCTCTGAGCGTTTACCGCTATGCAGCTCACCATAAAAGAGTCGTTTGGGTATTCTGCAATCCGCCATTCGAGCCACATGTCCTGCCCATCGTGTCTGGGACTGCATCAAGATTGTATAGATGCTAGGGAGAGCGGCTCTTTTTAGGAACTCTGTGTCCGGGATCATATCCTGCCATTTGATGTTCATTATTTTTCTGAGGCAGACAGTGTGAAAGTAGCTTAGCTTCCTTGCGTGTCGTTGATATACTGTCCAAATTTCGCATGCGGGAAGAAGTACTGGGGGCACGACAGCTTGATATACCTTCAGTTTTGTGGCTTGACCAATAACACATCTGTGCCAAACGTTTCTATGTAGTCTACCAAAGGTGCTGCTAGCTTTAGAGATTCTGGTATTTATTTCATCGTCTATAGTGATATTTTGGGACAGTCTGCTTCCAAGATAAGTAAATCTGTCCACTACTTTCAGTATCTTGCCGTTTGTTGTAATATTTGATTCGGCATATACTTTTCCAGGAGCTGGTTGGTACATGACTTCAGATTTTTGGGTATTGATGGTAAGACCAAAGTTGGAGCAGGCTTGTAAAAATCTGTCAATGCTAGTCTGGAGATCTGCCTCAGTGTTGGCAGTGAGGGCACAGTCGTCAGCAAATAAGAGATCTCTGATGGTATCAGACTTTACCTTTGTTTTTGCTTGAAGTCTCCTTGGGTTGAAAAGTTTTCCATCTGTACGATACTTGATGTCTACACCTAAGTCTCCATCTCTGAATGCACTTGTCAGCATGGCAGAAAACATAATGCTAACCAGAGTTGGTGCAATCACACAGCCTTGTTTGACTCCGTTCAGGGCGGGAAAAGGCTCTGAAAGCTCGCATTGGACCTGCACTCTGACATGCATCCCATCATGCAATTGTTGCACGATCTTGATAAATTTTTCAATGCAGCCATATTTAGCCATGGTCTTCCAGAGACCCTCTCTACCTACCGTGTCAAACGCTTTGGTCAGATCTATGAACACTGTATATAGGTCACGATGTTGTTCTTGGCATTTCTCTTGCAGTTGCCTTGTCCCAAATACCTTGTCTATGGTCTCGCGATCTTTACGGAATCCACACTGGCTTTCGGGCAAGAGTCCTCGGTCAAGATGAGCCGTGAGGCGGTTGAAAATGATTCTGGCAAATATCTTTCCTGGAATAGATAGTAGGGAGATGCCTCGATGATTGTTACATTCATGTCGGTTTCCTTTTCGTTTATATAGATGTTATAGCCAGCTTTACGTGCAACATACAACTAACTAAAGCACTAAATAGCTGATGAAGTCTGGCGGACGCCAGGCTCGGAAGGAGAATGGACCTGACGGGATCAACCACATGGTTGTTATTGGCAGTGTGTACAACATCTTCATTTTGGTTGTTTTTCGTTGCGTTGTCGCACGCCTTATTTATAGAAACGTCAACGACTTTGATTGAAGAAGGTTACCCTGGGTGGGCCCAGAGAAAGCAAATTGGTGGTAACAGTATATGTCCATGACACCCTAGCTGCCTTGGCACCGATCTCCCTCCTCCCTCTAGATCGCAACAGACCACGCGTCCCTGACTGTCCCCAGGAAATAGTATGATTATGTCACCATGCAATTTTGATATACAACAGGATTAATTGTCTTGTTACAGTTTTGTAAAAGTTAAAATCAACGAGAGAAGAAAACTAATAACGACAGAGATGAAGTGTCTGCGCAGAATGCTGGGAGTAACGAGAAGAAACCGGTTTAGAAATGAAGACATCAGGAAAAAAGTCTGTACAACATTAGTACTGAACTTCATCAAGAAACAACAAATTAAATAGTTTGACCACATAAACAGACTACCAACAGACAGTACACCTCAAAGAGCAATGTTACTCCGATGCAATGGATACAAAGCAAAAGACCGACCATGCAAAAGGTGGACCTCAGACATAACCAAGGCGACGAAAGACAATGTGTATGAAGAACACACAAAAGCCCGTTCTAGAAGTCTCTTCTTATCCTGACGATGTGCACATGTGAGGCAAAACAGGATTGGGGGAAAAGAAAACAATAAAGAAATCAACGAGAGTACCGAATCGAAAAAAACAGGGAGATAAGCCTCATAATAATAATAGTAATGAATAAAAAATGTTGGTAGTAATAAACACAACAAAAAGTATACACTTCAAAGAAAATAAATTTTAAATCCCGATATATAAGAAATATGATTAACTGTGTTAAAACAAAATTACTGTAAGACAATGTATACAATAATTACTTCGTTGTATTTGTCAATCAGATTGCAATTTTGTAATGCAGCCGATCATTTATAAATAACTTACACTAATAGCCCGAGAAATATATGTCCAATTTTGTACACACATTAAAATAAAATATACATTAATTGATAGGGAAGTAATAACTCCATCTAAAATAACTTGAATTCTGCCGTGTATTGCTCACATCCTCCATTTTTAAATGAAGATAATATATCATTATATCTTATTAAGTGCTGGCTGTAATTGGCCTACCACGATAATCTTATATTTTTTCTACTTTCATTTTGGTGAGCGATATACACAATAGACTGACACTGATTGCAAGTTGTGTAATCGTTGAGATACGTGTAATCACACAGCAGGTAAAAAGTTCCTGGGTTTGGAGCGTTGCCTCCGGCAACATAAGACCGACTAGCTAAGACGGGAAAACCAACATTCCTGTGTTTAATGGGGGCTGATGTTTATAAGTGTTTGACTTAACGCTGTAAGTTTTTCTGCAATTTTACACAATTCTACGAGTCCGTGGTTATTTATTGATGAA
The DNA here is from genome assembly GCA_020796225.1 of Arion vulgaris. NCBI lineage: Eukaryota > Metazoa > Mollusca > Gastropoda > Stylommatophora > Arionidae > Arion > Arion vulgaris. The sequence continues at coordinate 53,275,702 of CM036753.1, read as the reverse complement.
AAATATTAATAATACTAATATTTCTTAGTGTGAAATTTCATTTGTGACATAATATAACCTTGTTTGTTCATGTTGTATTGTTTTTAAAATGAATTTGTTGTGAATCCAACAATACTAATATTTCTTAGTGTGAAATTTCATTTGTGACATAATATAACCTTGTTTGTTCATGTTGTATTGTTTTTAAAATGAATTTGTTGTGAATCCAACAATACTAATATTTCTTAGTGTGAAACTTAATTTGTGACATAATATAACCTTGTTTGCTCATGTTGTATTGTTTTTAAAATGAATTTGTTGTGAATCCAACAATACTAATATTTCTTAGTGTGAAATTTCATTTGTGACATAATATAACCTTGTTTGTTCATGTTGTGTTGTAACCCAACAATACTATATTTCTTAGTGTGAAATTTCATTTGTGACATAATATAAACTTGTTTGCTCATGTGTATTGTTTTAAAATGAATTTGTTGTGAATCCAACAATACTAATATTTCTTAGTGTGAAATTTCATTTGTGACATAATATAACCTTGTTTGCTCATGTTGTATTGTTTTTAAATGAATTTTTGTGAATCAACAATACTAATATTTCTTAGTGTGAAATTTCATTTGTGACATAATATAACCTTGTTTGTTCATGTTGTGTGTAATCCAACAATACTAATATTTCTTAGTGTGAAATTTCATTTGTGACATAATATAACCTTGTTTGCTCATGTTGTATTGTTTTTAAAATGAATTTGTTGTGAATCCAATAATACTAATATTTCTTAGTGTGAAATTTCATTTGTGACATAATATAAACTTGTTTGCTCATGTTGTATTGTTTTTAAAATGAATTTGTTGTGAATCCAACAATACTAATATTTCTTAGTGTGAAATTTCATTTGTGACATAATATAACCTTGTTTGTTCATGTTGTATTGTTTTTAAAATGAATTTGTTGTGAATCCAACAATACTAATATTTCTTAGTGTGAAATTTCATTTGTGACATAATATAACCTTGTTTGCTCATGTTGTATTGTTTTTAAAATGAATTTGTTGTGAATCCAACAATACTAATATTTCTTAGTGTGAAATTTCATTTGTGACATAATATAACCTTGTTTGTTTATGTTGTGTTGTTTTTAAAATGAATTTGTTGTGAATCCAACAATACTAATATTTCTTAGTGTGAAATTTCATTTGTGACATAATATAACCTTGTTTGCTCATGTTGTATTGTTTTTAAAATGAATTTGTTGTGAATCCAACAATACTAATATTTCTTAGTGTGAAATTTCATTTGTGACATAATATAACCTTGTTTGCTCATGTTGTATTGTTTTTAAAATGAATTTGTTGTGAATCCAACAATACTAATATTTCTTAGTGTGAAATTTCATTTGTGACATAATATAACCTTGTTTGTTTATGTTGTGTTGTTTTTAAAATGAATTTGTTGTGAATCCAACAATACTAATATTTCTTAGTGTGAAATTTCATTTGTGACATAATATAACCTTGTTTGCTCATGTTGTATTGTTTTTAAAATGAATTTGTTGTGAATCCAACAATACTAATATTTCTTAGTGTGAAATTTCATTTGTGACATAATATAACCTTGTTTGTTTATGTTGTGTTGTTTTAAATGAATTTTGTGAATCAACAATACTAATATTTCTTAGTGTGAAATTTCATTTGTGACATAATATAACCTTGTTTGCTCATGTTGTATTGTTTTTAAAATGAATTTGTTGTGAGTCCAACAATACTAATATTTCTTATGTGAAATTTCATTTGTGACATAATATAACTTGTTTGTTCATGTTGTATTGTTTTAAAATGAATTTGTTGTGAATCAACAATTAATATTTCTTAGTGTGAAATTTCATTTGTGACATAATATAACCTTGTTTGCTCATGTTGTATTGTTTTTAAAATGAATTTGTTGTGAATCCAACAATACTAATATTTCTTAGTGTGAAATTTCATTTGTGACATAATATAACCTTGTTTGTTTATGTTGTGTTGTGAATCCAACAATACTAATATTTCTTAGTGTGAAATTTCATTTGTGACATAATATAACCTTGTTTGTTCATGTTGTATTGTTTTTAAAATGAATTTGTTGTGAATCCAACAATACTAATATTTCTTAGTCTGAAATTTCATTTGTACATAATATAACCTTGTTTGTTTATGTTGTGTTGTAATCAACAATACTAGAATTCGGGATTGTGCGGCGGTTGTGGTCTTATTTCCTAGAATGTTTTACCTGATCTCGCCGGCCTTATGTTATCGGAGGCCACGGTTTGGAGTAGTCGTTTGTGTCCAGCGAAATCTGATAAACTTGGTTGTCTCGGGAAATTTTAACTGGGCTTTGATATCTCTATTGAGCAGGGGTTTTCAAACTGTGTATTTCAGCGCAAGATTTATAGTAAAGAATTGAACCGGATGTGTGGATGTGTATAACGAGCGATTTGCCCCACTTTCACTCCGTAATTTTTGTTACTCCCGGACTCACGCATTTTGCAATTTATACTGAATTAACCAGTATAACGACTTTGAGACATCTTAATAAATAACTCCAGCCAGTATATCGGCTCTGAAGGGTGAAGGGGTTAATAACCGTTGAGTATTTATGAAATGTGTTTGATTTTCAGAATAGTCGATTCTTCTGTCACTTATCTGAAAATTTGCTTCACATAACATATGATGTGGTTGAATTGTTCCACTTCTGCAATCATCACTTATTATCTAGAGATTTGGATTGGCATATAGTCTGTAATATTTATTGGATTTTAATAATCCACGGTAGGCCATGTTCCTTTAGTTAGTGATATAAATGACAAGTACTTCTGAAGTTTGAGTAAGACTGGCAGAAATGGCGATAGACACTGGTAATAAGGAAGACTTCACACAAAATTCATGTCAAATGTGCCATATTATACGACTTAACTATGCTTGAATTCATAGTGGGCGAACAGAAATGGCGATAGACACTGGTAATAAGGAAGACTTCACACAAAATTCAGTCAAATGTGCCATATTATACGACTTAACTATGCTTGAACTCATAGTGGGCGAATAGAAAAAACCCACAAAAACTAGTTCCTTAAAAGAAAAAAACCCATAAATAATACATGGAAATGAAATTTTAAATCAAATATAAGCCGATTACGATAATAAATACAGCAATGAATAAAAAAAATATATCAGTTCTCACCAGCATATGTTGTTCCAGGCAAACATAAAAGAAGAATGCACACGCTAAGCCTGTCAATCAAAGTGTGAAGATGTTCTCTGTTATGTGATAACCGCAGAGATGTATAACCTGACGTCATGCCAGCTTGTCCACATTAGCACCTGGACAATAGGAAAAAAGGGGAGAAAATGTGATGAAAATAATACTTGTAGGGAACGTACATCTATCTGTTTGTCGGTTGGTCTGTCTGTCTGCCTAGATGTCTGTCTAGATTTTTGTTTAGATGTCTTTCTAGATTTATGTATGACTAGATGTCTGTCTAAGTGTCTCTCTCTCGCGATCGTTCTTCACGGCCAATTTTATCATTCTTTTTGTGATACATAATTGGTTCTTTGACAAGAACGCATTGATCTAGGTTGAACGATTATGCGCCCATGGTGACTAGGCCCGCCCACCTGGTTTCAGCCAGCTTTTGATTTACTAGGGTGAGCTTGCTCTAGGTACGATCCTTTCTGCCGATTATTTCGGCCCGGATCTTCGCCTTTTCGATTAACTTTGCCGGCATATTTGGGCTTTGTGATCTACGCCAAACAGTGAGTTACTACTGTTATGCCCTTTCTGACTGTGAGATCGTTCTGGATTAGGAACATTTCACGGGGCTTATAAGCGTGTCTTCGGACGGCGTCTTACTCGTATAAAACACCGTGTAAAGTATCGGCCTTCGTCAATGTTCGGGTCCGGACAGCCTGTCAGATCTTTACATTGTCGACCTTACTTTACTGTACTCTTTGAGTTTGTTCCGGAGTAGGAACATTCTCAGCCTTTACGAGGCGCGTGTCGGTACTTGGAAATTTGCAGTTTCTACTTCGCATTTTCCCTAGCCTCGGGAAACACCGGACTGGGGCCAAGCACAAATATTGTAGAAGGTCGTTTCCATTGGTGCTAGCAACACAACTGGGATTTTGCGCTCTCCACCATCACCCACCCCAGTTCTTCCGGAGATATTAGTTGTGACTGCAACCGTACCTTGCCCGGTTGTCACAAGGCTGGCAGTTCCGTTAGGCACTAAAAACGCAACTTTATGTTTTGCGCTCGGACAACCTTGCCCAGCAGATGTATTTGCGCTAGGCCGCCGATACGGAGTCATCTGCAGTCTTCCCTGGTACTGACACAAGGGTAAACTTTTATTCGTTACGCATCTGTCTTATTTGTTTTTGCCCCACAGCTGGCATTGTTTGCCCCCTCCTCAGGGCTTCAAGTTTGGCCCTATGTGGGCTGACGCTTCATCACTGGATGCACCTCTCATCCTTTCATGTTCACTTGTACAATAATCTCCCCATCGACAGAGAAACTGGTAATTGTGGTCTGACCTCGAACTTACACTTCAAGCTTGCGTATGAAGTCTCTTGCTCCGGAGATGGCAATTTGTGTTCGGCCCTTACTATGGGGGAGTAGGGATTCTAACTAAGACGTTTTGCTGCTGTTTCTTATTATTCGGGAACTTGGGCAATATTTTGTTGGACATCGGCCATTCGTGCATTTTGTTCGTGTGGACCTGCATTGCGTTTTCGTACTTGCACTGCTACTACTACCAGTAGTTCTCCCGATCCCTGCTCCCATTAGCCAGACCGGAACCAAAGTCTGTTTCCAGGGTCACCGCGTGGAGGTAGCGGGCAGGTTCTTGGTAAGTGCCCCTTCACTAACCATGGTGCATATTAACGCCATGCGCTTTTGACCCCAGTGTCTGTCTAGATGTCTGTCTAGATTTATGTATGACTAGATGTTTGTTCAAGTGTCTAGGTGTTTGTCTAGATATCTGACTAGATGACAGACACATACAGCATCCCTAACTTTTCGACACAGATAGGCTAGACAAATATATCACCATCCAAAATAGTAGAAGTGGACAAAAACAGCATGCAACACTTCAGAATCACACAATGAAAGAGAGAGAGAGAGAGAGAGAGAGAGAGAGAGAGAGAGAGAGAGCGGGAAAGAAGTGAGAGCAGATAATGTTCAAACTTACACAAATTATTTACCATTATTTCAGCATTTTACCCCTAGACGTGTTACGTAATTAGTCCTAGTAGACAAGAATAAAAAGACATTGGTATCTGAGTGTTTCAAGTGCAAGTAGTCAAAAAGTTAACGCTCATACGTTTCACCTGTCTTATGTATGACAGCAATGATATGTTTAAGAATAGCATAGAACTGTATCTGTGAACGAATTGGATATTTCTGACAGTAGGCAAAAACTCTGTCAGGTAGCAACTGTTTTATACTGGAATTGTTACATTTTGTCTTTTTCGTATTTAAAAAAGTAGAATAAAGAAAATATAGCGTTTCTTTGTTCTACATTTCTGCTTGTAGTCGTAAGGATTACAATAATGCAGTGGTTTTCATACTTTTGCAGAACAAAGCCACAGTGACGTTCGTGCAGATGATGTATATTCAAAGTATCATATCAAAGGAAGTGGAGGCGCAGAGAAAGCGAGCTGCACGAAAGACAAAACCACACAACACCCACATGTTTAACCTCGATCGCGTAGGCCCCTACCTTTGGTATGGATTGTGTTCGAGGATTAGATTTTACAGTCACCTCCACACACACCGGAGAGGTGCAGAGGTGCAGAATACACGTTTGAGACTGTTGTCATCATCGCTTGTGATGGACCACTATAATTATTTTCAAAGGAAGTCACTCACTGACAAAACACATGATATACTTCAGCTTAGATCAAGTTTTTACGGATGTTCTTTACTTTGTATAAATCAACAGCCATTGTGTATTGATTATCAAACATTGGAAAATATAAAACAGTTTACATATCTTCTAAGTGAAGGGAATTAAGAAGGATTTAACAAAGACATATATTACATCTCATTTGAATAAAGCTACATCTACAATTGCCAGGGTTAAATCAATTTAAACATCGAGTATCTACAGTCTACAGCAAAAAAAAACAACAACACTTAAACTATATGAAAGTATCATTTTCAAATCTTGCTTTATGAATCAAAGTGTTGGAGAATTACACTAAGGTATGGAGGGATGCAGGTAGACTCCATCACTCAGATTCGTGGTGATATTCTGCATAGAAAGAATATTTAACAACAGGCTTACCCAAACAATTAAGCACAAAACAATGAATATTATCATTAAGAAAAGATGGTTAGGGCTTGAAAAGTTATACGAATGGATTTAACTATACTATCGAAACAGCCACACATGGACAACCGAGAGGTGAAGGGAAAAAGGTAGTCCAAGAACAACATGGAGACGAATGATCGAAGAACTGTCTACATTATCTCTGGAATAATGCACCAAAGTTTGCAAGGGACACGAGAGGAAACGTTATTCAAAATGTTTGTTGGGGCCGGGCCTCACTGGCCCTAAATGACACTCACTGACCCTAAATGACTAGTCTCCCCTGCTGTCTCATTCATTAAACATTTCAAAATGAATACATCCAAGCAAAAAAAAATACGGAGGGAAAGAGTTAAGCCGCATTGCTACCAATCATGAAGATAATAAGTAAGCGAGTAACTATAGCATTTCTCTTGCCTCTGAAGTATTCAGTACTCACTGTCTTTATTCCACTCAGAACAGGCTTATAGAGACTCAAATTTTTCAGAATAAGGTTAAGGGTATATGTGCTGATTTCTCTCTTCGCACGCTGGTTACACATGCCCCTAAATTGTCCTTTCTTGCGTTCCTTCTTGATCGTCCTACGTTTGATTCCAAATTATATTATTATTATCACCGTTGATTTTCTATTGAGGTGACTTTCTTCAGCAGATGATCAGTTATTAACCTCAGCATATCTCCTGTGCCTAACTTTTGAGATCCTAACATTTTTCATGGTCAGCATTGATTAACTAACTAACCAACCAAGCAACCAACCAAGCAACCAACCAAGCAACCAACCAACTAACTAACTAATCAACCAACCAACTGACTAACTAACTACTAAGTAACTAACTATTAACTAACTAACTAATTAACTAACTAACTAATTACTAACTAGCTAACCATATAATTAACTACTAAGTAACTACTAACTAACTAAACAAATAATTAACTACTAACTAGCCACTAACTAATTATCTAACTAACTACTAATTAACTACTCACTAAGTACTAACTAGTTAACTAACTCACAAACTAACTATAGTCTGTCCATTAATTCGTGAGCACGTTTGAAATTGATTTTCTCGAAAACTACCTGTTGGATCTCAGTGATTTTTGCATGCAGCCTTAGAATATCCATGACGCTAAAATAAAGCTAACCAGTAGTCCGTAGATGCTACGGATTTTGCACATCGGCAAATTCCTTTGATCTTTTATGACAATTGCAAATACAGGGGCTCACATTTTAGATTTTACAGTAATCCTAGAATTTGTCCATGTCAATTCTATTCATAGGTGTATCTCCATATTAACTTGATAGGTCAAGTAATTAAGTGTGTTGCCCTTTATGTGCAATCGTGAACTTGGATACAATATGCAACAGTTAGTCCTCCCTTCGGTCACCATTAGACCCCAGGGTGTCTTAATTTCACCACAAATTGTATGATGGTAGACGCATTTGGATATGGAAATGTATACGTTGCTATTTCTCAGTCTGTAATCAAAATATGATTTGTATCATCCCGAATCTGACGATTCCATGAGGTTGATAATTGTTACTGGCTGGACAAATTGTAATCCATCTCGGTGCCAGTACTCGTCTTCCTCTCGGAGCACATGTTCAACACACTTCTTCCAGAACTGCATGTCTATCATTGAGAGGGACTCACGTGTCAGAACTTCAACATCACACATTTTAAACGTCCTGTTCTGTTCGGCAACTTGCCCTTTTACTTTAGCCCAGACAAGCTCTATCGGATTGAGGTGAGCATGATATGGAGGTAGTCGCAAAGACGTGTGGCCGTATTCCGCAATGATTTTGTCAATATGAAACACCTTTGTCTTATTTGTCATCCTCACCAGGTGCAACAACTCGGGTTTCAAATATGTATCATCCAAGCTGACATTTTCCTTAGCAAGCCAAGTCCTAATTTGATCTTTGTATTTGATGCAGTTGGTACTTTGTCTTCCGCTGATACTGCGTTGTGATAGGATGCATTATCCATTACCAAGCATGATGGTCTGTTTAGAATTGGAAGTAGATCTTTCTCCATCCAGTGCCTGAAAATATGTCCATTCATTTCTGTGTGGTAGTCCCTACCGTCGGTACTTTTGATTGGAAAATAAGTCCAGCGTCATGGACAAGACCTTCTTCACTGCTTCCTGCATGTGTTAGTATAATACGCTGGCCTTTGCTGCTTGGTATTTTTCTTTTCTGTTCACCGTCTACTGATTGCCATTCTTTAGCATTGGTGTGGTGAGCATTGACCAGGATTCGTCCAAATATACAATATCATAGCCTTGCCTCCGCCGCTCACGGATCTGCCTCAGGTATTTACTTCGAGCAGCAATTAAATGTGGCTTTTCACAAATAATATTCCTGCCGCCTATAGTTTTTCTGAAGGTGAAGCCGGCGGCTCTTACAATTTTCCATAGAGTACTTTTAGAAATGTCTATGCTGCAATCTGATTGCAGTTTTAATTTCAGTTTCCTGAGAGTAACAAGTTGATTTGTCGCAAACATTTTCAAGAGCTCCCGTCGTATGACATCCATGTCAAAGTCGTCAATTGTTCTTTTCCTTCCTTGCTTGACATTAGTGCACTTTGTGTCCTGTTTAATCCATCGGAAAAGGATTCTCTATTCAGACCAAGCGCCAGTTGCGCTCGTTTCTCAGGGTTATGAATATCGCAATATAGATGACCTCTCTTAGATTCCCTACGGAAATGTTGGTATAGTAAAACTGTAACCTTCTGCATTGTTATAAATGTGCACTTCAGACTCATTATGAATGTGATATCAATGTCAGTTTTGATAAGCCAACAAATATGATACAATAGCTTCATACAAATAGCGAGATACGCCTATAACTATACAATGGTATCCCAATTATAACGTCATATGCTTTCCGCTTTCAAAGTCGACTTGGTTAGGTGCACGGGAATTCGTGAAACTCACGATATTTCAATGTTACCATAATGTATTTTAGAACAACGCGTCTGTGTACCGTAAATCTGTTACTATTGTGTACAATCCGGTGAGGTTGATTTTAATATAACCTGAAGAAGAAATATTTCAAACTACATCAAATTTTCTTGGAAAAAATATTTCTCTAGCGTCATGGATATTCTAAGGCTGCTTGCAAAAAATCACTGAGATCCAACAGGTAGTTTTCGAGAAAATCAATTTCAAACGTGCTCACGAATTAATGGACAGACTATAGCTACTAACTAACTAACTAATCTATACTTGTTTGGTCCATTATCCCAAGTGATCAATTCTGTTTACTCTTCTAACCAATTACCGGACAGTTGTGTTGAAAACATGTGCTCTTGTTTCAATCTGGCAAGTGTTTATGTAATAACTACTAGCACGCTCTTACAACCACTGTCTATTCTTATCTGTTTACGGAAATCATACAAACACTCTCGCCCTCGCACAGGAACGTGGACACACACACACCCAGCAATAACCCGCACACATACACCCCCATAATCACCCTCACACACACACATACATTTTTGTGATGCTTCTTACCCTGTAACTAATCCATTTGATAATTTCCCAAGTAAATGCTCATATGATATCACTTAGCTGATATTTCTCATTTCCTTAATTAATATTACTTAGAAGCAGCATGAAAAATCTATGATCGTCAACACTATTAGATATTACTTATGATTGATTATCGGTGTTATTAATGTACATTGATATCATCTTCGTGTTAGACGGTTTGAAGACAGAGGAAATCGTCGTCTGATCTCGCTACTTCACTGCGCGGTGTCTTGTCCTTCGATTGGTCATAAGACGTCTGATCTCGTTTGTTTGCAGCGCAGTACATTGTACGTAAATGCTAAAAAAAGGTTGTGATTTTGTCTCTTCATTACGCCTTGTATTTAGACTGGTAATAAAAGACATCCGATATTTTCTTTACACTGCGCCCTGTCCCTTAAACTGGTTGAAACAAATTCCGACATTTTTTATCGGCTACGCCATGTCTCTTGAAATGGTAAACATGTCGTCTGAACTTGTGTTCCACTACGTCATGTCTCTTTAGCCGGTGAAAAGAATCGTCTGAACTTGTCTTTCTCTACGTCCATATTTTGTCCTATTCCTGTTATGCCTTTCAACGTTCAGGGAATGCGAAGAGTTCTGGCAAGTACCCTCGAGTGCGCCTCGTATACTGCTCTGCTATTTCTGAAGTCAACGTTTGTGTGGCGACCTTGACCCTTGTATCTCAATAGTAGTGCTCGTTAGACGGTTATCGTGTTTCATGACCGAACTAAAACCGTTGTATCTCAATAGTAGTGCTCGTTAGACGGTTATCGTGTTTCTGACCGAACTAAACCGTTGTATCTCAATAGTAGTGCTCGTTAGACGGTAGTCGTGTTTCTGACCAAACTAAACCGTTGTATCTCAATAGTAGTGCTCGTTAGACGGTAGTCGTGTTTCATGACCAAACTATTTGGTTTGTTGTTTCTTAATAATCTCTAGCACTGGTGTTGTTTCTTAATAATCTCTAGCACTGGTGTTGTTTCTTAATAATCTCTAGCACTGGTGTTGTTTCTTAATAATCTCTAGCACTGGCGTTGTTTCGACCAAGTCTCTAATATTCTCAGTTTAAAAGAAAAAATCTTATCTCATTGCTACTACTGCTATTTTTCGCAGGTATCTCATCTCTGGTGTAAATTTTCTTTTTTTCGTTTGCTGTGTCTAATTTTGACAGATAGTACAAAGTTGGGATACAGAAAGTATTGTATAAAGCTCGTTGTTATATATAAAAATACATGTTTGCAATTGATTATCGGTATTATTTGGCTTACTTTGTTACATTTTTGCTTTATTTCAGTGTTGCTGCTGTTCCATCTGCTGTTATCAAGCTTCCCAAATGTGTTATATATTTTTCACTTGTCTCAGTTGCTGGTTTGCTATGAAGATATTTGCTTTCATTTATTTTCTTTTAATATTGTCATAAGTACAGTTTTTCTTCAACGTTAAGTTTCATGCTATGTTCTTTTTAATTTGTTGATGCGCTTCTCTACGTGTTTTTCTGTCGTGGCAATAATTACTTGGTCATCTGCAAAAAAGCAGTTCATTTAGTAGGGCACCAAGGCTGGTATCTTCCTATGGCTCATCATGGTTGTGACCTTCGATTGAATTGGCTATTTTGCATATATTGTCAATATATGAGATGAACAATAGTGGGAACAGTAAACACCCTTGTCTTAGTCCTGGTTTTAGTGCAAAAGATTTCCGAGACATCCGCTGCTTATTCTCACTGAGCGCAGCTGCTATCTTAAAGGTGTTAGCATAGATTGTTCATGTGTTCGTTAACTCTATACAGTGCTAGTGTTGTCCATAGCTGTTGTTTATCTACCCGGTCGAAAGCCTTTTCTTGGTCTACAAATGCGACATGTAGTTCTTGGTTGTATTCTTTTGTAATGTCTAATATCTGTCTCAGTGCAAATATTCCATCAGTACAAATTATGTTCTTTTTGAAACCCATTTTTATTTAATTTAGTTGAGGCTTTATGGTTGATTGTAACCTTTTTCTAAGATTTTTAAGAATATCTTGCCTGGTGGATTAGGAATGATATCCTCTGTACTTTGCGCAATCTCTTTGGCTTGCCTTTTTCACTTTTTTGTATCATTACTGTGTTTCTCCATTCTTCTGGTGTTTCTTATTTGGTCAAGACCAGCCAGTTGATTCCTACCTTTTTAGCTGTTGTAATTAATTCATCGGAAATAGCATCTGTTCCTGGAGATTTGTTGTTTGGCACAACATTTCTAATTTCGTCTACTGTTATGTCTGGTTTCATTTCTTTTGTTATCTTAAAGGCATATGTTGCATGAGGTTATGTTGCTCGTTAGTTTGTAGATTAAAGAGATCTCTAAAGTAGATCTCTTACCTTCTGTTCATGATAAGGTGTGATTCGCTTATCGCGCTTCCGTTTCAATCATTTATTATTTCTTTTGTTTCATAGGTACCATCTCTATTACTCATGACTAATATTTTTGTTAGAAGTTTCTCTAGACATTTTTGTAATCAGACTTTTCTTCATACTCTTTCCACGAGTTTATTTTGGCCTCTACCATTTTTGTGCGTTTTTTCTTCGTCCTTTCTCTTCAACTGGAGAAGTGGTTTTAAGTTTTCTCTTTATTGCACTCTGTCTTTCTTCTTCTCTCTCTATCGTTCTTTTACGTCCGTTTTTATCAGTTTAATGTGAAATATAAACAGCATAACACCAAGAACGGGTGTACGTTCATAACATTCAGTACCATTTGGAGCTCTGGTGCTTATCCTTCGGTGGTGTGTTCGATTTCAACCAGCGTTTACTGGGTTCGTTCTTCGTTAGCCTTTTGTTTTCCCCTGCCATCTTACAAGGCAGCAGGTTGCTATTTTCTTTTAGGGTAGCGATCCTTAGACGACCTACCCTCCCGGGCTGATGAGCGTCATCTGCCCAGAAAACCTGTCTTTTTCTGAATTACTTGATTTTCCTTCAGTCCAGTTTTGTGTACGGTTTACTTCGCTAGGCTTTGATTGTCCCCAATCAAACTACAAGGCAGCAGTAGTTCCTTGCGAGCGGAAACCCGCACTGGCTTCAACCTCTGCTGGGCCTTTCAGTCTTCTGCACACCTGGGTGGTATGCTAACTCTCACGAATGCCGCCTGCTCCCCTTCCCTTGCTATACCATCTGCGCCGTGCACGTTTACCCACCAGTGGGCCCACCCGTGCATCGTCTGCATGCATGCTCGCTCTGCCCTGGTGCCTGCCTCATCATCTCTTTCAGTTCTCACCGTGCTCACATTTGCCTCTAGGTTGGACTTGGGGTTTAACTCGGACACCCACCCCTGAGATGGGAGTCCGAATTTTGCCCTATGTGGCTCACGTGCAACTCAATTCGGGACCCTGCATATACGGCTCCAAGGGATCGAGAGAGATACGGGCTCCGAGTTTCACCCCACGTGGGTCCACGTCTCTTTGCTGGATGCATCTCTCATCCTATGTTGTTTGTTCGCTTCCCTCCCCCTTCCCGCAGGGCTCGGAGTTTCGCCGCGAGCAACTCAACTCGGGGCCCCACCTTCGGACTCCGAGTTCGCCCCATGTGGGCCATCGACACTTCTTTGGATGTACCCCTCATCCCTTGATGTTTATCCGTCCGGCTTTTTCCTACAGCCGGGAGAGACGAGCATTAATAGTCACTCTGGGATTCCGCTCGTCTGTGTTGCGAGCGGATCCCATCCAGCGTGACTACCTCTGCATCTCTACCTACACCAGAGTAGCTCTCCTTGATCCCTACCCGCTTAGCCAAACTGGGACCAGTCAGTCTGTTACCAGGGTCACCACGTGGAGGTGTGGTAGGATCTTGATTAGTGCCATCTACTAATCCTGGCGCGACGTTGTCCCCATGCGCTTATGACCCCGCACTTTGTCTGAAGACTGATGCTAGTTTTCTAATCTTGTCTTTTCACTGCACTCAGAAGAAAGATTGTTGATAAAGTCGTCTGGTCTTGTCTCTGAACTGTCTTCCATTGAGTTGAGATTTCAATCGTTTCCACACTAGTGTGGTATGTTGCTTATATTTATTAAAATGGTTTTCAGCGGGGTGATCATGACAAGTGATCATGTACGTTATTCTTCTTTCTCTATTGTATCTCAACGAGATGTAAGAGAAGATATAAGGAATTGTATGCCATTTGTTTAATGCACTTTGTAAGTTGGTATTAATTTCTGCAAAGTTGTGCTTGATGCCATCACTCCATCGTTATTGTGGTCTTCCTCTTGCTCCGTTTTCTTTATGATTTTTCATTCTGGCTAATTGTGGCAGACAAAACCAGGGCATTCTTGTTCAGGTGACCATTCTAGTTAATCTGCTGTTCATTTATTAAATGCCACTATCAGCGAAATGTTTCAAACCGCTAGATTTTGGCGTTCTGTCACTCCACTTAACTGCTCTTTGGTATTTGACGTCTCTTCAGTAACCAATAACCAATTTAGAATTAAAAAATAAAAGTTAAAAATGTTGGTGTGTAGGAGGGTTCGTCTCGTGCCAGGTATGTGAACAAAATTAGAATATCCGGCTAGTGTTTACCGCGTTTGTCAGGTTTATCAAATAACGGAAGGTTTCGTTTTAATCTGACAAGATGGCGAGCAGAGAACAACCTGTTAGGATGTTTAGGTGCTTCTATTCAGTTTTAGCACTTGTTGGGAAGAGGTAATTAGCTAAAGAAATATTTAACATAACTTCACTCCTCCCCCCCTTTAAACCCTTTCTTTTTTTTCTTTTGTCCGATCCAGAAGCACTTTAACTTTCAGCTCTTCGGCTCGGTGCCATGGACATCGTAACCCTTCGGTTCGGTGCCAACGAACACCGTAAATCTGGAGAACCTGTGGTTTTTCTGCCTCGCAGAATTGAACCCGCACTCACAGAAGGCTTATCACCCGTCGTCCAACGCGCTACGAACAAGCTGTGGAGACGGGCCATCCCTTTCTTAAAACCATACATTCAGCTGGAGAGGAATAATGTTACTCTTACCTAGAACATGTCTTCAATTTTATTGTTTAATCGGGACATTCTAAAATGTTCGACATTTAGTCTCATAGTTAAAACTCTCTGAGGGTATCTGTGGCGAATTAGTTAAGACGGTTGACATGCGTTCCGGGGGTTCTGAGTTCGAATCTAGATCGCATCCTCCAGTGCACATCTGCATTTTTTCCAGGGATCCCTAGAATTGTTGCTGGAGCTGCGAAGTTCGTGCTTTGTGCAATACTATCGGCCAGTGGCGTGTCATTGAAGGGACGGAGCAATGTGAGGAAACCGGGGGACAATAAAGTCAATCCTTCACATCATGATCTTTTTCTTTGGATACAACTCTGCTTACTAGTTAGTAACTAGGGAGGATCATCACCACTGCATTTCGGATATGCCCATAGGTGCTCCGATCTTTTCCCCAATATTTTTAACAGCGCACAACCGTCCCGTGTTGATTAATCAAATGTCTTATGCCTATAACACAGTCTTTCATGTAGATGTGATTTTGATGTTGTTATACAGTTTGTATAGATGCTCCGATAGTTGTGCCTTTTGGCTCAGATACATTAGTTTTGAACACTTATTTGTGGGACCTTTATTACCGCTCTTCTTCGATATCTACTCGTTTAGTCACACTGCATAGATACAGCCTGTTATGAAGACCACCATTTGAAGATAAATATAGACCTTGGTCAGGTCAGGTTCAGCAAGATCATCAGTACACACCTTCTCCAAGGACATATAAGACAGAGACAAACATCTCAATTTAATTCAATATTGTGTCAACTAGCATCCGGATCTTCATGGACAGTGAATTTTTGTCTGTCTCTGTTTTTTTTTTTAGCTGTTTACTCTTTGTTTACAGTGTGGGATCACCAACCTCTACATCCTCTCTAAGTTTCCTTTTACGACATGCGAGAAAAGGCCGTAGTTCTAACCTTTGCAATCCATGAAACCATACGGAAGCAGCTTTGATTTACTGGCCTTGATTTATGTCATTCAATTCATAATCAGTTTTTTATCAGTATTTTTCCTATTTCCATTCAGTTTCATTTCTGGAAATTTTTACATGAGTGCATTTCACATGAACACTATGTCATGTGGAATAATCTCTGAATAGAAAGATACTAGCTTTCATGCTCGAAGTCTCGCAATCGTATTAGTTATGAATGACTTGTCTCTGTTGCTGTCATGTGAATGTATCTAGGTGAGTAAATGCTGCAACGTTTGACAAAATTACATTACTTCTCGAATAACAGACATTGAGTGCAAGGAAATGTTGTAAATAGTACAAGTAATTATATCGTACAGAAGGTTAAAAAAAACAACCACATCACATTCAAATAAATCATTATTCGTTTGTTTATGCAAATATAGCTTTGACCACTTCATTTCTCATGTGTCCCACTTATTTGGACCTACTGATTGAAACTAGCAAACTTTTCCCACAGTTTCTAAATTCGAAAACAAAAAGTCTGTAATAATTAATACTCCCACAAAAAATATGTGAGCGTGACAACTGTATAGTGCAGATTTGAACTGGTCCATATTCTGGACATGGTAGTTCGATTTCGCGTCATTGATAAGGAGAATTAAGTGCCGATTTTGACACGACCTGTATATGTTGTATGTATATGATGATCAAATGTTGTCTTCATGTTGTCATAGCTTGGCTGTAATGAAAGTTCAGTATTTTTTTTATTTTTGTACATTTTGACAGACTTTAGATAAGTTGATAAATTGTTGATTTCTTCAGTCCCACTATTAAAATCAGCTGCCTATTACCTTCAATCTTTCTTTCTAGTTTGTTATCATCATAATATCAAGACATTATGTGCCCAACACATTTTATTTGATTTGTCTACTTTAACAAATTATTCCACATATTTTTCCCCCTCCCCGTTTTGCGTCAATTATGTTAGTTTGATCTTGTTTTGAGGGTATACGAAAGAAAAAATATTGTTTCTATGACTTACGCCTCGTAATAATGTCATGGATACAATATTATTTGAATAAAAGTAGTCTTTACTCACGCTTCTAACTCTTGTTATCTTTAAGTAAAGCCTTTTCTGCCTTCTTTCTCTCTCTTTCTCTTTATTTTCCTACAATGTCCCCTCTCCTTTATTCTTTCTTTCTTTCTATAAACCACATGTTCTCCCCATCCTTTTTTTCCCTTTTTTTCTATATTCTTACAATGTTCTCTCTCCTGTAATCTCTCTTCTTTTCTATTGCTGACATATACTCCGCATTCTCTCTCTTTCTCTCTATCCTTTTCTTTATTTTTCTATCATATTCACCTCCTCTTCTTCTCTCTCTATTTCTGTTTTCTTAACGTGCAACCCCACTCTTTCTCTATTTCTGTTTTCTTAACGTGCAACCCCACTCTTTCTATTTCTGTTTTCTTAACTGCAAACCCCCACTCTTTCTCTATTTCTTTTTACTCACCATGTAACTTCCTCTTCTGTTTTCTTCATTTTTCATCTGTTCTCCAAATATATATATTGTATCTATTTCTTTATATTACTGCTGTAACCACCCCTCTTCTCCTTCTATTTCTATTCCCCCTTGTTTCTTATCTCCGTTCTCTCTCTCTCTCTCTCTCTCTATTTCCTTTAATTTCACAATGTCCATGTCTTAAGTCTCTGAAATCTTCACCAGCAAACAGATCAAGCCTAACTGTCAAAAACATGCCAGTTCTTCACATAAGTCACTTACGTTAGGCGCCATTTAGATTCAGGCGACCGTCTCTCACTTGAGAGTCAAATAATTGCACAAATTACTAAATCAGTGAAGCATTACAAGAGTGGGCCCGCAGAGTAAGAAAATAAGAGAAGAGAATGGTTATAGAAATTCCAAGTAGTAAGAGACGCCGAGAAAATTGTATTTCTCAGTGACACTGTGATAGCTTGCCAAAATAGTGTCTGGATGAAGAAGTTTATAAAACACTTAGCAGTATATTACACACACGTACACAAAAGCGTCACGTGTAGTCAACATTGCTTCTAAACTAGAGCTATAAAAATATTGGAAGGCAAATTGAATATGACGAGATAATACAGAGATGTCAAAATCAGTGAATATGATAACCAAGCGTAGACAAATGATAAAGTATTTTATAAAGATATTTGGAGTAAGAGCGGACTAAAATTAGTTATGGTGGGTAGTTTGAATATTGGCTCGTAAACGTATCAGGTTACGGAAAGTGAAATACTGTGATCACATTATATGTCCCAGTATTGTAGAGATATTAAATGTCCCAGTATTGTAGAGAGATTAAATGTCACAGTATTGTAGAGAGATTAAATGTCCCAGTTTATAGAAGATTAATGTCCCAGATTGTAGAGGATTAAATGTCCCGTTATTGTAGGGAGATTAAATGTCCCAGTATTGTAGAGCGATTAAATGTCCTAGTATTATAGAGTTAAATGTCCAGTATTGTAGAGATATTAAATGTCACATATTGTAGAGACTAAATGTCCAGTATTGTAGAGAGATTAAATGTCCCAGTATTATGAGAGATTAAATGTCCAATATTGTAGGAGGTTAAATGTCCCAGTATTGTAGAGAGATTAAATGTCCCAGTATTATAGAGAGATTAAATGTCAAAGTATTGTAGAGAGACTAAATGTCACAGTATTGTAGAGAGATTAAATGTCCCAGTATTGTAGAGAGATTAAATGTCCCAGTATTGTAGAGAGATTAAATGTCCCAGTATTGTAGAGAAATTAAATGTCCCAGTATTGTAGAGAGATTAAATGTCCCAGTATTATAGAGAGATTAAATGTCCCAGTATTGTAGAGAGATTAAATGTCACAGTATTGTAGAGATAGAAAGATGGAAATAATAGTGGATATGGTTCTTGGAAGATGTGACCAGGGGACCACCAAGACGACGGTGGCAACATGACATTTAGGAAACATTCGACATGGCGATGAACGAGTCGGGATATCTTATTAAATATCAAGTTTTCACGTGGACTGATGAGAACCACGTTCTTCAAATTATGTATTTCTTTAGACGTTCAGTTTTTAACTTCTCTGAAATAAGTTGAACTTTTCTTCTAATCTCTTGATCTTGCTTTTTTATCTACTGCAGTCCATAGACTCCTGTTTCTATGAATGAGCTTCAACGTCTGCATCATGCAATTCCCTGTTGTGAACACACGAGATAGAAATAGGATAAAGGAAAAAAAAGAAAAAGATCAAAGTCTTTCAAAAAATTAAACAACTAAAAAAGTATGGAATGGAACTGATAGGAAAGCAAAGATAAAAATACTGAAAGCATGCATATTCCCAGTGGCAACAAAAGGGTGTGAAGTATGGAGATTTAACAAAGCAGTGGAAAAACATATTTTTAAAAAGTGTTACAGTAGATTCCTACGTATACTATGGACAGAGAAGAGCACAAATAGATATATCCAGAAAGAACTCAAAATCAAACAAAGCAGCCGAAGATACAAATAAAAATGAGAAGATGGAAGTATTTTGGACATATAAAAATATGCGAATTGTTGGAGACGACCATTATGGAAGGAGGGATCACTGCAAAGAGGAGAAGATGGATTCAGGATGTAACTGATGATTTAAGGTTGACGGCTGCAAAGGCGGGACATCTGACCTATGAGAGAGAGAAAATTCCGTAGGACTGTAAGGGTAACAAAGTTCTGCTCGGGACAAGCTTGTGGATGATGATACATTCTTATTCCGAAGTAAAGGACAGCCTCTATATTAAATGTATATATATTGAATGAAAATCGTGTCGAAGTAAAGGACAGCCTCTATATTAAATGTATATATATTGAATGAAAATCGTGTCGAAGTAAAGGACAACCTCTATATTAAATGTATATATATTGAATGAAAATCGTGTCGAAGTAAAGGACAGCCTCTATATTAAATGTATATATATTGAATGAAAATCGTGTCGAAGAAAAGGACTGCCTCTATATTAAATGTATATATATTGAATGAAAATCGTGTCGAGGTAAAGGACAGCCTCTATATTAAATGTATATATATTGAATGAAAATCGTGTCGAAGAAAAGGACTGCCTCTATATTAAATGTATATATATTGAATGAAAATCGTGTCGAAGAAAAGGACTGCCTCTATATTAAATGTATATATATTGAATGAAAATCGTGTCGAAGTAAAGGACAGCCTCTATATTAAATGTACATATATTGAATGAAAATCGTGACATATCTTTACAGAACTTCTACATCAAACACAGTAAACTAGTCGTCGATTTTCTAGGCACCACTTACATGTTCAGTAGTTTGCCATTGCTTTTTGAACGGTGGTGTCTATGTTTAACGTTCTTAGAAATCCACCGAACAAATTTGCTTCCAAACTGCCGGCAGCAGAGTTTGAACTAGGTACGCTTGTATTGTGATTACCCTAAGCTTAAACTACAGACGTCCACGTAATATTTCACAATCAGTACTGAAAGTTTGCTCTCCAAAATCCCATACACATTCTCTTAACAGGATATTTTGTCAACTGTCAGCATCTTTAGCTGACTGGGTCTTTAGCATCTTTAGCATCTTACCACACAATGTGAGGTTGCAATGATAAAATGCAATCTTTCCTTAATTAGATCACTGTGGCTTTTTCCATGCATAATAGAAATAGTGCAAGTAGCATCCCCAATTCTGTCTTTGTAAAATAATCGTCATTCATAGCAACATATATTTATATATATATTCCTTAGTGGGTTCGAAATTATCACATTATAATAAAATTAGCATGTTATTTTCGCAATAAAATATTCTAATATGAGCTACAGTGGTCAAAATATGATTTGAAAGTCAGTTTAGTACATACAATGCTGGAATAAGACATAACGCTCACAAATGCCGAAATAGGCACATTATAAACAAAAATAGAATCATCCACACTTAGAGTATGACGAACATTCATAAAATAACTTAATAATTACAAAAACGAACATGTGCTAAAATTCCTTGCTCTAGTAATCACTCAGCTGTCTCTCTTTTATCTATATTGAATAAAACAACCAGATAAATCGCACTATTAATATGGAGTCACAGATAATACATGATTTGTTTTCTTCACATGAACACGAACTGGTTTATAGTTTTTTCTTTAATGCAAAAGTTGGTAGATGAGAAGGGAAATATCGAGAGAAGAATGAATGGTAAAATAGTTATAAACAGAACAATATTGGCTTGACCACAGCAAACTATAAACTCATAGCCTGCGGACTCAGGTAAAAATTATGGGAAATCAGACCACAACCGGTTACGTGACCTCGCATTCCATTATTGTTGTATATAGACGAATTCATTTTAAAATCAACACAAAATGCTAAATCAAAGTTATATTATCCAACAAGTTAAGTTTAACAATAATGAATATCAATAATATGAATATTTTTCATCAATAAATAACCATAGACTCATAGAATTGAGTAAAGTTGCAAAACAGTTTGCAGTGTTCTTTCAAACATATATAAATTCCAGCACCTTAACTCAAACTAGGTGAGGGTTTTCCCGGTCAGTCATGCGCCCCAATATTAGAGTTGGTTGTGGCTTGACCGACACAGACGATATGCGTCTACTATTTACCCCACTCCTGCCCCTCTCTATAGCCTATGACTCACTTAGCGCTTAGGGCAGCAACTGATAAAGCAGATAGACTAACCAAGAGAGGGTCACTACAAGAACAACCAATCAAAGCAACAACTCTCCATACAGCAAAGCAAATCCTAAAGACAACAAATAAAGAAATTTGGCTGAGCAGATGGGTCATGGAAGACACGGGAAAAGAAGTGTACAGGCATATGGCCAACCTAACCTTAATGACAACATCAACCACCTTACAAGAAGAGATGAGAGCATCATTTTTGGTATTTGAACACAATACATAACACTTTATAATCACTATAATAGAACAGAAGTCAGTCACAACACACTGAAGAGTGCCAGATGTGAGCACATCATCATGAAACCGTTCACCACCACCTCTTCATGTGCCAAGCAATAGATGACGTCAGCAAGATCCTGCTTCCTTCAAGGCCAGATAAATGGAACACATTATACGGAACAAAAGAACAACTGACAAACACATGCAGATACCACTACATATCATTGGACGGAAGGGCAAGATCTCAAGTGCCGCTGGATCACTGAAAAAGAAGAAGAAGGGCAGCAACAAATGCACTCCGATCCTTTCTGTTTTTGGCCGTCCACTGTATTGTGTTGCATCTGTGATTCATTTCTTTCAGTACCTATTCTACCATTTTCCTTCAGGGTTATGGATCTTCCTCGTTGCCACTTACCCTGCTCACATCTCAGTGCAGTTTCCGTGAAGAAGCTAGTCTAAATGTAGAACACATGCCCGATTGATCTCTAGAATATTTTCTGGATTATGGTATTCATATTCTCTGCTGAAACTGTAAGAAGATATTGGTAGAGACAGTTCTTGTAGTATAACCGCAACATCTTCAGACAAATTGTATGGAGGTACACAGTTTGGACATATCTTGTTCTTCCATTCGTCTAGACATTTGAATTTGTTAACTCTTACAATTCAGCTAACTGGAAGGTTAACTACAAGTTTGAGCATTTGAAGTTTGTTTAACTCTTACAATTCAGCTTGAAGACAGTTTGGGAAGTTTGTTTAACTCTAATTACTAAGCGAGTATTACAATTCAGCTTTGAAGACAGTTTGGGAAGTTTGTTTAACTCTTACAATTCAGCTCTGAAGACAGTTTGGGAAGTTTGTTTAACTCTTACAATTCAGCTCTGAAGACAGTTTGGGAAGTTTGTTTAACTCTTACAATTCAGCTCTGAAGACAGTTTGGGAAGTTTGTTTAACTCTTACAATTCAGCTCTGAAGACAGTTTGAGTTTGTTTAACTCTACAATTCAGCTTGAAGACAGTTTGGGAGTTTGTTTAACTCTTACAATTCAGCTCTGAAGACAGTTTGGGAAGTTTGTTTAACTCTTACAATTCAGCTCTGAAGACAGTTTGGGAAGTTTGTTTAACTCTTACTTAGCTCTGAGACAGTTTGGGGTTTGTTAACTCAATTCAGCTCTGAAGACAGTTTGGGAAGTTTGTTTAACTCTTACAATTCAGCTCTGAAGACAGTTTGGGAAGTTTGTTTAACTCTTACAATTCAGCTCTGAAGACGTCTTCGGACCAATTCAGATTATAATTGCTTACAACTTCAGGTGTGGTACTTTACCGTTGGGGTTTTTCTATGCAATATCTTAGCTACCCGTCTGTATAAATGTATGCCATGTTGAAGTGAATATCCTACATGTCGCAAGGGGCTTAATAGCGTCGCAACGTACTCAAATTGTCGGTGCAAACCGCACAGATCACAAATACTGATTAACTTGCTTGATAAGATGAACGTAAACAATAACAAAGAATTAACTCTTTAAAACATTAAGTTCCCTGACAGACCGTTCGGGGTGAATCAATTTTCCGACAAGTCATTTTAAGAGCCAAATGTTTCCCTTTTAAGAAATTATTTATTTTGACATTCTGATACGAATTTATCTATGTATTATTCTGCCGTACAGAGCCGTGGAGCACAGTTGTCAGTGTGCTTGTTTCACATTCCTGTAGTCTCTACTTAATCCCCAGTTGTAGTGAAGTTTTCTAATGACCTATGTTAGTATTTATTAGCTCAGTTCCCTGTAATCATAAAGCCGTTCAGCTTGAGTGGAAATTCCCGGACATCAGACCACTCAAATCACGTGACCCTTGCATTCCAGTATTGTTAACTATAGACATTTTAAAAATAACACAACAAGTTAAAATAAGGTTAAATTATGTAAGAAATTTCATTTACGCTAAGAAATATCAGTAGTATTAACATTTTCCATCAATAAATAACTACGAACTCATAGAATTGTGTACAATTGAAATAAAGCGTACAGTGTTCTATCACACAAAAAATAAAATAATTCCGGTTTCCTGTATGAGCTGAAAGGCTTTATGTTACCAGAATCAACGATTACATCCACCGGGTGCTACTGATTTTCTTACATCAAACTGCTCTCGGGTCAACTCAACTTCGATTGGGTACCAGACAAACACTGGGTAGTAAAGGTGACGGTCATCATGTTGGCCACTTCCCCTATTGTATGCTGTTGATCAGAATAAATTGAGATCTAACACCATATTCCCCAATACACCACATGGTATGAAAACATGTTCTTTTCTTCCTTTCCTTTTTGTCACACGTCTACTGTATCATAAACGACTATAATTATCAAATTTCTAACATGGTTATCTATATATAGTTTATATTCAGCATGCCTCCGGTAAAACTCAACGGAAAAAAACAACAGGCTTACGGTGTTTGACAAATTTGTTCGTTAAAATGTGTTCACTTTACAAGTGAATTCAGACAGAGATAAACAGTGCAGGCGCCTGCTGCGTGCTTAGAAAATAGGTAATTAATTACACGGTTGTAAAACATCTGAGATATGTTTTCCCGGCCGCATTAACGCGTCTAGTGTGTTATATGATAACGTTTACAACATTCGAGTTAAATTTTATAATAAAAACACATACACAATTAAAGCCTTGCTACGTGATACAAGCCCCATTGGCAGACTGAACAGAAAACAACACACTTAATCTTCCGTCTAACAAAAGGACGGGCTGCAGGCTCAACCACTACATATATAGAATAAAACCTGCTCAGAATGCAGTGTGCATGTCAGACCGAAACACAGACTACAGAGCACATCCTGCAGTCATGCCCATCATACCTAAGTCAGCGAAACCAATCATGGCCTCATGGACGAAGCTTACAGAACCCATAAGGAACTCCAACTGACATGTAGCTTCATAGCGGCAACCCATCTCATAGTGTAATAATAGCTGTCCATCGCAAGCGATGATGACAACAATCTCAGACGTGTACTGTTGCACCTCTCTGGTGTGTGTGGAGGTGACTGTAGAGTCAAATCCTAGAACAGAATCCCCGACCACAGGTGGGGCATACATGATCAAGGTTAGACATGTGCGTGTTGTGTGCTCTGTCTTTTCGCGCTGCTCGTTTTCTCTGTGACTCAACAATACGATGATTCTCAGCTATTCGGGTTCCTCTTTGTTGTTACAGCGCCACATTTGGCGATCTTGCGCAAGGATTCCCAGCACGTATTGTCTATATCGAAGCATTTCAGAGACACTTTAAGAGTGTCTTTAAAGCGTTTTCTGTCCACCAGCTAAGTTCGCCATACATCAACTGTTTTGGGATGCGTTTATCAGGCATTCGAGCAACGTGACCGACCCATCTCAGTTGGGCCTTCTGCAACAGGGTGTTGATGCTTGGGATCTTTGCTCTTGTGAGGACTTCGCTGTCTGGAATTTTGTCCTGCCAGTTTATTTTTAGTATTCTGCGTAGACAGCGTGTGTGGAAATGGTTTAATTTTCTTGCGTGTCTGCTATACACTGTCCATGTCTCGCTTGCGTACAGCAGCGTGGTTAGCACTATGGCCTGGTAAACATAATGTAGAGTGTAGACTGAGAACATGAAACCGATAGCAAAGAAAACAGAATAGTTTCAAGGCATTATTTATTAATATCATATACTTTAAGAACTGATTTTATAAAAATCTTGTTCGCCGTCTATAAATGTAGGCGTAGTCATGGCGCCTAACATGATGCTTCTAACTGATTTCTGCGTGAAGACTTGAGTGATCTGATGAAAGGTTAACAAACCGAGAGGGACCAACATTAACAACATTTAGCACTAACACTGACACACTGGAAGATGCTACAAAAGACCAAACTACGTGACGTACATTACTTCGCCAAGGTGCAATAGTTTGTGAGACTCCAGAAATGTAACAGCAGAACAGAGGAAACAAGTCAGAAAATAAATACAATATCCAATAATTTGTTAACATTTCCTGCCTATACTGTCGAAGATTCCTCTGGACATAGTTGAGTTTTTTAGTAACATGTCCTGCCTACACTGTCGAAGATTCCTCTGGACATAGTTGAGTTTTTTAGTAACATGTCCTGCCTACACTGTCGAAGATTCCTTCAGACATAGTTGAGTTTTTCAGTAACATGTCCTGCCTACACTGTCGAAGATTCCTCTGGACATAGTTGAGTTTTTTAGTAACATGTCCTGCCTACACTGTCGAAGATTCCTTCAGATATAGTTGAGTTTTTCAGTTACATGATCTGCCTACACTGTCGAAGATTCCTCTGGACATAGTTGAGTTTTTTAGTAACATGTCCTGCCTACACTGTCGAAGATTCCTCCTTACATAGTTAGAGTTTTTTAATAACATGTCCTGCCTACACTGCCGAAGATTCCTTCAGACATAGTTGAGTTTTTCAGTTACATGATCTGCCTACACTGTCGAAGATTCCTCTGGACATAGTTGAGTTTTTTAGTAACATGTCCTGCCTACACTGTCGAAGATTCCTCCTTACATAGTTAGAGTTTTTTAATAACATGTCCTGCCTACACTGCCGAAGATTCCTTCAGACATAGTTGAGTTTTTTAATAACATGTCCTGCCTACACTGTCGAAGATTCCTTCAGATATAGTTGAGTTTTTCAGTTACATGATCTGCCTACACTGTCGAAGATTCCTCTGTACATAGTTGAGTTTTTTAATAACATGTCCTGCCTACACTGTCGAAGATTCCTTCAGACATAGTTGAGTTTTTTAATAACATGTCCTGCCTACACTGTCGAAGATTCCTCCGGACATAATTGAGTTTTTCAGTAACATGTCCTGCCTACACTGTCGAAGATTTCTCCGGATATAGTTGAGTTTTTTAGTAATATGTCCTGCCTACACTGTCGAAGATTCCTCCTTACATAGTTGAGTTTTTCAGTAACATGTCCTGCCTACACTGTCGAAGATTCCTCCGGACATAATTGAGTTTTTCAGTCCTCTTCTTCTGCGATCTCGTTATACGCTGAATCCACCGCTGATCACAAAATGGACGGTCAGCTTGAGGTTAGTCAGGTTTTCTGAAAAACATAGTTTTCAGGCCGACTGAGTGTATCCACATGCTGCATCCCAGCTCTCCTCCTTCTTCTTTGCGTTCGTTCTTTACGACCAATTTTAATCACTCTTTGTGATATGTTTGATCTTTGCCAAGAACGTGTATATGTTGCATATTGACTTGGTAGGGCCCTAAACGCATATATTTCTACACGTTTAGGACATGTGCATCCGATTTCAGTTAAACCTCCTTAGTCGCCTCTTACGAAATGCGTGGCAGGTAACAGTGGTTCTATTTACCCCAAATTTAGGCCCCGGTAACAACTCGGGCGTGCCAGCTCTCCTAAGAGATGGCAGTCTTGCAGGAAATGTTCCAGTGTTTGTTCCGCCTGCTGACACTGGCAGAGAACTGTTTGATTTATTCCTAGTCTATGTAAATGTCTGTTTAGTCTGCAGTGTCCGGTTTGTCGACTAAATATAATGACCTGGTCTGTTCTGCTAAGTTCTTTGAGGAAGTCCTTTCTATAATCATATCCAGTTTTTCAGTCAACTACAAACTAATAGATTAACTTAACACAAGTTACTTCTTCTATTAAAACAATAAATTGGTCTTCACTAGTCGGGACGAACAAACAGATTACATTATGTATACATTAACTTTCTATATTTCTTACAACTAAAATAACAAGATGCATGTTCTTCATCATTGTTTTTCTATTATCACACTCTACTTCAAGCCACGTGAAGCGTATGAACGAATGTGTTAGAGTGCGTGCTCCCATTCGGTTGACCCGGATTCGATTCCCGGTAAGACCAATGACATTTTTTATGTCGAGGGCATACAGAAAAAATCCTAACCTGTACAGTTTTGTGACGACTGCACTAGCCATGTTGCAATTACATTCTACAGTTTCATATCCCTCTGTCCTACACCGTCCTAACAAGTAGTATTACAGGCAGTATAGACAGTTTTGGTAAAGACTTCAAACCATTCTCTTTCAAATCTTTAAATTGAAAATTACTTTATTCTTATTGCGGGATAATTTTTGAATATGTATTGGATTTCATCGACAGTGCTGTCTTTATCTTTATTACTTGTTCACACGCCTGTTATGGTTGATTGAATGATTGAATGATTGATTGATTGAATGATTGAATGATTGAACGATTGATTGATTGATTGATTGATAGAACCATCATCATTGACCTTTGGTAAATTTATCTGATTGTTCCGATCTATTTCTTACACAAGAAGAATGCCATTTGTAGCGCACAAACTCCGTGACATAGATGAGAGTTGCCGATGTAAGAATTTTCTATTGAGTAAAAATGTTGGTAGCAAGTTTATGTGAATAATATTATGCATTTTGCATGAACAGCATCGATTTCCAATTATCAAAAAGTGTTATTTTACCTGCTAAACATGAACATGCGATCTAATTTTATTGTCCGCCTCCGATAGGACTGGGAACGCGATCTCACCTACATTTAGATAAGTAATCTCTGTTAAAATATCTACTCGGGAGTTGAACTGAGTAACTTTGAAGCGAGATACAAGCACATTTACAACCTCGCCACAAAGATTTACTATGAAAGGATACGTACCTCATAATATGCAGTGAACGAGGTTCAGATGACCAAGCATGCACTGGTACATGTGAACATCTCTGTCGATCATATGTATTGTTTCATGAAGGTCATTGAAATCTTGATTTTATTGACTCCTCAGACGTCAACAAAGTTAGATAAAATTAATGTATTTATTTTTTCTTTTCTGTATTTGTCTGTGTTAGTTCGTGGCTTTAAAAACAATTGGACACAGAAAATTACGAAATTTTCATTTTGATTTTCAGCTAATTTTTTGTTGTTGCTGTCCCTTTAAGGTAAAAATCACACATCTTTTAAAATAATGTCCGGATTTATTCGTATTCAGTTTCTTTCTTCTTATCCCTCTGTACCTTCGATATTTTCTTTTTGTATTGTTTGTTTTTAACTTGTTTTTCAACAAGTTTATTGGTGCGTGCATTTGTTACAACAATTTTCAACAAATTATACGCACGCATGTTTCCAATACAACTATATACGTGTGCACGCACTTGTGGTAGTTGGGTGGGCAATTGCAGATGATATAATTCATTTTCTTTCGCTGAACATTTTTGCTGCTTTCTTTACACGCATAATTTAGAAGAACAGGGATAACTGAAACATGAGGTATCCTCAATAAGAGAACGTAATCTTGACTTTTACATTATATTCCCGCCTATCGTGTACGCGGATACAGTCAGATTACAGTCAATGTTTCTCTAGCCGTCTCCTTAACAACTCACATTCAACATTCTCAAGTGTTTAACTTTGCACTTCTGCATATTCTATTAAGATAATGTGCAGCCGTAGCGCACACATTTGAATCTTCGGTATTGTTTGAACATATTGTATACTGGGAGTTTTATTTAACACTATATGTATGCAGCAGTAACGCAAGCATTAAAGAAGAGGCAAATCAACATCAACTTTTAAAAGTCTAAATAAAATATGGAACTGCAAGTTATACAGTTTTCAAACTAAATTACGAGTTTTCAATTACAACGTTGTATCAATCTTAACATATGCCAGCGAGAGTTGGAAAATGACTAAAGATATAGACAGTAAGTGAACGCATTTGAAAATAGATGTCTGCGAAAAATAATGACGAATTTAGAAGTGATGGAATTAGATAAATGTCTATTCAACCACTAGTAACATCTATCATAAGAATGAGAAGATAGAGATATGTTCAGCATACTTTGAGAAGAAACTATCAAAGAATACCAAAGCAGGCATTGAAGTGGGAGGCAAAGGTTTCAATAAATAGAGGCACCTAGGAAACCATGAAACTAACTTTGCTTAGAGAGGCTAAAAATATCGGACTCAATTCCATGGAAAAGACTGAGCGAGTTGTACATGACAGAGCGGTATGGAGAAATTACTTCCATGTCCTATGTAACGTATAACGGTATTAATATATATATATATTGAAGAAGAAGAAAGCAGAGTGGTCATCTTGTACATTAGCTCCAGTTATCGAATTTAGCTGTATCGACTTTGGCAAGGATTTCCCACTCTAGAATATGTTTTATAGATACAAGATGTTACGTGACTCATCACATAGCATACCACAGCGTGACTTATATGACGAAGAGACAGATGAATGCAATTAGAAAATCAAATCTTCTAAAATAAAGTGTTATAGAAAAATTATTAAAACGCCCTGGGCAACACAAATAAGAGCAATATTGACTTTCTACCAATCACGAACATTGAGAAATATTCTCTCATAAACAATAGCCTCATCATCCTCATGAGTTGCAGTCTCTGCATCGAATGTTGGCTGCAAAGATATCGCTGTCTCGTGCCTTGTAGTTGCATTATGCGATGCCACAATGTGTCTGACACTTCTTGTGTCCTTGCCACTTGTGCTCGGTCTTCATATTGCTCACCGCTCTTCAACCTTCTCCTCCAATAATATTTTAATCAATGGATCATGTTTCTTTATTTGTCGGAAATATTTGACTACTTGTTTGACTTCTAATTTCTATTTCCTGTAGAAATTCTTTCTCCACTCCTAGCTTTTCCAGAGTTTCTTTATTTGACTTTTGTGTCTTTCCCATAAAATACGACCTATTCTGTTTTATATCCACATCTCAACGATAATTATTCTGTATTTAAAATAGTTGCTTATTGTCCAATTTTCTAAACTATAGAAAAATATAAATATATCGTGCCTTGTAAACTGGAATATTATAGTCCCATTGAATGTCACAGTGCAATAATACAGAGCAATAATAGAGAGCATAATTCCTGGAAGACGAGACTTGTGACAAACAAGATGATGGTGATACAACCTTTAATGCGGAGTTGGGAAAGTTGAAGAACTGTCCAGAGATCTAGTGTCTCTTATGCAGGCTGTGATTAGAGCGACGTTGTGCAAAGATCACACTACATGAAGAGAATTCATAATTGGATCATCTGCACAAACAGAGCATTTAAATTGAGCTATCATAATTATTGTTGTTAAATGAGGTTTTCTATAATAGTCAAATGTTGGCTTTTTAAAGCAATTTCATACATTGTATTGCTACATGTTCATATTTTGTATTACAATGTTTTACTTGCAAGACATATTCTAATAAAAGTTCAATGTAAGGCAACCCTTGTTCATATCTTGAGGTATATTGTGGAAATTCGGTGTTGGACTCCTATTCTATTTACCATCAGCACACGATGAATGATGTGGTCAACATTACGCCTCTCGTCTTTATTTTCAGTGCTTTTCTGGTACCCAATTCTGGATATGTCGACATGAAAACTGTTACGGTTGGAAAAAAATGCCACTCCCAATGTGAAATTGAGCCCTGAACACTCGCGCCTACGAAAGAAAGTGCAATTTGATAATGCAGTCAACATATGTATAAAACCCACTCAACTTGATTTAATTTGACTTATTTGTTTCTGTTTACTGAACCGACGTCATAATCATTCAAGCAGACCATGGTTGTTAAGTTTTCCCTAGCATATGTCCGAAGCATGCTGATGGTTCCGGTAGATCACTGTAAAACATAAGTCTCATTCTGCTCCTAAGGAATCAAGTTCTGCTTGCACATCGTGTAACTCCTTAAATCGGGAGATAAATTCAGTATTAGTTTTATTACTTCATTCAACAAATGTTCATTGAGCACACGAAGAATGTCCTCTTTGTTCCATCTTTAGCTCATCAAAGGTCGGGGCTGTTGATTCAAGCATGTCTGTTCTCGTATTGCCACGAACACTGGTGAGTCCAGTACAGTAGATTCACATACACCATAATGGTTGAAGCTCGATAGACGATACCTAGTCATACCTGCCGTTTTGTACTTTCCAAAGTATCGCTTGAGATTCTGGCACAGTAATAGCACCTGTAAAAATTACAAATATTTTTCCAAAGATACATGATCTCAGTGTAGGTGAGATCGAGTTTCTAGTCCTACCGGAGACGGGCCATAAAATGTAGGTCCCGTGTTCAAGTTGATCATGTAAAAGAACCATTGGCAGTTCAAAATTGAGAAGAGCAGGTGGGAAAGCCGATACCGAGCAAAATTGAGAAGAGCAGGTAGGAAAGCCGATACCGAGCAAAATTGAGAAGAGCAGGTAGGAAAGCCGATACCGAGCAAAATTGAGAAGAGCAGGTAGGAAAGCCGATACCGAGCAAAATTGAGAAGAGAGGTAGGAAAGCCGTACGGCAAAATTGGAAGAGCAGGTGGGAAAGCCGATACCGAGCAAAATTGAGAAGAGCAGGTGGGAAAGCCGATACCGAGCAAAATTGAGAAGAGCAGGTGGAAAGCCGATCCGAGCAAAATTGAGAAGAGCAGGTGGGAAAGCCGATACCGAGCAAAATTGAGAAGAGCAGGTGGAAAGCCGATACCGAGCAAATTGAGAAGGCAGGTAGGAAAGCCGATACCGAGCAAAATTGAGAAGAGCGGGTAGGAAAGCCGATCCGAGCAAATGAGAAGAGAAGGTAGGAAAGCCGATACCGAGCAAAATTGAGAAGAGCAGGTAGGAAAGCCGATACCGAGCAAAATTGAGAAGAGCAGGTGGAAAGCGATACCGAGCAAAATTGAGAAGAGCAGGTGGGAAAGCCGATACCGAGCAAAATTGAGAAGAGCAGGTGGAAAGCCGATACCGAGCAATTGAGAAGGCAGGTGGAAAGCCGATACCGAGCAAAATTGAGAAGAGCAGGTGGGAAAGCCGATACCGAGCAAATTGAGAAGGCAGAGTCTGGGAAAAGCCCGAACAGTTAGCAAAATTTGAGAAGAGCAGGTGGGAAAGCCGTACCGAGCAAAATTGAGAAGGCAGGTTGGGAAAGTAACGATACCTGGAGCAAAATTGAGAAGAGCAGTGGGAAAGCCGATACCAGCAAATTCATGAGCAAGATTAAAAATAAAGTTTCTACCAAATATTGTCATCCTCTTCAAAATTACATTGGGGACCCTCGCCGGTGCTACGAAGTTCATGCACTGTCTCTGAGATCTTTCTGTTAATAAAGATAGCGGAGCACACATGGTTACTGACTGAAGAGCATTCATGATGGTACTATCAGTCAATCAATCTGTGACTTAATGAAAGTTATAAACATTAAAGTCTTGGAAATCTGAAGAAGATGTTAACCACACATTTAGATATTCTTTTATACACGCAGACATACACACACATACACAAAACACACATACATATAGATATATAAAGAGAGAGTGCAGTAAGTGGGTGTTGGTATGCGGGAATTTTGTGTTGATAAACAGCATTCTCATGACAAAATAAATTGTTTAGAACAAATCCAAACCGATACAATGTAACAAAGTCCAATATAATGAAAGATAACCTAAACAAACCGTCCACAACTAAACACATGTTCAGACTGATAGACAAGATATGTAAACCTGGTGAAACGTGCGGTGAGAAAATCTAGTGACGACACTGGTCTGGCGGTTTTTCCAGGAATGATATACTCACTCAAACTCTGATAACAAAATTGTGTGTGATTATGTGGCCATATCATTGAGTCATAATCTCTCAAGCAATCTTATCTCACTGGCAAGAACAACTAGTCTTTCTGATTGATATCAGGATCCAGAATGATTCTATTGAAATAATTATCGTGTAGATGACATATGAATAAAATCATTTTGGTTTCCTTACAACCTGAGATCATGCTCTTTAAATGTCTCTGTGTTGTTTTAGATGTTCATAAACTGTCCTTTCTCGTTACGGATACACTATATCTCCTTATGGATACACTATACAGACAGAACGTACATGACATTCCTTTACGATTAGATAAGCTGAAGCAACTACAACATCTTTATTCTCTTGTGTTGAGTGCTAGATATACACAACGAGACTGCGCTAAATGAGAGCTTACGGTCGGTTCCTATATCGCACAACAGGTGTTTCATCACAAACAGCGCTTCTTTGTTTCTACAGTAACAAAATTCTACGGGTTGATGGAAACCCTTTTTTTTAAAAATGTGAGCAGTGAGTTAGAGCATACTGTATTAAACCTAATATATACCAACTAAATATAGCGTCATCTTTCATGAAAACTTTTTAGAAAAAGAAAGTTAGCATTTTTAATTAAACATTGCTGTCAACAGTTTCTATTTCTGTCATCTTCACTGATATTGACTTGTTGTGGGAATAGTCACCAGTGGTAAAGCACGAAGTGCATTCATGATTCTTCAGACGGTCTGGAAATCAGCCCATTACATCATCACAATCAAGATTAATTTATACCTCAGCTGCGTGCTGTCAAGTTTAAATAAACTCCCCAAACTGTCTTCAGAGCTGAATTGTTAGAATTAAACAAATTTCTCAAACTGTCTTCAGATCTGAATTGTAAGAGTTAAATAAACTTCCCAATCTGTCTCTCGTGTTCAAAGTCCTGCTGGTTCAACGTTGGATTATAAATTCCCTCAATCCCCGTTCATATATGGCATTATTTGTCGTGTCTTTATTTAGAGACGAGGCCGATTAAAAAAAACACTGCAATCTGTCCCCTTTATCCATCTTCGAGTTCACATCTAGAAAGATATCCATGAGTTACAAGTGGATTAACATCACTGCCCAACGGACAAGTCCATAGGTGCTCCGATCTCCGTTGCAGCTTTTCGTCAGAATACAGAGGCTCAGTACAAGTTCTACGTTAATTGCACAATTATTTGGTAAATAAGTTGTTGTCGTTACGGGCTGCGAAAAGCCGAACTTCTATCTCCTGCATCCTTGCCAGCAATCATGATTTACATTCCTGACAATCCACTACTCGATCGTAATCTATCAGTGCAGCCAGGCAGTCCGATCGGTCCAGTACTCTTCCTTATGACACAATCGCCAAACCATTCAACCTCTTCAAGCATTCATTGTCTTCTATTCAGACATGTCCGGACGCGAGAATGAAAATGATCATATCATAGAATGCCGGGGCGATTTCTCCCATTGTCTGCGTACCGTTTCGACACTGACTCGATTTTACGGAGTTTGATAATAAACATCCATGGCAAACGATGAGGACAACAGCCTGAGATTGTGTTGTTGCAACTCTCTGATTTGTAAGGAGATGACTATATAGTACAATTCTGGAGCAAATTCCCTAACTACAGGTGGGGCATACTTGATCAATGTTGGACATGTGGGTGTTGTGTGTTCTGTCTTTTTGCGCAGCTCACTTTCTCTGCGCCTCAACATTAAGACGATTCTCAGCTAGACGAGCTATTCTTGTGTTGTTACAGCTCCGTCTTTGATGATCGCGCACAAGGAACTCCCAGCATGTGGTGTCTATATCGAAGCCTTTAGAGTCCGTTAAAAGATTGTCATTAAAGTGTTTTTTGTGTCCAACCGATCGTCTGCCCAATAAAAGCTCGCCCTACATCAACAGTTTTGGGATGCATTTATCAGGTATTCGAGCAACATGATCGGCGCATTTCATTTGGGCCTTATGCGACAGGGTTTTGAATCTTGGCTCTATCATGACTTTGGTATCTGGAACTTTGTCCTGCAGTTTGATTTTGAGTAGTCTGCGTAGATAACATGTGGAACATACCCCAACTACGGAGTACACACATAGAATCACTTAGTATACATGCACGACAGTCATTCATTTAAGACACAAGTTATGACAGAGACTCAGTCAATGCCCTAGCTTCCTTTGTTAGACTACTCGTAGTCGTAATGAAATCGTCACTGACTGCACCAATCGTTTACCTCACCCCCTCGACCAGTATATGAGAAGAAGACCTAAATGCAGCGGCCATGTCGTATTACAAAATCATCAGTATATGTGATGGCGTCATTAACATCATTGTTCTTATCAATTAGTGTTCTTATCTTCACGTTCACAGTCACCGGATTCTGCACCCTAAATATTCTATCCAGTCTAATGACGGTGTGAATTATCCAGTCTAATGACGGTGTGAATTATCCAGTCTAATGACGGTGTGAATTATCCAGTCTAATGACGGTGTGAATTATCCAGTCTAATGACGGTGTGAATGGTTTTTAAATACAGGATAGGTATGAAGACATTGCTCCTGTGGATCAATGTATACGGGCTAATATACCAGACGAACAACATCTTATGTTCGTTCAATCTACGATTTACCTCTCTTCAATCTGTTACTTGTTATTATACTGAGTTTTTGCTGCATTCGATGAAACATATCTGCACTTATCTTAAGATATTCTCTCGTTCGTCTCATTGCAATCCTGTAGTCCATGACGTTTAGAAGATATATCAATGTTGCACTTTTTGTGTGTTCTTGCTGCTTCTTTGTTCTTATTCTTTCCTCTATTCCTGTTGTGCATTTCATCGTTTAGAGAATGCAAAGTTTTCTGACAAGTTCCCTACGAGTGCACTGGTATGGGGGTGTTTCCTACCGTCTCTTATATTTATGTGATCCATCGTTTACGTGGGCTCTCTTTGGTCTTGAAACCATTGTATCTGAATAGTAGTGCTCCTTGGGGTGTACTCTTGGATCGTAATCCTTTTATATGGCCGAACTATATGGCTTTTTGTTGTTTAAAATGCACTGGGGTTGTTCTAAAGCCTACAATATCTCTAATAGTCTCGTTTTCTTATCTTTCATTGTTACTCCCACTTGTTTACACAAGCACTTAATTTCTGCTGTTATAATTGTTCTTTTTAAACATTTGCTGAGGTTTGATTTGACACTGGTAGAATAAAGTTAAGATGAAGATCGTGTTGTGTCCTTGTTACATCCAATAATAATGCGTGTGCTCTCGTTCTAATTTTTGTTTCAACCTTTCGGCTTGCAATGACTAAGAAGATGGTGTACGCCATTTTTCTCTAACTACTAGTCCATAATATACATGTAGGTTTACCAGCAGGTGTGATGGGAATAACTCTTACCGCAGGAAGATCCTTATGAGCTTTTGTTACGTGGAAATCAACATGTTTTCTGAAACACATACTGTGTTCAAACTTCACCCACAGATAGCTCATTAGAAACGTTGAACTTCACTACTGATGTTTCTGTCTTATCAATGTGATTATTCAGTGAAAACCAAGTCATCGACGCCATATCATGATTGATCGGTGCTCCGGCATCACGATACCAGAAAGCAATACTATCTAGTTCATGTTGCTCGTAATTCATAGGCAATCATAGTTCGGTCTTTTCCCTGCCTATATACCAGAACATCATCTGCAAATGACAACGCTCTGTCTAATTCAATCAGTTGCTGTTTGGTAATCAATACTGTATACACGTAGAATAATACCAGGACATTGGGGAGTTGTGTGTCAGATTCAGACTGTTCACCGGGATGTACAGACCCATTATACAACAACATCAACTGTTCAGGTGTTATCTGATTCTTATTAATTTTGCATTCTGCTTTCCCCATGTCTCATTCTACATTGGCTTCCAATAGTATTGATAATGTTATGGAAGTCTGCAATTTCATCAATTGAAATATAACCAAATTTATATTTGCAAGGAACGCAAATATCGTCACCTTGACCTTATAATCTTCTAAGTATGTGTCATCACCGATACATCGCGTTTGATTCTCGATTGTTTGATTGGTAGGACAACATTCATCGCCCTTTGATAATCAACCATGTGCTCCGATCTCTTTCTTACATATTAAGATCTCATCAAAATTGAATGAACTCCGTAGCAGCGGTAAAAGCCTGCAGTGTAATTTTGAAGATGATGAAAAGTCTGTACGGATTTTATTTTAATCTTGTCATTTTATCCTGGCAGTGACTTTGCAGCTTATTCTTATCGACTTTAGACTATTAAGAGTTCTTTTACCTTCTCAACTTGAACAAGTTTTATCGTCCGTCTTCTACAGGACTAGGCAACAATCTCTTTGGGAAACATGTTTGAATCGCTTCACGCGGGTAATGAACCGAGTAGCATTGGAGCAAGAGATACGCACTTTACCCCTACACCACAAGACCACCAAAACTATGATATGCATACTTTTTATGCTCACTTAAGTTCTGCTTCCACTTATTACATTTCGATGTTGTTTCTTTCGACTTCTTTATTCCATCTCTCTCTCTCTCTCTTTCTCACTCTATGTGTGTCTCTTTCTCTGTCTCTCTTTTCTCATGTTTTTTCCTGACCTTACCTTTCTTTTATCTTTCTTTTTTCCTCCTCACTTTTCATTTTTATTATTGGTACTTCTTCTTGAACTTTGATTCTTCCTGTGTCTTTTTTCCTCTTTATCTTTTTCTCTTTCTTTAATCTTTCTTTCTTACTCCCATCTACCCTCTCTCTCTCTCTTCTCTCTCTTGTGCTCTTATTTCTCTACTTCACTCTTTATTGATCTCCCTCTATCATTTACTTAACCTTTCTATTTATAGGTGTTCTACATTTCTATTCAACTCCCCATCTCCATCCTCCCATTCCCTGCCCACATCCACACCATATGAACGCGCAAGAAGCTCACTAAATGGACAATAAGAATATGTCTCTTTGAATCGCTTTTTTGGAAAAAATGTTCCATTCAGTCCAACATTCCTCTTACGCCGCTGGGTCCCTCTATCCTCCGTTCTCTCTGCAAATATAACATTAAATTTGTAATATCTCTGCCGCAACAAAAGCGCACACAAAAACCCTCACGTAACAAGAAGATGCCAAGGTTCAGTCTCTATTCACAGAGCACGTCAAAGACACGCCCACTGTTTGAAAATAAACTATGTTCCCTACTGATAAGCCGGCGGACATAAATGTCTTTATTCTGTAGAACTAAGTTGTCAGTTTATGTATGTTTGTATCTATGTATGTATCAATCAATGTATTTATTTTATATATATATATATATAAACTATATATTAATTATATATCTAAAAATATATCTAAAATATATTTTCTTTATGCATGTTACGGGAAAAACCTGAAAATGCCAGACTTCTGAATCATGAAAATTGGACAGCTTATTCCTGCAGAAATTTGTAGATGAACGTAACCATTTTCAATGTTTTATGAACTTTCTTTATCGATTTATGAGTTAGTTAAGCAGGTTTTTCAAATGTATTTTTTTCTTGGTGTGTTCAGTCAGCCATTATTTTATGTTATGAAGCGTGTACAAACGGTAAACAGAAGAAGACGTAAATGTAATATTGGTTAACGGGGAATATCAGTTTGAAAAATCGGATTAAAATGTTGTTGCGTATCAAAACACAAGAAGCAAATTAAGTGTTCCGCTTTTTCTATCTTGCAACTATCAATTTCTGTTTGATTCTTTGCCTGTAAAATGTAATGGAATATACATTTTATAAAGAAAATGTAAATAAATCCGTTTTCATGAAGAGGTAGAAGAATCATGGCTGGTTGACCACTATCTTTTTGTGATTAATAACCCCTCATACACTCCTACTCTTTACTCCATAAGAGGCACTCAACTTCCACACTAGATCTAGTATTCTCTATTGGGAACATATCTAGCATGATAAGTTGATAGATAGAAGAGTGAATAGCAAGAAGTGAAAATCTTCTGGTCTTTCTCACCATTCAGAATGTAACCGTCCACACTGGCACTGCAATCACTACATGAAACTACGATAAGGCCAACTGAGAACTTTACAGGAACAAGACAAATACACTTCAATCTTATGTAATTGTGAAAGATAGAAATATTAAAGTAATACAAGATTTTAAAAGATATATTCTTCTAGACGCATAAGAAACAATTTCAAAAGCGTGTAGACGGAGATGAACTATACTGGTCACACACACTAAAAAGTGTTAGATCGACAAGAATGAACCTAGAAAGAATGCACAGTCTTTGCCTTTACTAGAATCTTAGAATAGATGGAAAATGTTTCAGAGAGCAAAGCTATTTTTTTTAAAACGAACAAAACTGGAAAAATAAAACAGCATTACCGAACCTGGAAAAGATATGGTAGAAAACTGACAGTGAATTAAGTCCCGAAATGAAAAACACAACTCAAACAAACAAAATATTACACCAAGTGAAAGTGACAAAATTATAAGAGGACAACAAGCGGCAGACCTGTAAGCTACAACATACAGTAGAAATAAGCAGCCTAAAATAAAGTCGTCGGAGAGGGGTAAGTTATGAAATGCAGGACAATAAATGTTGGCATCAACACATCGCTACAAGATAACTCATCACCCACTTGATAATTACAAACAACTATCTCCAAACTTAAAAACAAGAAATCCCTTGGTGCAGACAAAATCGGCAATGAAATTCTCATTAATCTGAACTCAGTATTTAGAAGACATTGTTTGACACGATAAGCTACAGCTGGGAGAAAAGTATCATCCCACAAATCTGGAGAGAAGCCATCACAATACCTATAATAAAGAAAAGAAAATCGCTTCTGGATCTTTTGGCTAAGATCAAAGTGTAGTGCTCATTTGATAGCGGCCAGGGTTAGGAGCCTTAATAGAGTCGAAGGGCAATAACTAAATACAACAATTTAAAATAAGTTTAAACAAGTTCCGAACAGTTCTCATTGGAAAGAACGGCAACGCTCGGAGTTTACATTTCAATCTTACTGATTCCACTCTTTGTGGCACGTGCGGGTAGAGCCCAATTAAAAAAGCACACACAAAAACACGCTCTGATATAATAAAATAAAGGCTCGTTCTTAGGTTTAAAGAAGCTTCCCTCGACCTGAAGAGGTTTCAATCTCCTACATAACAAAGATAACAAAAAGAGAACACAATTATATAATGATGTTCCTAGTGATAACAGAACAAACTTATCCTACAAAAGTGCCTGTTGTGCAGAATAATAAATGTGTTGAACCATATGATAACTGGAACCATCAGAAGGTGAGATATGCACTTAATACACTGCTCGAACTGATAAGAAATCAGTTCAACAATCAATTTGCGCACTTAAAACAGTATTATGGATATCGGGAAAACTACAGTAAAACTATGACGCAATGTGAAAGACGAAAAAATAAAGTACTGTAGTTTTAGCAAATAGAAAAACAATAACAAGACAATATGCATAGATATATACACATTGATATGTAATAAAGTATGTACTCGTACAATGAAGTCTGTTATCTTGAGCTCTCAGAAGAAAAAAAACACAAAGAAATGTCATATAAGTTTCACCTAGAGGTGTAGTAATAGCGCATTTCCTTTCCATCTTCAATCTTGACTTCTATTTCATTATGCAAGCCAGCAGGCGTTCGCAAATACAACAGACGGCAACCAAACTTTAACATCTTTTGACGAAATCACGAGGCTAGGCTTTCAAGAAAATGTCTGTGACAACAAATGCTTTCTCAAATTTCAAAAATCTACATTTCTAATGTGATAAAAAATGTGCAGAACATGAGATCTGAACAAAACAGATCAGGTAATGATAGCGCTCAAAAAGGTGTCACAAGCAAAAAGTAAACACAATTTTTGCACTCGGTAAACGAGTAATAGACAGTCGGTGATTGATTATAGTAAAATGGATAAAAATATCATTTGTAGGAATCGACCGAGTGTGTGTGTGTTTTCAATAAATAAAATTTAAAATAAAAAGTCGCTACTTCCAACATTATCTTGCTTGTTTGTTTATTTGTTGTGTAGGGGATTAACGCCTCTTTAAGCCGAGGCACGCTCTTTTCAACCTAAGGCGAACCTTTTAACGTTATATCTGAGCAAGTAGGCCAACAAATATGAAAAATATGAGTGAACTTCTCTCTGAGAATCCAAGTTATTGATTAAATATAAGTTACATTACCCAGTAGGCTTAACCAGTAGGATTTAACAGTAGGATTTACATATAAGTACATTTTAAATACTATTATATTCCCTTATGAATGTTTAATTCCAATGTTGTGTGAATCCAAACATATGCCAACGAGAGTTGGAAAATAACTAAAGATATAAAAAGTTAATTGAATGTATTTGAAAATGAATGTCTGTGAAAAATAATGAACCTAAAATGGGATAACTTCAGGAGAATTGATGAAATCAGACAAATGTCTCGTCAACCACAAGTAACAACTGCTGTAAGATAGACAAGATGCATATTTGTTGAGCATACTCTGAGAAGAAATTATCAAAGAATCACAAAGCAGGCATTCAAGTGGGAGACAAAGAGG
The DNA here is from genome assembly GCA_020796225.1 of Arion vulgaris. Classification (NCBI taxonomy): domain Eukaryota; kingdom Metazoa; phylum Mollusca; class Gastropoda; order Stylommatophora; family Arionidae; genus Arion; species Arion vulgaris. Next base: position 53,233,769 of record CM036753.1, on the reverse strand, counting down.
TCAAGAAAAAAAAAAGGCGCACTAAGGAAACCCTAAAACGAACTTTACTGAGAGATGCCAGAAATATCAAACTCAATTTCATAGAAGAGATTGAACGAGTTGTCCAGGATAGAGCGGTATTGAAAAATTGCTTGCAGACCCTATTTAACGTATAATGGTACTAAATGAAGACAATAATTCCTTAGTAAAGTGGAAGGAAGAGAGGGGGAAGTTAGTATGAGTTGAGTTGAGGTAATCCGTTTCTCGCTTCAAATGTAACTACATCCCCGTTTCTCGCTTCAAATGTAACTACATCCCCGTTTGGAGCTTCAAATGTAACTACATCCCCGTTTCTCGCTTCAAATGTAACTACATCCCCGTTTCTCGCTTCAAATGTAACTACATCCCCGTTTGGAGCTTCAAATGTAACTACATCCCCGTTTGGAGCTTCAAATGTAACTACATCCCCGTTTGGAGCAATCAGAATATTTGTCTAGAGATCTCTGATCTCAATGTAGGTGAAATCAAGTTTCTAGTCCTATAAAAGAAGGGCGATAAAATGTAGATCCGGCGTTCAAGTTGCGCACGTAAAAGAGCCATTGGCTATTAAAAATGGATACGATTAGGCTGCAAAGCCGATGCTAAATCAAACTTCAATAAATTCCTGCAACAGTGTTTACCATCTGCAAAATTACATCGATGATTCTCGTCGGTGCTGCGGAGTTTGTGCACTGTCGCTGAGATCTTCTTACTGAAGAAAGAGATCAGAGCACTCATGCTTAATCACTGAAGTGTAATGATGATAGTTCTGTCAATCAGTCTTCTTTTTTTCTTCAAACGCTCCATATCGACCACTTGTTAACTACTCTGTGTGATCTGTATGTGAACTGAGCCTAAGAGTGATTGCACGTTGTTCTAGTTATGCGCCAACAAGTAAGCCAGCACATCCGATTTCTACAAAGTTTTTTATTCACTATGGTAGCTGTCCTATGCCCCTACCTCAAGCACTTCTTACGACATGCTTTGTAGGTCGCAGTGGTACTATTTTTTGCTTCTCTTGCGGGCCCCAGCACCACACGGGCGTATCAATCAATCCTTCAATTCAAATGATTCCGTCCCAGCTGTCAGGAATAGGTCTCTAACATGCGTTAACAGAACAAAGATTATGTTAATCCTTCAATTCAAATGATTCCGTCCCAGCTGTCAGGAATAGGTCTCTAACATGCGTTAACAGAACAAAGATTATGTTAATCCTTCAATTCAAATGATTCCGTCCCAGCTGTCAGGAATAGGTCTCTAACATGCGTTAACAGAACAAAGATTATGTTAATCCTTCAATTCAAATGATTCCGTCCCAGCTGTCAGGAATAGGTCTCTAACATGCGTTAACAGAACAAAGATTATGTTAATCCTTCAATTCAAATGATTCCGTCCCAGCTGTCAGGAATAGGTCTCTAACATGCGTTAACAGAACAAAGATTATGTCAATCCTTGCTTCGTTAGCCAGACAAATTTGTATCAGTTGCGCACTAACTAGAAGTGACACGAGGTCTTGACCAATATATTTCATGGTACTGACTCCTCGTGCGAGCCAGGAAAACCCCATTCAGTAAAGTAGAAAAAGCAAAAAGGAACTCGATCTACATACACTACGGCAACGGATCGGATTTTGTTAGCTAACCTAAAAATATCAATACCTGTAATTGTATAATGAAAATAATTTGTTATGAAGAGTTACTTAATAGTCTGCGTATATCATGGACAGAGAAGAGAACAGATAGATCTATCCAGAAAGAGCTCACAATGAAAGATAACTGGCTAGTGCTACAAATAAGATTGAGACAATTGAAGTATTTTGGAGATATAAAGAGACACGACGGCTTGGAGAAGATCATCATAGAAGGAGGCATCCCAGCATTGAGGAGAAGGGGAAGGAAGACGATGGATTCAAGATGTAACTGATGGTTTGAGCATGATGGCTGCAGAGGCGGGACTATTAATCTGCCATATGAGAGGAATTCAGAAGGACTGTTAGGTTGGCAAGGTTCTCTCAGGACAAACTTTATGATGATACGTAATATTATTATCTTAAAATATAAAACACAAAATAGTTGTATCTGTTCGTATGTCGCGTTAACGGGGAATATCTAAGTCAATCAGACTATTTTAAGCTCTGCATTGTTACATTCCCGAATAATGGTTTCAATAAGTTAGATACCACATTAAGGTAATTTGATGTACACGGTTAAGGAAGATAATAATAAAAACGAAACAAAGCAAAGGAAATACAGGAGCGACTTTGAAAGATTTCGACCCCTGTTAGATTAGGGAAAGCCTCAACATTTGTGAAACATGAACAACTGGAATGTGTACCTTCAACGCCTATCAAATTTGTGAAAACCTCAATGCATTTTTACGTGCCAAAAGTCTGCCTTTTAACGCTGCTTCATTTATAATGCGATTGTTTGTGTGTTGTAAACATTTTCAAGAATTTGTCACGAAAATTAGCAAAGATAATTTTGTTAGTGGCTTTACAGAGTATACACCATCAAGAAGCGAACAAAATGCAGTGTGTCAGAATACAATTGCAAGCTTGAAGGTCCATTGCAGTCAATATTTAATACTAGGGCTGACACGTGATGATGCTGATTAATGAAATTGACATTTCCCGTGTACCAGGTACTACAACTAGTTGTTATCTTAAAACAAGACGTTTAAAAATATGATAAAACCATTGTTAAAATTATAGGTTATTTATTTAAATAAACATATAAGTGGAACAATTTTGTGGCACGCGATTCGTCAATTGTCTTTGTGTCTTGGTGACAGGTGAGTCACGCCTCGGTGACCCCACTTGACCCTGCCATACATCGATACAGCCACTATTGTAGTGGATACCAGAAAATCGGTCACATTTTCTAGGTTTTATATTATTATTAATCACTAGCTTCCTTATATATGAAGAACTAGACAATGTAGCTTCCTTATATAATGAAGAACTAGACAATGTAGCTTCCTTATATAATGAAGAACTAGACAATATAGCTTCCTTATATAATGAAGAACTAGACAATGTAGCTTCCTTATATAATGAAGAACTAGACAATGTAGCTTCCTTATATAATGAAGAACTAGACAATGTAGCTTCCTTATATAATGAAGAACTAGACAATATAGCTTCCTTATATAATGAAGAACTAGACAATGTAGCTTCCTTATATAATGAAGAACTAGACAATGTAGCTTCCTTATATAATGAAGAACTAGACAATGTAGCTTCCTTATATAATGAAGAACTAGACAATGTAGCTTCCTTATATAATGAAGAACTAGACAATGTAGCTTCCTTATATAATGAAGAACTAGACAATGTAGCTTCCTTATATAATGAAGAACTAGACAATGTAGCTTCCTTATATAATGAAGAACTAGACAATGTAGCTTCCTTATATAATGAAGAACTAACAATGTGCCTTTATATATGAAGACTAGACAATGTAGCTCTATATAATGAAGAACTAGACAATGTTTCCTTATATAATGAAAGAACTAGACAATGTAGCTTCCTTATATATGAAGAACTAGACAATGTAGCTTCCTTATATATGAAGAACTAGACAATGTAGCTTCCTTATATATGAAGAACTAGACAATGTAGCTTCCTTATATAATGAAGAACTAGACAATGATTTAGTTCAGCTTTACTGTTCTGGTTACTTTGAAACCTCAATGTGCAACTTTTACATAATTTCTTCTTGTTGTCTCTAATCATGCTTTACATTAAAGAGTCAAAAAAAGAAGAGACTTCTAAAAGGAGGTCTTGTCTCCTCTTTGTACATGATGTCTTTCATTGCTTCTGGTATTTGTTGGGTCTACTTTTTGTTGGAGCGACCTTTTGCTATCCACTATAGCATTGTCCGTGTAGGTGCACTGTCTGTTATAATTTGGTTATGTGATCGAACGCGCACTGGATTCAAGCCTCTGCTGGACCTTCCAGTTTTTCTGCACATTTGAGTGGACCGCTCACCCCTACGCCTTGCGCGCCCCCTCGTCGCTCCACCACCAGCGCCGTGGACGTCTGTCCTACCGATGGACCCACCCGTGCATCGTCCGCATGCGTGTTCTCTCTGCCTTGATGCCTGCCTCCCCATTACCATCTGTTCTCACCGTGCTCACATTTACCATGCCTCTAGACTGTCCAGACACTGAGCTCAACTCGGGCCCCCACCTCAGGACTGCGAGTTTCGTCCTATGTGGGCCTACGTGCAGCTCATCTTGGGCCCAAGTTTTGCTCCTCGTGGACCCACGTTTCTTCTCTGGATGTACAACATGAGGATAGAGCATGTCCTGCACAACTGTTCACTGCACGCATACATGACGAAAAGAATGTGATTTCACATGCCTTGTTCCAAGAGAAACTGTATGACGAAGATGAAATCCTGAAACTAACAGCAGACTATATCAGAGAATCACATATCCCTGTCTGAAATTAGGGTTGATCGTTGGAAAAGACGAAACAAATGATAACCAAAATTGGTAGTGACATTTATCTTAGATGTCAAGTCTATTTTTCATTATGGTTTATTGTAAGAACATTGAAAATTTACCATAAAATCTAAGTAGAAACGACGTCGCTGCACTCAAGATACACACACAAGTGCTCGGTCTTTTTAAAATAACTGATTCAGCGTCAGATCAATTACAGAGTAGATCCGGCGACGATTTCACGGCAATCTAGTGTGCCTGACAACGAACACTAATAGGCGTGAATCCAACTAACTGTCACTGAGCAACGCTGACTACTAAAACAAACAAGATTAAGAAGATATAAGAAAGAATGGATTCTTTGCAATGTAAGTGTATGCATATACAGCTAGATATGTGTATATTTCGCTGAATCAGAGAGGGGAGGGAGGGGAATATAATGGAAAACCAAAACTTGGTTAAATACAAACAATATTATTTTTCACCGAATTCACAACCATAACAACTATGAAAGTTTTTGTAATTGATAGAAAACCAGTGCAGATTGATAAGAAGGTAAGAGTAATTAAGTGGAATGGAAGCATGCATGAACGACCTAACTTGTTTGGACATATTAATTGTACACGATACTCGTTTTATTACCTCATTGATTGATTGATTGATTGATTGATTGATTGATTTTGCTCGGCGCGAGAGTAGAAATTTACACTTTTTTTTCGTGTGCCAGGCTTCTTGTAAATACTTTTTGCATCTTTAATGTTTTTGTTTTCAATATGACCTTGCTCCATATCTCAAGATTTGATCATCATCTGTTATTAGTACATTTGTGTGCTGTGTTTTCAATAACTTTTAGTTAACATAACTCTGTCTCTGAGATTTCTCTATTTTGTTTGCTTGGGATATGGTTTGGGGGAGGGGGATCTTCTGTGACGTTGAGGTAAGGTGTAGTATACTCTAACTGAAATGTGCTCGGTTCGTTCCTTGCATTGAGCAATCGGGATATTTGTCCAGAGACCCATGATTTCAAAGTCGGTTAGATTGTATGTTCATAATTCTATCGGAGATGGACATTAGGACGTAAGTCTTATATTCAAGATTAGCGCGTAAAGGAACTCTTGACAGTTAAAAAGCGATAAGAGTAGGCTGCAAATCAGCGGCTCAAGCAAAATTAATTAAAAGGTTACTCCTGTGCTACGGAGCTTGTGTACTGTCGCTGAGATATATGATGATGGTTCTATCAATCAATCTATTAGCTAAACAAAGCCATAAAAAAGTTTTGAAAGTGTGGTATACAATACCAATGTGCTCTTTTCGGTCCCAGAAGGCTGCTTGCTTGATTCGATATGATGAAGGATGGATTGTCACAAGCTGGCAGTCTTCTACGCTAGAAGGAACGTCGCTGTGATTCTCTTACAATCTCAATGGCATAAACATCATCATCATCACCATGTGCCATGTCGGATGGAGTAGACGATCATGAATCTCCACAAACGTTTATCCTTGGTGTTGACTATCAGTTTGGATGCTGGCACTCTTCCGTGCAATGAAGCTAGACTGTCTATCATTTTATTTCGCTTTCTTTTTCTGTCTCGTTGTTTTCTACAAGAAGTGTCATTTCTCTCTTTTTTTAAATTTTTTTTTTATTAAACTGTAGCCTGCGATGCGAAACAACCAACCGAAAATGTTTCATCACCTTCCAATAGAAACGTATAAAGATGTCTATCCAACATTGCCAAAAGAAATGAAGAGGGCTATGTACTAATGTTCTTGACCAGTTTTATAAGGAACATGTGCACGATCTAAGACATGGAATGCCATTGTTTTTATCTTCGTAGTTATTCTACAAACGACTTTCCTATTTGCAACAGAAGAAGAACTGTATCCCCTTGTTATAAATTTGACGAAAACAATCACAGAATATTCAGATGGTAATATAGTTATGGAAATTGAGCTATTGCGGTGTCACAGGCTGCAAAATTCCCATTCGAAGATGCAGATGAATAAACAACTTTTGAAATGTTGATGTTAAATGAAATATGGAACTCCACGGAGTCATTGCTAAACTTCTCTCTGTGCATTCGATGTTTATTTTTATTGTGTGTGTATTAGCCGCAGCTTCACAAAGAAGTTTTTCACAATTAAAATTAAAAACTATGTGAGGTTAAATGTTGGGTTACAATATACTGAAGAATCTTGCTATACTTTCTATTGGAAATAAACATTACAAAAGTATAGATACTAATGATACTAATGATACTAATGATACTAATGATACTAATGATACTAATGATACTAATGATACTAATGATGCTAATGATGCTAATGAAACTAATGATACTAATGATACTAATGATACTAATGATACTAATGATACTAATGATACTAATGATGCTAATGATACTAATGATACTAATGATACTAATGATACTAATGATACTAATGATACTAATGATGCTAATGATACTAATGATACTAATGATACTAATGATACTAATGATACTAATGATGCTAATGATACTAATGATGCTAATGATACTAATGATACTAATGATACTAATGATGCTAATGATACTAATGATGCTAATGATGCTAATGATACTAATGATACTAATGATACTAATGATACTAATGATGCTAATGATACTAATGATACTAATGATACTAATGATACTAATGATACTAATGATGCTAATGATGCTAATGATACTAATTGATACGTGATTACTAATGATGCTAATAGATGCTAAAGAGTCAATTATTAAACTAATGATACTAATGATACTAATGATACTAATGATAAATTACAATGATACTAATGATCAATTGAAACTATTAGTTTGCCTGTGTGGTGTCGGGCCCGCAAGGGAAGCAAAGAATAGTACCACTGCAACCTACAATGTAAGTCGTAAGAGGTGACTTATGTAGGCTCTAGGATGCTACCCTAGTAAATAAAAAGCAGCGCAGAAATCGGATGTGCTGTCCTACTTGTAGACGCATAACTGGTACAACGTACAATCGCTCTTAGGCTCAGATCACATACAAATCACACAGAGTGGTTGACAAGTGGTCGATATGGAGCGTTCGAAGAAGATACTATTAGACGACAAAAGCGCGAAATCTAATACAAATTAACTCATTACATACCATTAACCAATAAAGCAACATACAATTGTTAGCCAATCACACCACCAGCCACTATAGTGGCTTTTCCCATCGAGCAGTTTCTTTTTCTTTTATACTAAACCTTCCAAGTTTTTCTCGCAGAGATAAATAGTAAAAGAAATGTATGTATCAATAGTAATTTGGTTATGTATTAATAAGATAATACCGAAATCAGGAGACACCACAGTGCAATATCAAAATAAACAACACAACACTAAAACAAGTTCTCAAATATCTGACAACATTCTTAACATCAGATGGAAGATGTAAAACAGAGATAAGGCTTAACCGAAAATAGCTTTTATGAAAATGAAAAACTGGCTGCGCGGGAATTCACTATCAACGACAATGCGAAAAATAATACTTTCCTGTTATATTTAACCAATACTTGTATATGTTGGCCAAACATCCACTAGATCCCATCAGCAGACTAAACAGTAAACAGCACACAACAATCTTTCGCCTAAGAACAGGTTACTGCAGGCTCAACCATCACATGCACAAAATAAAGTAAGCTCAGACTGCACAGTGTGCATGCCAGACAGAAACACAGACTCCAGAGCACAACATGCAGTCATGTCCATCATACATACACCAATGAAACGAAACATGGCCTCATGAACAAAGCTTACAGAGCAAACTATGGGGAACTCGCAAGGAACTTAAACTGACATGCAGCTTCATTGAGGCAACTCATCTTATGGGTTAGACGAGCATACGAAACCGAATGCAAAGAAGAAGAATAAAATATAAGGTAGCGAATCATGGACAATAACAAACATTCAATAAGGTCGTTGAGTTACAGAGATGCTATTTTACAGAAGTAAAATGAAATTCCCATGGCCATCGAACAAACACACTGCCAAATGATGAGGTTTTAAAAGAGGTCTGCACACAAAGAAACTATGTTCTAAATTTATGTTCTCAACTTATCAAGTACATCGTTACTTCTGAATATTTGGAAGCATTGATTTCACCGAATTATGATTAGTGTATACTTAGTTGTGAATTTGAGCTCTCGTTACCACCGCTGTGCACGTCCGTGTAAGTTCTGAACTAGTTATATTCATATCACCGCAGCAAATTTATTAATTTTGTCTGTTTACATTTTATTCTTAACAAAACTGTTATGAGCTCACACTTCATGTAACATGTTCTATGCAGAATGTCGCTCACATCGCATGAGATTCTAACTCTAGCAAGTTCTCCCGCCTCCTAAATATTTGCGTTCAATATTTCTTTAATGTCATATTGCCACCATCGTCGCTGTCGTCCTCTGTCTTGTCTTTCAGAACCATGTCCTCCATTGTAGATCTCTATAAATCATTCATAGTGACGTTTGATATAATATAACCAAAATGTTTCATTTGTTGAGACGTTACATTGCTTATGAGCCAATATTCTTCGATGACCAGATCTCACCGAATGTCTACTAAGATCATGATGATCATCAACTAGTCGGTCTTGTCGAAACTTGAGTCCTACAACAGAAGCATTAAATATCTTCCGTTCTGCGCGAGGTGTTCAGCATCTACCCTAGTCATAGGCAATTAGTTCTATGATATTTTGCAATCATCTTCTCCTTAATCTTCTCTACCTTCTGTTCAGTATCATGCCCCCCAGCCCCCTTTCCGAGCTATCTTCTCCAGACAATAATTTCGTGTTTTTTTAATGCTCAAAGTATTTCCTTTCATTTTTGATTTCTTTTACAGCCACATCACTTCAATTGAAGCTGTTCTACCATTCTCATCAACGTAAAAATAAGACGAACTGTACACGCTAGTAGGAATAAAAACAACAAAATAGATCTATATTGTAATAGTAAAGTGATCAATGATTGATTTGTGACGTCCTGATAGTTTTTGTACACTCTTGTAATTTGTACCTCCTCGAACAAAGAAAGAAGTATTTTTTAAAATAGATATCATATACTTTTTTAAATAGATGACATATTCGTTTGCTTGATAAAGGCCTTGTTGGTCGAAACGTTGCTGTATTTTGTCATTGTTTTTGTAATTTGTAAAACTACAGTACTTTGGGATTACGTGTTTTGCCAATCAAATAGTTTTACTGCAGTCTCATCTATTTTGTGGATATACTTGTTGCAACATTCACATAGACTTGATATACATACGCCTCGACTGTACACATACATACACATCGACTGTACACAGAAACACACACACACATATATATATATATATATATATATATATATATATATATATATATTCACGACTTCGCCAAAAAATATACATATATCTAGATTGGACAAACGTATCTCTCAATTATATAACGCCGCAGGAAAAATGTATGTCATCAGAAGTTTCAATTTTGTTTCCTTATTTGAGTTGTGCCATACGGTCTTCACACTAATTACTCTCTGGATTCTCATTGCCAGTCTACTTCTGATTTCTTTTGTATAGACTCCCAGTGTTGTTAATTATAGTATCAAGATATTAAAATGTTATAATACTTTTAACGACTTTGTTATCGATCACAATTTTAGGGTGACATCTTATTTTGTCAGGGAACAAAATCTCAGTTTTCTTTGTCTTCATATAAAAAGATTCTTTGTTGGGTTTTTAACAGAAAAACATTGTTTTAATACTTTGACACTATTTGAAAAGAGAACTCTGTCATATGTGTATTTTAGCTCTGGAACCATAGTTAACCCAATTGTAAGCGGACTAAAATTATTGCAGGTTTGTTTCAATCCTGAACTTCATCATCGTCATCAAGTAGCTTGTCCCTTCCGGAACTTGGTTCACATGACAGCAGTCCTGAACTGCGCTGTTCTGTGCAAGTTGACCGGCGTTAGCAGCAGTCATTCTAAATCGTCAATGACATCTTGCACCCTTCGTCTTCTAAGTCTTCCTCTCATTCCTCTTCCAGGCATCATTCCCTCCAAAATTATCTTCTCTATGCACTCATGTCGTTTGATGTGTCCGAAATATTTAATTTCACTTGATTTATGTTCTTTATTAGCCAACTCTCCTTAATATCATGCAGTTGCAGAACAGAAGCATTTGTTCTTTTCTCTGTCCATGATATTCTAAGTACTCTTCTGTAGCATTTGCATTCAAAGGAATTCATGATCTTATCCTGAACTTACTTATTATATTTTCTGCATTGACGTTTGAAAAGTATGAGGAGAGGACACAACCTTATCGTACTCCTTTTTGCATTTCGAATCATTCTGTTTCCCCAGCTACTCTAACAGCCGATTTTTATTCATGATATGTTTCGATTAAGTAAATAAAAAATTATGGAAACCACCAAGTCCTTCATGTTGTTTCACAATTTCTGATGATGTGCATAGTTGAATACCTTGGTGTAATATATAAAACATGCACAGAGATCTACATTGCAATTTAAGCATTTCTGAAATATTTTCTCATATTAAAAAATGTGATCCCTAGTGCTTGTATTATGTCTGAAACCTGCATTCAGTTAATGTATTTCATATTCTAATTTCCATCGGTGGTCCACATGATAATCCACAATATAATTTTGCTGGCATGATCTGATAGTACAATAGTTGGATCGCAACTTTAAATTGTCTTTCTTTGCTGTGGGAGTATATACTAATATTTTCCGTGTTGTGGGTTAGGTTACACTATTAAAGATCTTCAATTATATTGTATGATAAATGTAAACATTGACCTCTCCTACTTGAATTAGTTCAATTGGTATATCACGACATCGTGGTGCCCTTTCTTTCTTTGAATTTGTTTCCAGTGCTGAACGTACTTCATTTAACATATTTAACTTAAACTCAGATGGTCAAAGTCTAAAGAAAAATAGAACGTGATTATACTGGAATGAAAGTCATAACTATAGGACATAAAACCAGAAAGTCAAGGTATCAACTGCGAAACTGTTGAACGCCAATCTTGATCCCCAATTTGCGGTAATTTTGACTTATGCAGTATCAGAACTCCAAACACTTCAGTTGAGAAAATTGTCAGGCCTACATCAGAACCTGGTTGTCTGAACCGCGCAACCAGTGCGATGTTTCCATACAATGGATAATGTCAATGTGGAACACGACGAAATGAGATATCAGACCGACTGGCCAAGGAAGGTGATGCATGAGAGCAGACGAATATAATATCTGTCCATTGTAAGCGATGATGACAACAACCTCGAACGTGTGTTGTTGCACATCTTTGGTGTGTGGAGGTGACTGTATAGTTCAATCCTGGAACACAATTCTTTATCACAGGTGGGGCATGCATGATCAAAGTTGGACGTGGGGGTGACATACTGAGAAATACACACGGAATAGTGAAACGGCATTAGAAAGAAAACTGCTTATGTAAGCTGCAAAATACAGTGAAGTTTATACGTGAGACATCGTTGGATAATGAATATATAGACAATATTTCAAGCGAGCGAAAGAAAAAAAAAAGAAAATATATTAGAGAGAATGAAAAATAAAACACATCTAACAACCAGGGACGAAATATAAAAACCAAACCAACAAACATAACTCACATTTCTAACAACTCTTACCTTAGTTAGAAAACACTGATGAAAACTTATACAGGTATTTCCATTTGTGGACTACATCAGAAACAACACAACCATGTATACATGTTGTGATGACGATATCACTTTAGTAGATATCCCCAATGTATGTAAATTTGATATGAGGTTGTGTACCTGTGAAAACACGGCAATTGTTAACATTATCATTATAATTACTAAGACATTTAAAACGTTTTAGATGTGTTGTTAAAAGATGCAAATAAGGATGAATCTGCAACACTGGCCAGAATACAAAAGCATTTCAAATGAAACGGGGTGTAGCCATACACGAACAATCTGTTGGAAGTTAAAGAGGAATAGAAAATTAACACAGAACTGGCGTCACAGTCGTGATACGTTGAAAGATAATCTGAGGAAGAGATCGGTGCACTTATGAACTAGTTTGATGTTCAGTTACGTGACGATATTTCCTTTAAACTAAATGGCTAACCTGTTGTGGAGCATCTGGTTAAATGGATTACAACGCGGGCTCACATGAAGGAGACTCTGGTTCAATCAGTGGTCAGGCCAAACATGTTTTTGTGTCGGGGCATAACGAAAAAATCATAGCCTGAACAGTTTTGCAGGTACTGTACTAGCCATGCGGCCATTAAGTTCCACAGGCTCATTTCCTCCCTGTCCACCAACACTGCCATAAAAAGCGGTAATACATTCAGTAACTACTTTTATAATAACTTAACTGATGTTTTGTTATTTTCCTTTCTACTAGATTGTCAATTGTCAAAAAGCGTTCAGAAATTGTGTGCATCTATATATTTTTTGTATATACAAATGCAAGGCCGCGGTCAGGAAAACAATGGGGATAGCCAAAAACTGCACTCAATAATATGAGACAGATATTAACACCTATACAATTTAACAAACAAAATAAAACTTGTGCTAGCACATAAGCATGAAAAAAAAGCAATTGGATGATAAAATTGTAGCTTTTTCAGAAGAATTAAATTGACTTCAAAGAAGAAAAAAAGAAAATGAAGAAGCCCTGCACAAAATTATTATAGAAGTTGAAACTTGTTGGGAGAGTTTTTTTTAAATAAACAAATCAAATATTTTGAGCACATAAAAAGACACGACGCTCTGCATAAAATCATATTAAAGAAAAATGTAGAGGGCAAGCAACAATAAGAAGACGACATTATAGTTGCAAGTACAAAATCAAGAGATTAACCTTTCTTATCTTAACCACATTTGCCATGAAGCGCCGTGGGAGAGTTAGTTTTCTATCTTGTGTCAGGTGTGTTGCGCTTGACGTTGCCAGTCAATGCTTTCGCAGGGACTCTGAGATGTTATCTATCCATCGTGTTTTTGGCCTGCCTCGTGCTCTACGCCCTGAGCGTCGATTATTGTAGGCACGTGATGGTAGTAAATGTGGTTCCATTCTCATTAGATGGAGCTTTCATTGCACTGGGAAACATTTGGAAGTCCAAAGAAATCAAATCTAGAACAAAAATTCGATATTTAACTCTAATGTTAAAGCAGTTCTACTGTATGGGTCAGAAACATGGAGAACAACTAAAACAATAGCGCATAAATTGCAAACATTCATCAACTGGTGTCTGCGCAGAATAGAGGGAATAAGATGGTATGATAGGGTTACAAATGAGGAGCTTATGGAGAGAACAAGACAGATTCCAGTGAACGAACAGGTTAAAAAGACGCTGGCGCTGGATAGGACACACTTTGCGAAAACCGGAGGTGAATATAACAAGAAGGGTCCTTGTCTGGAACCCGCAGGGACAGCGAAAGAAGGGAGGCCGAGAAATACATGGAGACGAGATTTGGAGGCGGAGATCAACAATATAAAGAAGAGCTGGAGGGAGCTGCAGGAGATAGCTAGAGATAGGAAGACTTGGCACGAGTTGGTTGAGGGCCTATGCCCCAACCCGGGTAAAAGGCAAAAGAGAGAGATTCTCATTAGATGGCCGAACCACTTGATTCTTTGCTTCTCGATGTACTGTATGCAAGATTAACCAAGATTAGTTTATCGTCGACAACATCAGGACGTCTATGTACAGTGAACTTTTAACAGAATGCGCCACAATTGGGGCATATAGAGTTTGAGTTCTATTGAAGTCGACCTTCTATGTAGAAATTATTTAAAAACCAATCAATCAATTTAATAAATGAAATCAAATTAATAAATGAAAAATATAACTTCTACATGTATCAAATTCTGCCTTATTCCATCCGTTCGAATATATATATTTCTCATTCCGTTGAAATAAATATTACATAGCTAAACAATAACGCAATCAAATGGACAGCGGGTGGAAAATAAGGCATGGACGTCCAAAGGAAACAGAATAAACTGTGGAGAGTTGAAAGATTGTGGCCTTGTGTGGGGAAACAATTAGTATAAAGGAAACAGAATAAACTGTGGAGAGTTGAAAGATTGTGGCCTTGTGTGGGGAAACAATTAGTATAAAGGAAACAGAGAATAAACTGTGGAGAGTTGAAAGATTGTGGCCTTGTGTGGGGAAACAATTAGTATAAAGGAAACAGAGAATAAACTGTGGAGAGTTGAAAGATTGTGGCCTTGTGTGGGGAAACAATTAGTATAAAGGAAACAGAGAATAAACTGTGGAGAGTTGAAAGATTGTGGCCTTGTGGAGAGTTGAAAGATTGTGGCCTTGTGTGGGGAAACAATTAGTATAAAGGAAACAGAATAAACTGTGGAGAGTTGAAAGATTGTGGCCTTGTGTGGGGAAACAATTAGTATAAAGGAAACAGAGAATAAACTGTGGAGAGTTGAAAGATTGTGGCCTTGTGGAGAGTTGAAAGATTGTGGCCTTGTGGAGAGTTGAAAGATTGTGGCCTTGTGGAGAGTTGAAAGATTGTGACCTTGTGGAGAGTTGAAAGATTGTGGCCTTGTGGAGAGTTGAAAGATTGTGGCCTTGTGGAGAGTTGAAAGATTGTGACCTTGTGGAGAGTTGAAAGATTGTGACCTTGTGGAGAGTTGAAAGATTGTGACCTTGTGGAGAGTTGAAAGATTGTGACCTTGTGGAGAGTTGAAAGATTGTGACCTTGTGGAGAGTTGAAAGATTGTGACCTTGTGGAGAGTTGAAAGATTGTGACCTTGTGGAGAGTTGAAAGATTGTGACCTTGTGGAGAGTTGAAAGATTGTGACCTTGTGGAGAGTTGAAAGATTGTGACCTTGTGGAGAGTTGAAAGATTGTGACCTTGTGGAGAGTTGAAAGATTGTGACCTTGTGGAGAGTTGAAAGATTGTGACCTTGTGGAGAGTTGAAAGATTGTGACCTTGTGGAGAGTTGAAAGATTGTGACCTTGTGGAGAGTTGAAAGATTGTGACCTTGTGGAGAGTTGAAAGATTGTGACCTTGTGTGGGGAAACAATTAGTATAAAGGAGACAGAACATCAACAATGGTAATTCCGTATTTATCAAACAGGACAGAAAGAATGTATAGATAGATAAAGAAGAATTACAAATTGCATCGTTACATTTCAATATCATGGTTAATCAAATAAATTTCAAATGGTTCACAATATGTTTTCTAACAGTTAATATTTTAATCATTAGATATTGCAGAAAACAGAACGATTCTAATACAAAATTATTTGGATATCTGCTTTTTTGCTCTGTATTTAATCTTTCAACCAATTTTTTTTGGTATCACATGATAACTCGTTTGGAAGATACAAAAAAAGAGATAGAAAAGAGACCAAGGCGATGGATTGAACATGTTCTCAGATGAGAGAAGAAAGGCTGCCAAGATATGTAATGCAGTGGGCACCTCAGAGACAGAGGGAAAAGAGATATGTGCTAAATGGAGAACTTTTGAAGCAGAGTTCAAAGATATGCATAGGACTAAGTTTGAAGTAGAAATAAAGACACAAGATTGAATTTAGTGGAAATTATTTGTTTCTGAATTGTGTGCCCTAGGGAAACAACAAGAACTGATGATGATTTAATAGTATATTCACAGTTTAGGTCAAAGAAAGAATAGATCATGTCTTGTATAACATAATGTCTAGAGAATAAACAAACATGAAGTACGAGAATGTTCAAATATGTTTTTAAATATAACATTGTAGGACTGTTCTAGTAATTACAACTATGTATAGCTTATCATGGCGATAAACAGTTCAGCAACAATTAGGGTTCTCTGTGGCAAAGTGGTCAATACTTTTGTCTTGCGTTCTGAAAGTCTTCGGTTCGAAATCGGGCCTGCCTGGTGTTTGGTTCACGGATGCAATTTTTCGGAGACCTCTAGGATTTCTGCTAGAGCTACGGAGTTCTCACTTTGTGCAATACTCCTGAAAGGTGGCTTGCCATTTTCTCTCAGGTAACAAGCAATATCAGAAAACCCATTGCAATGAAATCAATCATTTGTCTTTAAAAGGCATTTAAAAATATTCATAAACACACCGATAACAAGTTCTTTTATTATATTTGAGACATAACATTTACAAATAAAATGTAAGACATCGAAGAAAATAAATTAAAGCGACTATGCCGATTTTAACAGATACGCCTGTCCAACATTCCGTAGATGCATGTGAACCGGGTAGGAACATGTTCACGTTCTCGACGTAAACTACACAGATTAAAGGGTGATTAACTTGGTTGATAAGAACGAATGTATATGAAAATAAATTAAAGCGACTATGCCGATTTTAACAGATACGCCTGTCCAACATTCCGTAGATGCATGTGAACCGGGTAGGAACATGTTCACGTTCTCGACGTAAACTACACAGATTAAAGGTGATTAACTTGGTTGATAAGAACGAATGTATATGAAAATAAATTAAAGCGACTATGCCGATTTTAACAGATATGCCTGTCCAACATGCCGTAGATACATGTGAACCGGGTAGGAACATGTTCACGTTCTCGACGTAAACTACACAGATTAAAGAGTGATTAACTTGTTTGATAAGAACGAATGTATATGAAAATAAATTAAAGCGACTATGCCGATTTTAACAGATATGCCTGTCCAACATGCCGTAGATACATGTGAACCGGGTAGGAACATGTTCACGTTCTCGACGTAAACTACACAGATTAAAGGGTGATTAACTTGGTTGATAAGAACAAATGTATGAAAAAAAAATTAAAGCGACAGCAGAATAAAATTAATTGAGATCAACATAAATAAATCGAAATGATTAAACAGGGTCTATTACTAAATAAATATATTTCAAACAAGATGTTTCATTATTTCAAGTGCACCATCATATAGATATCCTTTTCATGTTCCGTTTGATACATACGGTTTTCACAAGAGATTTCTATTGTTGCCGTTCTTTCGTCTTTCTAATTATTTTTTTTCCCACGTCAGGACACAATCTTGAAAATGTCCACAGTTCTTCTCCATATTTCCGTTGGACGTCCAGGTATTCTTTATCCATCCGCTGTCATCATAAACTAACATAAGTTAACATATTTTTAAACTAGTTATCCAGTGTCTATGCCAGCACCAGACTCGGGTTTAATACAATCAGAAAATATGTTTTAACATAAAAAATTTCTATAAAATTACTTAGGGAGAGGGAGAAGGTAACAAATGGAGAGTAAGAGAAAAAAACATAATGAGATAAAGAAGTAGAGAAAGAAATGGATTGAATATAGATGTACTATATGAAACAAATGTCTACAGATAAATCTACAATATCTCTAAATTTAAATTTTTTTCTTTTCCCTTTTCTCTAATCCAGTTTAGATTACAGCGTCAGGATAATAAGAGATTTATGGAACGGGTTCTTGTGTGTGCGTTAACATGGTGTCTTTCATTGCCTTTGCTATTTATGTGGTCCGTCTTTTAAGTGGACAACTTTTTCTTTCTATCCACTGTATTTGAGTGGCATTGCAATATGATGCACACTGTCTATTGGTAAATTGCTTATGTGGCTAAACTATTTCATTTGGGTTTTTTAATTAAATTCAAATGTGATGTTGTACACATTATTTTCCTGATGTCATTATTCCTAATTCAGTCTTTTGTTGATACTCCCAGCACACTGCGTAGACATTTCATCTGTCACATTGATTCGTATAAATTTAATATAATAAATTAAATATGAGTATTTCATTTTTAAATTAAAAAAAAAAATTAATTGGTTTGACATTCTGTGAGAATAGTGTCCAAGTAATTGCAGTTGCGACGCAGACAAAGATAGAGACACCATTGTAGAAATCATGCAGCAATACGGGTTCATGACAACCACCTCAAAACACGTATCTCAGAGATGATAATCTATAGATCGTATTTCATATTTCATACGACGCATTGCTTAACAAACATTTTTAAACATGTAATATTGAAGCACTTACCAAAACAAAATATCTACAATTCCTCTGTTGAAAACAAAGGATTTTTAACACACATTGTAATAAAAAGAATTGTGTTCATTTTTGCCAGCAATTTAAACATCATTACAAAGTTTTAATTTCCAACTTTTCACCGGCAACGGAACAATAGCTCTATAACTTTCCCATATCAATGTCTATCAATAATTCACCCGGTACTGTTTTCTACTCTTTCTACTCTGACTTAGGGTAAGATTGTTACTGGATAAACTGCCCGTAGACGAAGTGGTGTATCACATTCAGGTAACTAACCACTAACTAATAAACTAACACTTCTTCCCGACAGTTCAAATATGACGGTAGCGCGGAACTGCGGAATAGCGTCAGCACCCGCGGGGTTTCATTTCTAATGAAAAATACTAGTTACACGGACACAGCGAGGCAGGAGAACGTTGCTGTGGGGAAGCGATTCGCCGTAGGTTGTTATCGCGGCTACCAAGGGTTAATTAAACTCTGGAAGTGTAATTTCGCAGCGAAACAAATTAAACTAAGCACGTATCGAAAAATCCGTGTGACTGCAATTCGTTATATTTATAATTATATGTGTTAGTGACATGCACTGCCGCAAACATGACATAGGAAACAAAAAACTTTAGTTAAAAAAGAGCTTGAGGTTAGAAAAGAAAGTGTTTTACTGAGATATAACCTACGCCGATCATGTACTTAACACGTTCAATGAGGAATGAAGACAAGGGTATAGCATGAGTAACGTAAGCTTTCCCCTATCAACTCAGACTCAAGAGGGTTGGTGGTTCCATCCCGCACTCGATTTCCCACACATGAGAAAAGGAATTCGCCCTACTACCTCCTGCACACAAGGTATGGAAATATGAAGTGACAGGCACTTCATACCCCAAGGTATGAAAAGGCTGCTGGAAAGCATATTTTTCATTTTTCTTCTTCGAACGCTCCACATCGACCATTTGTTAACCAGTCTTTGTGATTTGTATGTGATCCGGGCATAAGAGCGATCGTACGTTGTTCCAGCTATGCGCCTACAAGTAGGCCAGCACATCCGATTTCTGCGACGTTTTTATTTACTAGGGTAGCTTCCGTAGTCCCCTACCTTAGTCGCCTCTTACGACATGCCTTGTAAGTCGCATTGTTACTTTCCTTTGCTCCCCTTGAGAGCTCCAACAACACATGAGCGCTTATCTTTCCATTTATTTTTATGGCATGAGTCAGCACTGACGGTCTCCTTATATTCAATCAGATCTGGTATCACGTTACTGTATAATTTCAGATCTGGTACCACGTTACTGTATAATTTCAGATCTGGTACCACGTTACTGTATAATTTCAGATCTGGTATCACGTTACTGTATAATTTCAGATCTGGTATCACGTTACTGTATAATTTCAGATCTGGTATCACGTTACTGTATAATTTCAGATCTGATATCACGTTACTGTATAATTTCAGATCTGGTATCACGTTACTGTATAATTTCAGATCTGGTACCACGTTACTGTATAATTTCAGATCTGGTACAACGTTATTGTATAATTTCAGATCTGGTACCACGTTATTGTATAATTTCAGATCTGGTACCACGTTACTGTATAATTTCAGATCTGGTATCACGTTATTGTATAATTTCAGATCTGGTACCACGTTACTGTATAATTTCAGATCTGGTATCACGTTACTGTATAATTTCAGATCTGGTATCACGTTACTGTATAATTTCAGATCTGGTATCACGTTATTGTATAATTTCAGATCTGGTACCACGTTACTGTATAATTTCAGATCTGGTATCACGTTATTGTATAATTTCAGATCTGGTACCACGTTACTGTATAATTTCAGATCTGGTATCACGTTACTGTATAATTTCAGATCTGGTATCACGTTATTGTATAATTTAAGATCTGGTACCACGTTACTGTATAATTTCAGATCTGGACCACGTTATTGTATAATTTCAGATATGGTACCACGTTACTGTATAATTTCAGATTTGGTATCACGTTATTGTATAATTTCAGATCTGGTACCACGTTACTGTATAATTTCAGATCTGGTATCACGTTACTGTATAATTTCAGATCTGGTATCACGTTACTGTATAATTTCAGATCTGGTATCACGTTATTGTATAATTTCAGATCTGGTACCACGTTACTGTATAATTTCAGATCTGGTATCACGTTATTGTATATTTTCAGATCTGGTACCACGTTACTGTATAATTTCAGATCTGGTACAACGTTACTGTATAATTTCAGATCTGGTACCACGTTACTGTATAATTTCAGATCTGGTACCACGTTACTGTATAATTTCAGATCTGGTACCACGTTACTGTATAATTTCAGATCTGGTACCACGTTACTGTATAATTTCAGATCTGGTACCACGTTACTGTATAATTTCAGATCTGGTACCACGTTACTGTATAATTTCAGATCTGGTACCACGTTACTGTATAATTTCAGATCTGGTACCACGTTACTGTATAATTTCAGATCTGGTATCACGTTACTGTATAATTTCAGATCTGGTATCACGTTATTGTATAATTTCAGATCTGGTATCACGTTATTGTATAATTTCAGATCTGGTACTTTAAAAAGAGAATGTTATTTGTTATAACACTTTACACTTACCCATCTGTAGAAATGTGGATGCTGTTGGATAATATGTATACACTTTGACCGAAATTCGGATGGGTCTGTTCTTATCAATAATCTAAAATGTAAGTATATTCTGCATGGAGAAATTGTATAACAAAATGCACACAAAGAAACAAGACTGTCACAAAATAATTTCTATCCATTGAGAATAATGATTTAAATAATATAAACGTTACTGAGATTCTGCAGGAGGGGGAATTTGTGTTTAAAAGATTTCGCAAAGTATATATTTGAGTAATAGTTATTGTTAGCATTAGGAGCTCACTGTAGCTAAATGGTCAAGACATTTGCCTTGCGTTCTGAAGGATGTGTGTTTGAATCCAGAATTGCGTTGTTCAGTTCACATGTGCATTTTAAAAAAAAATGTTGTCGAGAGGGACAAAGCCATATGGAAAACCCAGGTGCAATGGAGACAATTCTTTGCCTTTAAACCCTTTTAGATTGCACGCATTTATATTTATTATTTGTTTTAAATCGTATGAAAATGTTTGAAAAAAAGTAGACACTGGATAATTAATAAATTGAATGCATTTGTAAACAGGCAGTTTGTCGAAACAATTGAGAATAGTACAGAATTTTCTAATATGCTACATCGTATGAAAACGTAATTTTATTTTAGTAGCAAATAAATGTCTTGAAAATATTTTTGTGCGTGGATGTTGAAGAGTTTAAAACAAAGATGTTCAATAGAGAATGAAGAGTTTAAAACAAAGATGTTCAATAGAGAATGAAGAGTTTAAAACAAAGATGTTCAATAGAGAAGATAGCAAATAGCAATATATCTCTAGTATGATAAGGATAAATTTGTGGACATTAACCGTTATGTGTTTTATATAGAACATCAACATACTTGCACTGCAAGTAATTCTTTGAGTACCACAGGTCAGCAGTAGGGGTGAAAGACAAACACGAAACTTCACAGAACATTCACCAGAGATTGATTGATTTTTATATTGATTGATTGATATGACCATCATCATTACACTTCGATGACTAATCATGTCTGCTCCAATATCATTCTTACACAGGAAGAATGCAGCGGTAGAGCACGAACTTCGTAGCATCGATAACGTCCTGATGTAATTTTGAAGATGGTGACAATTTTTTAAAGAATTTTAATGTTACTCTATTTTAATTAATTTTACCCGGGCAGCGGTTTTGCAGCCTATGTTTATCAATTTTCATCTAAAAGGATTAAGTTACATGCTAACTTAAACACGGGACCTACATTTTATAGTCCATCTCCGATATACTACCAACACAGGTACAAAAACATCAACATTAGTACATAGAAATTCATTAACCAACTCAATATATATTTTTTCCGATCCAGAAGCTCTTGAGCTTTCAGCTCTTCGACTCGGTGTCATGGACATCGTAACCCTTCGGTTCGGTGCCACAAACACCGTAAATCTGGAGAACCTGTGGCTTTTCTGTCAGTCCGCGGAATTGAACCGCACTCACAAGGGGCTTGTCATCCGTCGTCCAACGCGCTACGAACACGCTGGGCAGGCGGGCAACTCAATGATATGCGGCCCGACACGCAATTTCTGAATGTTTGAAAATGTGGATATAATCTTCCTTATGTTATTATGTGAGCAAACGTTTTCCAGATAGAAATACACAAATGTATCCACATTATCACAATTGAAATCTAACTAATATACAAATGTATCCACATTATCACAATTGAAATCTAACTAATATACGACATGCTATTCAATGATGATCATCCTTAATTAAATATACATAATAAGCAATGAAAATTTGAATCGAAAATTATCAGCAAAGGAAAAGAGGTAAATACCTTAAAAGTTATTTAAAAGTTTCAAATAATCGTATCTTGGATACTACACAAGCAGAATTGGATGCATGTGAAACATGAGGATTATATTTAACCAGCGAGGCACAGAAATAATCGTCACACATCTCGTTCGACAACTTCTGGAGAAGACTGAACACATATGGGGCTTCCCGGGGTGATATAGCGTCGATTCAGTACAGAGTTAAAGATACGATTGATATTCTTCTTCTTCTTCTGTTCCTTGGACAGGAACTGACAAAATAGTCAGTGGCATGCTATGGGGCGTCTTCTAGAGTCTCTCCACCGTGATCGATCCATGACAAACCCTCGCAAGCTGCCCCAAGTCTAACAAAATTGCCCAACTCCGTTTCCACTGTTCTCCACCAGGTTTTATTTGCTGACAGCAACGGACCAGACCAGCAATGCGATGTTTTTTGCATATTTTAAGTGTTTCAGTGTATATAACATTGTCCATAATAGTATTGCATGGAAACCATCTGTTGTCTGTCTCGGTGACCAGTATATGATACCAAAAGAATGGTTGAAAGTGGACACTCTTGTCGCACTCCCATGTTTACTTTAAACAATTACCTACTCCGACGACCTTGTATGTAGATTTAATATCCAAGAATATTGATAATTGTTACTACATTGAATAATCCCACAGACTATCAATATTTGTTATAAGCTATCTCCATGAATACTGTCAACATTTCCATCGAAGTCGACAACAGGAATAGAAATTATTATATGTCATTGTGAACACTGTTCTACTATATCTATAGAAATTATTATATGTCATCGTGAACACTTCTACTATATCTATAGAAATTATTATATGTCATTGTGAACACTGTTCTACTATATCTATAGAAATTATTATATGTAATTGTGAACACTTTTACTATATCTATAGAAATTATTATATGTCATTGTGAACACTGTTCTACTATATCTATAGAAATTATTATATGTCATCGTGAACACTTTACTATATCTATAGAAATTATTATATGTCATTGTGAACACTTCTACTATATCTATAGAAATTATTATATGTCATTGTGAACACTTCTACTATATCTATAGAAATTATTATATGTCATCGTGAACACTTCTACTATATCTATAGAAATTATTATATGTCATTGTGAACACTTCTACTATATCTATATAAATTATTATATGTCATTGTGAACACTTTTACTATATCTATAGAAATTATTATATGTCATTGTGAACACTGTTCTACTATATCTATAGAAATTATTATATGTCATCGTGAACACTTCTACTATATCTATAGAAATTATTATATGTCATTGTGAACACTTCTACTATATCTAAAGAAATTATTATATGTCATTGTGAACACTTCTACTATATCTAAAGAAATTATTATATGTCATTGTGAACACTTCTACTATATCTATAGAAATTATTATATGTCATTGTGAACACTTTTACTATATCTATAGAAATTATTATATGTCATTGCGAACACTTTTACTATATCTATAGAAATTATTATATGTCATTGTGAACACTTTACTTATATCTATAGAAATTATTATATGTCATCGTGAACACTTCTACTATATCTAATAAATTATTATATGTCATTGATATCTTTCTACTTATCTATAGAAATTATTATGTCATTTGAACACTTCTACCTATATCCATGAAATTATTATATGTCATCTGAACACTTCACTATATCTACGAGATTATTATATGTCAGATGGAACATCTGTTCTACTATATCTATAAATTTATTATATGTCATTAGTGAACACTTTCTACTATATCTATAGAAATGTTATAGTGACGAACACTTTCACTATATCTATAGAAATTATTATAGTTGTAGAACTGTTCTACATATCTATAGAAATTATTATATGTCACATTGAACACTGCTCTACTATATCTATAGAAATTATTATATGTCATTGTGAATACTTTACTATATCTATAGAAATTATTATATGTAATTGTGAACACTTTTACTATATCTATAGAAATTATTATATGTCATTGTGAACACTGTTCTACTATATCTATAGAAATTATTATATGTCATGTGAACACTTTCTACTATATCTATAGAAATTATTATATGTCATTGTGAACACTTTTACTATATCTATAGAAATTATTATATGTCATTGTGAACACTTCTACTATATCTATAGAAATTATTATATGTCATTGTGAACACTTTTACTATATCTATAGAAATTATTATATGTCATTGTGAACACTTTTACTATATCTATAGAAATTATTATATGTCATTGTGAACACTTCTACTATATCTATAGAAATTATTATATGTCATTGTGAACACTTCTACTATATCTATAGAAATTATTATATGTCACTGTGAACACTGTTCTACTATATCTATAGAAATTATTATATGTAATTGTGAACACTTCTACTATATCTATAGAAATTATTATATGTCATTGTGAACACTGTTCTACTATATCTATAGAAATTATTATATGTCATTGTGAACACTTCTACTATATCCATAGAAATTATTATATGTCATCGTGAACACTTCTACTATATCTATAGAAATTATTATATGTCATTGTGAACACTGTTCTACTATATCTATAGAATTATTATATGTATTGTGAACACTTTACTATATCTATAGAAATTATTATATGTCATTGTGAACACTGTTCTACTATATCTATAGAAATTATTATATGTCATTGTGAACACTGTTCTACTATATCTATAGAAATTATTATATGTAATTGTGAACACTTTACTATATCCATAGAAATTATTATATGTCATTGTGAACACTGTTCTACTATATCTATAGAAATTATTATATGTCATTGTGAACACTGTTCTACTATATCTATAGAAATTATTATATGTAATTGTGAACACTTTTACTATATCTATAGAAATTATTATATGTCATTGTGAACACTTCTACTATATCTATAGAAATTATTATATGTCATTGTGAACACTGTTCTACTATATCTATAGAAATTATTATATGTAATTGTGAACACTTCTACTATATCTATAGAAATTATTATATGTCATTGGGAACACTGTTCTACTATATCTATAGAAATTATTATATGTCATTGTGAACACTGTTCTACTATATCTATAGAAATTATTATATGTCATTGTGAACACTTTTACTATATCTATAGAAATTATTATATGTCATTGTGAACACTGTTCTACTATATCTATAGAAATTATTATATGTCATTGTGAACACTGTTCTACTATATCTATAGAAATTATTATATGTAATTGCGAACACTTTTACTATATCTATAGAAATTATTATATGTCATTGTGAACACTGTTCTACTATATCTATAGAAATTATTATATGTCATTGTGAACACTGTTCTACTATATCTATAGAAATTATTATATGTAATTGTGAACACTTTTACTATATCTATAGAAATTATTATATCTCATTGGAACACTGTTCTACTATATCTATAGAAATTATTATATGTCATTGTGAACACTGTTCTACTATATCTATAGAAATTATTATATGTCATTGGGAACACTGTTCTACTATATCTATAGAAATTATTATATGTCATTGTGAACACTGTTCTACTATATCTATAGAAATTATTATATGTCATTGTGAACACTGTTCTACTATATCTATAGAAATTATTATATGTCATTGGGAACACTGTTCTACTATATCTATAGAAATTATTATATGTCATTGTGAACACTGTTCTACTATATCTATAGAAATTATTATATGTCATTGTGAACACTTCTACTATATCTATAGAAATTATTATATGTCATTGTGAACACTTCTACTATATCTGTAGAAATTATTATATGTCATTGTGAACACTTCTACTATATCTATATAAATTATTATATGTCATTGTGAACACTGTTCTACTATATCTATATAAATTATTATATGTCATTGTGAACACTGTTCTACTATATCTATAGAAATTATTATATGTCATTGTGAACACTGTTCTACTATATCTATAGAAATTATTATATGTCATTGTGAACACTTCTACCATATCTCTTAAGGAAAATAGTGTCTATTCCTTCCGAAGTCTGCTTGCTACTTTCGTATATTTGCGTCTGCCACACTGGAGTGTTTTATGATTAATTAGGATAGTATTGAGTACTTTGCTAGATACTGAGAGTAGATTTATTCGTTTCCAGCAACAGTAGTCTGTAATTAATCCTTTAGTATGTAATTACTCCTTTAGTCTGTAATTAATCCTGTAATCTGTAATTAATCCTTTAGTCTGTAATTAATCCTTTAGTCTCTAATTAATTCTTTAGTCTGTAATATATTCTCTAGTCTGTAATTAATCCTTTAGTCTGTAATTAATCCTGTAATCTGTAATTAATCCTTTAGTCTGTAATTAATCCTTTAGTCTGTAATTAATCCTTTAGTCTGTAATTAATCCTGTAATCTGTAATTAATCCTTTAGTCTGTAATTAATCCTTTAGTCTGTAATTAATCCTTTAGTCTGTAATTAATCCTTTAGTCTGTAAATAAACAGCTTTACAATGATTTATTTGCTCCTTTTTAGTGGTACTGCCATTGTGTTCAGAATGTATGAAAGAAATGTTGTAACAAGATTTCATCAACCAGTGCTGGGTCTGATTTAAATAGTTCTGTACTAAGACTTTCATGACATGACGCTGTTCTGTTCTTCATTTTCGTATTGGATTTAATGATTTCTTTGTTCTCAATAGTGTCTATATTTATGTCAAGATTAATGTTGTTGTCATGAATCGGTAGCAGCTTTGATGGTTTCTTACTGTTTCCCTGCAGTGTTCCGTCCATCTTTCATCCTGTCATAGTTCAGAGGTTATGAATGCTCTTCTTGTGTCTTCTACATTTGAGATGTTTGCACTTCGTTTTTAACTAATGTCTTTTGTTATCTTTTACAGTGCTCTGTTTATTTCACTGTGCTTCTTATTCTACTTAGCTTATGAGAACGTCAAAGAACTTAAGTTTTATTGTCTCATGTTTGTTTCTTTTATTTTGATATTAACCTTGAGATAGTATTTCGTGTAAAACACTTTTAGTCTAGGAGACATTGCTTCCATTTTCTTCTTATAATTTGTTTTCTCTTCTATGATCTTTATGTTTCTGTGGGTGAGATTTATATTAAAGTAATTATATTCAAAGCGTGGTGTACTTCCTTATCAAGCGTTCCGGAATATGATCACTGTCAAATAACAAAACACAATTAATGTTAATGTTATTGTATGCTCAGAGAACATCATTTACATGTGTGACACTTCTTTCTAAAGTTTATTAAAAGATAACCAACGAACCACATCAGCAATCACTTCATTACTTTTGCACCGTAAATTTTGAAAGCTTTGATCTAACTTTGAATGTTTAGCATAATTTAATACAGAAAAATATATTAATATTAACATCAATAGTTAACTCTTCGTTACGTTACGTTAGATGCACATTATCAACACTTGTATGGGGTTGAATGTTGGAAATTGATAAAGAAAGATTCAGAAAATGGCATTCTTTCATTGCATTTTCATACAAAATATCTCAAAGACGAACTCGTGGAATATTCTAGTCAAATAAAATCATCAACCAAAACCTGCTTTATGAAAGAAGTTAAGATGGCATGTATTCTATAGTAATAGATCAAAATAAAGTATCACAAAGAAACAATTCTCATATGATAGAGTATATTGTAGAGTACAGTGTTTATTTATCATCAACATATCCACGTCGCACTTAAGAGAACATAAGACAGAAACCAGAAATATTCATTCAATTCGATCTTGGGCTTTTCTTATTATGGCATCCGGATCTTCATGAGCTGTTTGGGTTTTTCTGTCTTTGTTTCTGTGGGTGTCTGTTTTTTATTTTACGGAGAGAGGTCACCGGCACTACCACCAACCTTCTATGACGCCTTTCACGACATGCAAAAGAAGGCTGGGGTTTTTAATGTCCTTACCCGGAAAACTTATGTATCGCAGCGAATCGTGGACAATGAACAAACAATCAGTTATATCGATGGAAGCCACAGATATGTGGTTTTACAGACGAGTGCTGACAATTCCATGAACAGCGAAGAAAACAAATGATAATGTTTTAAAACAGGTCTGCGCACAAAGAAAACTTATCAAAAGAATAAGAATCAGACAAGCAAGGTTCTCCGGGCATATAATATGAGGAAGCAGGTTGGAATATGGGATGACAACGGGTAAATTCAGGGAAAGAGAGATCGTGGACAACAGAGGGAGAAAATGTTGGATGGTCTGACATCTGGTAAGACAAAAGATCGACACCAGAACTGAATAATTCCACGAGGACGATAGAGTTGGGGAGAGACATATCATTTGATTGACCCCGGAAACCACACGAGGATGGGAGGGCTGGATAGGTGGGGGAATACGGGTATACTAGTAGTTCTATTTGACCAACGGCACACAATGGCTGATGTCGTCAATATCAATCCAACCGCCTTTACTTTTCAGTGTTTCTCTACTAACCAAATGAGGTTACTGAACTTCCACTCCTACTGTGGAATTGAACGAGGACACCACTCACTAATTGTCAAGTAATACCTAAACAAACAGGGCAGTAGACAGAACTGGATGAAGATAGTTCTCTTGCTACCGTGCAAGACACCACTCACTAATTGTCAAGTAATACCTAAACAAACAGGGCAGTAGACAGAGCTGGATGAAGATAGTTCTCTTGATACCGTGCAAGACACGACGGAGAGCCGCTATAGTATATTAGTTAGCAGGGCCGTGCCTTGCTATGATACACAGAGACGGCCGCATCAGGTGGAACCGTAAGAGGGCGGCATAAGCAGCGAAATCAAAATCACAATTGAAGGTTATTTTAAAGTAAAAACACTTAAGGGGCGGCATTTTGAAGACTTGCATCATACTGAGAAAAAATACCGCACGGTCCTGTTAGTTAGTGCGCTTGCTTCCCAAACACCTGGTTCCAGGTTTGAAATTCCCAGGATATAGTATTTTCTCAAACATAAATTGCTCTGAGGTCCACTCAGCCTCAACTAAATACCTAGAAACACTACGGAGTAAAGGTAGCCAACAAGATGTTGAAAACATCATCAGGCATGAGTCTATTGTCTATTCCCAGGTGGAAGATGGAGTTGGTTGTCCCTTCTTGTCGTTAAGCGTAGGGATGGGAGCTTTAATTTGCGTTCTAGGGCCAGATGAGTCACCCTTGCTGTGTTACATCCGTGTTTATGTAGTGTGGTCTTGATGTTGTCTATCCATCTTTTTCTTTGTCTTCCCTTAGCTCTAGCACCTGATCTCTTTTTATTATATGATGTTATTGGTGGTTGGTTGTATTTCCTTCTCATTAAATATCCAAACCACTGAATGTGTTGTCTTTCGATGTATTCGGTGCATGAAGTTATGCCTACTCTGCTTCTAATGTCCTCATTTCGTAGTCTATTTTTTCTGGTCCCCCAGTGCCTTCCTCGTGCATTTAATTTCACACGTGGTGAGCTTTCTATGATGTGTTGTTGTAAGAGACCAAGTTTGGCACTGGTAACAAAGTGTTGATTAAAGACAAATATTGACCTAATACTGTACTAATAAATATATTAAATGTATTTCAGTTAATTGTTTGATTGGTAGTTCCATTGTCATAGGAAGACCGTTAGAGCTGACCCACGACATTTCATAACTACTAAAGCTATAGTCATTATGGGAAAATCGATTAACAGAAACTAAAATTACAAATAAAAACACTATCCAAAACCAAATAAACAGCGAACAATGAAAAACAAAGGAAATCTTTGTGTATGATGATTGCGTGTGAAGATGGTCGAACTGAAACGGTCATCTATTCCAGGGGTTCAGGATTATCGGACCATCTTCTAATCTTCTCTTAATCTGTATACTTCAGTTCTGATCCCCCTGTGACAAGGCAGTACAGTGAGAACTAGAGTTAATGAATTGTTTGCCCACAGCTCCTTGTATTCATAAAACTGTTCAGCTCAAGTTGAATTTCTAGGAAATCAGATACCCACGTCCCGTGATCATTGTTTTCCAGTATTGTAAGACAAAGATGAATTCATTTGAAATACAATACAACATGTGCAAATAAAGTTATAATATGCCGCCAATTATATTTAACGCCAAAGCTACTGTCAAAGCAAGGCAGAGGCTTGGTATGATGAGAAAATTCGCAGGTTCCACCTGGGGAGCAAACAGCATAATTCTCAATATGCTCTACTCTGGAAGAGTGCGATCAGTCCTGGAGTACGGCATTGCAACTTGTGGCAATGCACCCAACACACAATTCGCCAAAGTGAGCAACACCCAAAATCAAGCAGCACGCATTATCCACAACCAACCCTAGATAACTAGGCCAGAAAACTGACCATGGATTCATTGACCTAGATCAGAGAAGGGGCTGAAAATTATAGATGTTTGATAGAACACTGCACGCATTTTTGTAATTTTACTCAATTCTGTGAGTCTATGATTATTTATTTTTGACAAATATTCATAATATTGATATTCCTTATTGTTAAACTTAACTTGTTGCATAATAGAACTTTGATTTAGCACTTTGTGTTGATTTTAGAAAGAATTCCTCTATATACGACAATACTGGAATACGAGGTCACGTGGTGTAGTTATGGTCTGATTTCTATAATTCGTACCTGAGTCCGAAGGCCCATAAGTTTATAGTTGGCTCTGCATTATCCCAGGGACCATGAAGTTCACGCCCATCATGGTGCTGGGAACAATCACAGGCGTCCAACCCATGAAAGACCGCAGAGACAGAAAAGTTACCCAACATACGGAGAAATTCAAGAGACTTAACTCCTACCCCATGTATGACAGAATGAACGGATTGGGAAGGGGCAGGTTAAAGAGATCCAGCTTTGCGAAAAGTGTTAAAGCACTGATCCAAGACGACCCGGTCCTAGTCAAATGTAAACCCAGACTTATACCGACAACCGACAAAAACCCGCCGTGGGAGACTACGATGCCAGAGCTAAGAGAATCAATACCGGACATACAAAAAAGGGACCGCAAATGAACTGCGAAAGGAGAGCGATTACAGAAGAATTCATAGCGACAGAGTACCCTGAGAGAGCGTGGACACACGTGTACACCGACGGATCGGCAAAGAATGCGATTAGCGATGGAGGAGGAGGAATAGTGCTTAATTAAACTCCCACAGAAAGTTAAGGTCACGAAGTTGATAGCCACAGGAAAGTACTCAAACAACTACCGTGCAGAGACGGAGGCACCAAGAATAGCCGCTGAAATGATCCTAGAGAGAAACAGCGCCTTACATAACACAATAGTGATATTCACGGACGCGCTGTCGGCCACCAAGGCACTAAAAAGCTCAACGCCCGTCTGCCCAGCGTGTTCGTAGCGCGTTGGACTACGGGTGACTATCCCTCTGTGTGTGCGGGTTCAATTCCGCGGGATGGCAGAAAAAGCCACAGATTCCCCAGATTTACGGTGTTCGTAGCACCGAACCGAAAGGTTACGATGTCCATGGCACCGAGCCGAAGAGCTGAAAATCTCAAGTGCTTATGGATCGGAAAAAAAAAAACCTCAACTGGCACAGAGCTAAACGAGCTAATAACGATCTTCAGAGTATTAACAAACTCATTCAAACGCACAGTCATACAGTGGATCCCAAAACACTGCAATATAAGCGGAAACGAATAGGCAGACAAGCTAGCAAAGGCAGGAGTGCGACTGCCGCAGACTGATTACGAAATCAGCTACGAGGAGGCGAAAACAACCATCGGATGGCGATATAGAGAGAAATGGTCGCAAGACCACCCTCAACACAGAAACAAAGATGGGTACTATGGTCTGTCCCGTAGCAAACAAGTTGTTATATTTCGCCTCCGTACCCGCCATAACAGACTCCGGTCCCACCTTTACAACAAATTTAAAATTGGCACACCTAGCCTGTGCCACTGTGAGAGGGCGGACATGACCTACTGCAAGACTGCTCACTGCTAGCAGGCCTGAGAAACGAAACCTGGCCGGAAAATACCGAGCTAAATGAGAAGCTGTACGGAGGGACGGAGTCTCTAAAAACAACAGCAGAATTTATGAGGACATCTGGTACATCAGTCTAAGCGATGATCGATATATATATATATATATATATATATATTTATATATATATTTATATATATATTTAACGCTAATGTTATTAACACTTTTCATCAATAAATAGTCATGGACTCAAAAAAAGTGTAAAATTTCACAATAAAGTTTACAGTGTTCTATCAAACATATATAAAAGTCAGCTTACATAAACCGGAATTTCCGATTTACCGACTGTGCTGTACCCCATTACTTTACCAGGGATCCGAACAAAATGTCATGGCCAAGTATTTGTAATCTCTAAGAAAACATAATTAATGTTCGGTCGACATTTAGTATATTTCAAGACCCGGCATGCAACTGGAATGGTATGTTGTAAGAAGGGATTAAAGTGGCAGGTCAATTGGACATGGCAATATCAGTATGTCCCTAACCGTACACTGTATGTAAGAGCATAGAAGTTGCTTTGAGGAACTTTCAGTGTACAGGAACATGTGTGTTAGGATACGTTTGTTGCATATGGACATACGTACTGTGATTGTTGTACAGGAACGTGTATGCTTTGATAAATTTGATGTTCAGATACACATGTTCTAGAAAATCGTTTTGAAACGTGTGCTGTTATGAGCTTTTAGCGCAGGAATATTTTTGCTGGGGTCAACTAGTTGCACACGCACACAAGTTCTGGGAACACCTTAGTGCAAGAGTTGTTAAAATGGACGTTATTGATGTGATAAAATATATTGCAAATAAACATCTGTATTGTGATAACTTTTTTTTTACACTCACATATATTTGTCTGAAACAAGCATGTTGCAAGTGAACACAAATAATGAAGAAACATGTGACACGTAATCCAAATATCACATTGGAATCCAAAATGCTAAAAAAAATAA
Source organism: Arion vulgaris (assembly GCA_020796225.1). Lineage (NCBI taxonomy): Eukaryota > Metazoa > Mollusca > Gastropoda > Stylommatophora > Arionidae > Arion > Arion vulgaris. The sequence goes on along the minus strand of CM036753.1, from coordinate 53,199,779 downwards.
CAACAGTCCACATAATTAAGTAGAAAATCTTGACTGCACGGGTGATATAAAAAAAAAAAAGAAATTGTGCTACAAATTGCTAAAACGACAATAGTTTTTAAAATATCTAAATAAAATATGAAAAAATAAACTAGACATTCATGTAAATGGCACTACAATCACAGTGCACAGTATACTTGGGAAGCATATTCACAGAAGATGGAAGATTAGACAGAGAGATAGAGGTTGGAGTTAACAAAGCAAATGCAGTAACCTAGCCTCGTTATTGTGGACACCAACATCTCATTGAAAGCTATACAACAAATGATCAGCAGCCTTTTTTATGTCTTCACAATGCTACCACGGCTAGGCATGGACAATGAAGAAAACGCAGTAAAGATAAAGCTTGGACATAACCTTGCTTGAATTACATTGAGAGGCAACTTTTCAGCCACACAATAAGAATGCAACCAAACTCTACTGTAAACAGAGTCTTATATAACAGAACATCACAACTCAGCCATATGTACCTATTGACAGACACATCAGACTGCAGAGCCCATGCTTTGGGACTGCCCCAAAAATAATATACTGAGGCAAACTCACTGGCCTAACGAAACAACACTAGACAGAAAACTACACGGACTTCCGTGTAAGCTACAGAAAACAATGAAGTTTATACAAGAAACAACGTTAAATATATAGGCAATATTTCAAGCGAATGGAAGGAAGGAACAGAACATCAGGAAAGTAGGCGAGAGGAAGACCACGAAAAAAATGGAGAGCTGACATAGTAGAATTCTGTCAAAAATGGAAAATATCTATCCCCTTTGCACTAGATCAGCGCAAGGCAGTAGGAAAAAACCACGACACTGGGCAACAACACGGTAACAGTGTGGCGAGCTTCTGTTCTTTCAGTAAAAACAAAACTGTGTGACTTAGCCAATATATTCTTCTTCATTCTTTTGTATTTTCTATCATGAAAACAGCTTTTGATTCTGTGAATTTCAGCTAAGATCACAGTGTAGTGCCCAGCGCTTCATCGCGTCATGTGACTAGGAGCATTTATTAAAGCCAATAGGCGCACTAAACAGCTACAAATAGCTCTCATCCGAAAGAATGCTACACTCGGTGTTTACTCGTTCAACTGTACAGAGTTCAATTATTGTAACACTGGTGGGTAGAGCCTAATGGCACGACCGACTCTATAATTGTATATACTATATAGTATTTACGCGCTAATAGCAAACAACAAATTTAACTAATTTACAAAAGAAAAATGAAGCTCTTTAAAGATAAACCATCTTTAAGAACGTGATCTGATTCTAGTGATCTCCCAGTATATCACACAAATATGCCGGGACACTATTTGTTCCTTAACACGCAACTGCCTCCGTCTGTGTTTCATAGTTTGTACTGTAAGCGTCATTAATAATCCATTTTGTCAAGATTGAGCTCTACAGGTTTGAATTATGGTTTATTTCTAAACTTCAAATTTATATTCTTAATGCTGGGCGTTTTACAAGTTAAATAAAAAAAAAAAAAGGAGAAACAAGTTGGACAGGAATTGTAGAGATGCCCATTTTGTGATTAATGGCCCATTCAGTAGGAGATACGTTTGTTGTGGAGACTAATTCATTCAGTATAAGATACGTGTGTTGGAGAGAACTCATACATTTGCTACCTGAGCGAATTGTTTCCCCTTTTCTTTATATATGATGTTGTCAGTATAACTATAGCATCTAATATCATACATAAAATATGTGGAGGTGATGGGTGCGAGACGATGTATAGTTAATGATGCATCAAAGATCGTTCCCTCTGAGAACACACAGATAACAATATGTTTACAAGTTTTCTCGGTCGTCTGCTGACTCTTGACTCTAAGGTCATGAGATCTCTACCACGATTTTATAGCAAATATTTCGAATCTATTTTTATTTTATTGCAGGTGGAGATACTAAATCAGAGGGTTTCTGTAGTGTGGTGCGACACATTTTGTGACTATTCAATGTACAATGAAATCAGAATATTTTATTTTCTTCAGCGGATAAGGTAAGACGGGAACATTGTTACAACAAGGGTTTCCAAATTGCTAAAAGAAGGGGTCTGTCTATAAGGCATCAAAGTAGAGTATTCAGTACTCGACTCGTGTGGAACAACGATAAGGATATTTTCTAATGAATGCTGATTTCAATGTAAGTGAGATCGAATTCCTAGTTTTATCGGAGACGGACTATAAAACGGCAGATGTGTGTTCAAGACCAGCACGTAAAAGAACAATTGACTGTTTAAAATACATAAGATTAGGTTGAAAATTAGATAATAATAAAATAAACATTAACGTAGCCTTTACAAACCTTATAGTATAGACTGGCGTGTTAGGACTGGACGCTGCTAGATTTGTTGAGGCGGAGATCGGAGCACCCATGGACATGTCCAGAGTTCTATGATGATAGTTCTCTGATAACTGATAACTAATGGTATGAAGTCACTTCACTTCATATTTCTAGATCCTAGTGTGCAGGAGGTAGGAGAGCCAATTCCTTTTCTCACGTGTGGAACATCAAGTGTGGAATTGAACCAACAATCCTCTTTTGTTCCAGCCGGCAGGCGAACGCTTATGCATTAGGCTTATCCGTCTCTGGAAAATAGATACAGACACAAATTTCATTAATAACAATTAACTTAAATTTCTACCAAATTATTATTATCCTACAAATTTCCTCGATGCAACGAAGTTCGTACATTGTCGTTGAGAACTTTCTGTGACACAAAATAAATAGATCGGAGCCCATATGCGGGACTCTGCGACCTGCGTTCGTAGTGTGGTAGATTATAATCTGGACCGTATCTTTCGGTTCACAAATACAAGTTTTCTTAATTCTCTAGGATTCTTGCTGGAGCTACGGAGACTGATGTGTAATATTCTCAGCAGATGACATGTCATTTCTGTGAAGAGGGACCGAGTCATGTGGGGAAATCCGACCGTTTATAATAATTATTATAATAATTCATCTCGTACCATTATACGTTACATAGGGCCTGCAAATAATTTCTTCACACCGGTCTATACTGGGCAACTCGCTCAATCTCATCCATGGAACTGAGACCGATATTGTTTGCCTCTCTCAGCAAAGTTCGTTTCAAGGTCTCTTTAGAGGTCGTTCTCTCTTTCTTGAACCCTTTGTATTCCACTTCAATGCCTGCTTTGATATTCGCTGATCATTTCTCCTCAAGGTGTGCCCAACATATCTCCATCTTCTCTTTCTTATAACAGTTGTCACTAGTGGTTGACCAGACATTTCTCTGATTTCATCACTTCTCCTGAATTTGTTCCATTTTATATTCATTATTTTCGCAGATATCTATTTTCAAATGCATTCAACTTGCTTTTTATATCTTTAGTCATTTTCCAACTCTCGCTAGCATATGTTAGGATTGATACAACATTTAATTGAAAATTCGTAATTTAGTTTTAATACTATATAACTCCTTTATAACTACTCATGGACCAATGAACGTTAAGTAGGTTGTGCTTCTGGACTAAATCACAGCCAACTAGAAACTTATAAGTTTATAGTTGGCTGTAGCTAAATCAAAGCCGCGATATCTGGACATCTCTGAGCCCCATACTCGATTTCGGCATGCGTGTTGTTTGGTTAAACTTGTGGCAGTCTAAAAGACGATTACATGACACTACCTGTATTTCTTCTCAGCAGAAGTGGTCTATATTTCGTTGATAGTTGAGATATTGGATAAAGGTCGCTTTGAGTTGGATGTATTCTTTCATGACCGATGCGTCTCAGATCACAGCGCCATGCATGTCTAAGTTCACACTGTCTCACGGTGAAACCGCGAATGGTTCATTAAATCAGTCAAGGTTCAATAGATGACACGGGTGTGCGTCCCACCCAAGTAAGCAGAACTGCGGCAGCGTTGCAGCGGGTGTGTCCCACCCAAATGTGCAAAACAACTGGAATGCCCAGCAGAGGTAAGTCCAGTGCGCGTTCCCGCTCGCAGGGAAATACTGCTGCCTTGTAGATTGATTGGGGACAATCAAAGCCTAGCGAAGCAAACCGTAAACAAACCTGAACGGGCTGCAAACCGAGGTGTTCATTAAAACGACCGGTTTGCTGGGAAGATGGTGCTCATAAGCCCGGGAGGGCAGGCCGTCTAAGGGTCGCTGCCCTGAAAGAAATAGCAGCCCACTGCCTTGTGGGTCTGGCTGGGGACAGTCAAAGGCTAGCGGAAGAAGCGAACCCGCACACAATACCTGGCTGAAATCGAACACCCCACCGAAGGATAAGCAACTGTGCTCAAATAGGTGCTGAAGGTTGGTGCACGTACATCACGTTCTGAAGTTTGGCTGTTTATATATCACAAAGAGAATGATTAAAACAGGCCTAGAACGATCGAAAGAGATCACAGCGCAGCCAATAAGCGTTGATAGACTATGTACGAAAACCTATAGATCTGAAGGTGATTAGAACAAATCAGATCGAGAGAATACTGGAAATAGGATGAGGTAAAATTGAGTACATTTGCTATGTGAACGACAACAACATTTGCTATGTGAACGACAACAACATTTGCTATGTGAACGACAACAACATTTGCTATGTGAACGACAACATTTGCTATGTGAACGACAACAACATTTGTTATGTGAACGACAACATTTGCTATGTGAACGACAACAACATTTGCTATGTGAACGACAACATTTGCTATGTGAACGACAACGGGTAGATAATATTTTTATAAACTTCTTCTTCTTCAGCTTTTGAGTCTTTGAGGTTTATTGTTGCAGATTAGTTAGCAGTTATATGAGGACTATCATCATAGCACTCCGGACATGTTTTTTGGTGTTCCGAGCCCCGTCTCAATAAATCCATCGGCCCAACATGGCAGTTTGATGTTGATTGATTCATATTTTTGCATATTTGGTATGTCGTTCTTTCGTGCTGTACCAATATAGACACCCGTCTCTCTAAATCTGGCCAGCGCGTGGGATTCACAATCCTGACACTCCTATGTTTAGAAATACTCTCAATGCGTTAAGAATGTTATTTCGTTTCATCGCATCAGTGACCTCTGATATCGTAAGCTACAGTTTTCCCTCGCCTTCGTTTATCTCGGTTCTTAGTCCTATCTTCCCACATGTTGACTCTTTGTATTTCTAGGTCTACTTCAATGTTATCTCTCCATCGTTTCCTTGGTCTGTCTCATGGTCTTTTCTTCTTTAGCTTTTTTTTGCAAATGGAATTATAGACTATCTTAGCTCTTTACATTAGCAAGAGGGTCTCTGTGGCTAAGTGGTCGTTGCCTTGTGTTCGAATCTAGACCTCGCCGTTCTGGTTACGAGTTCATTTTTTCAAGAGATCCTTAGGATTGATGCCTGAGCGATGGAGTTCACGCTTTGTACAATACTCTCGGCAGGTGGCTTGTCATTTCTTCAGAGGGGGATCGAGCCATGTGGAGTAAAACCCGGTGCAATGAAGAAAATCATTAAGAGAATCGAATCCTTACATTAGCAAAGGTACAACATAATCAAATATGAAAATTAACAATCGACGTTTCTACCATAAAATTCTAAACGTCTCATTTTTGTCATATGCTCAAAAAGAAAGAAATGATGACTTCCTCTTTCTTATATTGATATTATGTCTTCTCAGTACATTGGCCTTTTTTTAGCACATCAAGATTAGTCATTTTAGCAGTCCATGTGATTCTTAGCATCCTTCATTAAAATCAATTTTATGTCACCTCCATAGATTGTGCTATTTGTTTATTTATTGTCAGTGACTCTCATTCGTCTCTATTTGACACTACATAAGTTTCTTTCTGACTTCAAAAGACTTGTTGCATTTTGAGCCTTCTTTTCTGGAATGCTGTCCCTTCATTCTACTTTTGTTTTTAATGACAGTAATAACGTGTTATTACCCTTTCAAATATAAAATGTTAACCGACAATATTTCAAACTTGTAGGCGAATTGAAAAAAAAATGTTAACACACGACAAAATATGTTACAAAACTTGTAAGCGAATTGAAAAAGAAAATTCGATTTAAAAACAAACAACGCCCGATAAGGGACTTGAACCCTTGACCCTCAGATTAAAAGTCTGATGCTCTACCGACTGAGCTAACCGGGCTCGTCTGTAAACCAAATTGTATATCTTTCACTTTCGATAAAAGTTTCGTTAATCTAAACAGATAAGTGATAAATGCGCTGTTAAAAAAATGGATAATTAATGAGCTATAATTACGGAATTATAAATGAGTTATGATGACAACTCTAGAAACCTAATATGTTAGTTAGATCTGTCTATGAAAGAAAGAGATTGGAGCACACATGGTTATTCACAGAAGTGCAATGTCATTGTTGCCAAGGATGATGATGGTCGTATGAAACAATCAATCAAAGCATATGTGTAGAACAGATAAAATACTCAGAAAATGAAACACTAAACTAAATAATAAAACATGGATACTAAGTTAAAGATCGGTTACGCTCGAGTGTTGCCGTGGCCTTCAAGTGACAGCAAACAATAGTAACAATATGACCTACAAGGCATGTCGCAAGAGGTGACTGAGGTAGGAGCCTAGGGAAGCTACAGTAGTAAATAAAAAGGGCCACAAAATTCGGATGTGCTGGTCTACTTGTAGTCGCATAACTGGCACAATGTACAATCGCTCTTAGTCTCAGATCACATACATATCACACAGAGTGGTTAACAAGTGGTCGATATGGAGCGTTCGAAGAAGAAGAATAAGAAATGGTTTAGAGATCTTTCAAGAATGAACCAGTATTGATAGTGATAACATCCGACATCGTGTTGGTCTCTAAAGCCACACCAACTCTAGATAACTAGGCCAGGCAACTGACAAGGGTTCCCGACCTAGATCAGAAAAGGGGGCCGGAAAATATAGATGTTTGATAGAGCACAGCAAGCTTTTTTGCAATTTTACTCAATTATGCGATTCTATGATTATTTATTGGTGAACAATATTCATTATATTGATATTCCTTATTGTTAAACTTAACTTGTTGCATAAAATAACTTCAATTTAGCATTTTGTGTTTATTTTAAAATGATTTCGTCTATATACAACAATACTGGAATGCGAGGTCACGCGGTGTAGTTGTGGTCTGATTTCCCATAATTCTTACCTGAGTCCGAAGGCCCATAAGTTTATAGTTGGCTTTCCTAGAGCCAATTAATGTATCACTCTTGAAGGGTGCCGTGTTGCAAAATTGTGTATGATCAACTGTTTTCTTTAAATTTTTGACTTCACGGGAGATACACCAACAACAACAAAAAAAAATAATGCTACGAATTGTTAAAGCGATATCAGCTTTCTTCTTCTTTTCTTCTTCTTCTCCGAACGCTTCATATCGACCACTCTTTGTGATTTGTCTGTGATCATAGCCTAAGAGAGATTGTACGTTGTACCAGTTACAAGCCTACAAGTAGGCTACCACATTTGACTTCTGCGACGCTTGTTTATTTACTAGAGCAGTTTCCATAGGCCCCTAACTCATTCGGTACTTTCAACTTACTGTAGGTCACAGTGTTACTATTCTTTGCTCCCATTGAGAGCTCAGACAACACACAGACAAAATTGTGTATGATAATCTACTTTCTTTACTTTTTGACTTCATGGGAGATATCAAAAAAAAGAAATTATACTACGAATTGTTAAAGCGACATAAACCTTTCAATAACCTGAATAAAATATGGAACTTCAAGTTACCTAGTTTTCACACTAAATTACAAAATTCCAATTCCAATGATGTCTTCAATTCTAGCGTATTATGGCTAAAGTTTTCACTGAAAGCATTTGACAACAGATTTCTGTGAAAAATAATTAACATAAAACTGGAAGAATTCCAGTGATTTAATGAAATTAGAGAAATATCTAATAACAACATTAGTAACAACTGTTATAAGAATGAGAAGATGTTGACATACACTGGAAATAATTGATAAATGAATCACAAATCAGACATTGAAGTGGAATGTAAAGTCTTCAATATTAAAACGTCGCCCTAGCGAAACTCTGAAACGAACTTTACTAAATAAAAGATGCGATGAATATCGGACTCATTTCCATAAAAGAAACAAATCTAATTTGAAAAAAAAATATCGCCCGATAAGGGACTTGAACCCTTGACCCTCAGATTAAAAGTCTGATGCTCTACCGACTGAGCTAACCGGGCGCTTAGAAAATTGTAAATTAGTTAGTTTGTTCATTTCGTGCCATAGGCGGCACATAGGGCAGAGGTTTTAATCTCCATGTGATGCGGTTCGTTGCTAGCAGTTGGAGATATTGTATGGTTTTACATCCCAATAGTTTACTTTCTTGTTGGATGGTCCTTCGAAGAGTGATCTTAGGTCTTTCACGTTTTCTTTTCCCAACTGGTGACCACATAACAAAAATACTACTCAAGATCATACATGAAAGAATTAAAAACAAGATAGACATAGAAGTAGGAGAAGAACAGTTTGGCTTTAGAAAGAACAGAGGAACAAGAGAGGCAATACTTTGTATAAGACTACTCGCTGACAAGTATATAGAAGTGCAAAAAGTATCTACTTGTGTTTCATCGATTATAGCAAAGCTTTTGACAGAGTCCAACATGAAAAGCTAATCATATGTCTACAAGAAATAGGCCTAGATGGGGATGATATCAGACTAATAAGTAACATATACTGGAACAGACAGCAATAATAAAATATGAAAATAGCTACTCTCCATACATAGACATAAAGAGAGGAGTGAGACAAGGATGCATACTGTCACCAAGCCTATTTAACATCTACACAGAGAAAATCTTCAAACAACTAGAGGAATGCCAGGACTCAAGATCAATGGAAAAATAATAAATAACTTAAGATATGCAGATGACACAGTATTGGTAGCAGAAAATGAACAAGATCTACAAGAATTAGTGGACCAATTGGACAGAACTAGCAAGGAATATGGATTAGACATTAACATACAGAAAACAAAAACTATGGTAATCAACAAGGAAATGGAAAAACCTAAAATGAATATAAAAATACATGGAGAATTACTACATCAAGTAAAAGCTACTCCTATCTCGGTCAGATGATAACAGATGATGGCAGATGTATAACTGAAATTAAAAAGAGAATAGGAATGGCCAAGGATAATTTCAATAGTATGAGAAAGTTACTGACATCCAAACAAATCACAAACAGGCTAAAAATTAGAATGATCAAATGCTATATTAATCCTATATTAATGTATGGCTCGGAAACATGGACAATGAACAAGCAGTTAGAAGACAGAATTGATGCATTTGAGATGTGGATATATAGAAGAATAAGCAGAGTTTCATGGACAGAAAAACAGACAAATAAACAAGTTTTAGGAAAACTAGGCATGAAGAAACAATTATTAAGAGAAATAAAATTCAGACAAGTAAAGTATTTTGGGCACATAAAAGGCATGACACCATGATAAAACATTTACTAGAGGGAAAGTTGAGGGGAGAAGAGCAAGAGGAAGACCGAGAGATAAGTGGGGGAGAAACTTTAAGAAATGGACAGGTTACAGTCTGGCAGTGTGCAACACCAAGGCGAAAGACAGAGGATGCTGGAGATTCATTGCAGCCAACCTTCGATGTGGAGACGGCACCTGATGATGATGATGATGATGACCACATAAGGACTTGTCGATTTAGTCTCTTTCGTCTTTATCTAAGAACATGACCTAAATATTTCCTGCAATTTAAAAAAAATTCGTCGGGCAACATGTACACGACAAACAAAACTTCGTAAATATTCGTCAATGTTCGACAAATTTACGATAAAACTTGAAGAACAAAAAAGTGCTATTTCTATCGCTTATTTTCCTTTATTCCAACAACCATTTTTCGGCATAGATAACCAAAAATAATAGTTCGATCGCTAAATAAACAATTAGCTTCGGTCCATATGGTACCATATATATATTATACGAACTATCTAGTAATATCTGACGTACGTGATACCAACGCTATATCACATATCTCCTGGTGGGTTAAAATTTGATACAACAAAATCTCCTGCTGTGATAACATCACAAGCTGTAGTGACACGCTTCACTGGGTTCAGTGTTCCATGACATTAAAAACCTCACAAGTCAATGAAAATGCAAACATTTATCAACTGGTGTCTTTGCAGAATAGAGGAATTGAAATGTTGTGGTAAGGTCACAAATGAGGAGTTTACGGAGAGATCGAGGCAGATTCAAATGAAACCAAAAGGGCAATAAAAGACAGGATACGGCACACCTTGTGAAAACTCGAGTGAAATGTAACAAGAAGTTGGCCTTCATGGAGCCATCAGGGCAAATGAAAAATAGGAATGCATGAAAACGCAGGGAGAAGAGATTTGGAGTCATAGATTAATGATATGATAATTATAGCCGTCCATCACAAGCGATGGCCTAAGACGTGTGGTGTTGCACCTCTCAATTACAATCCCCTTCTACAGGTTAAGGTTGAGCATGTGGGTGTTGTGAGTTAGGTCATTTCGCGCGGCTCGCTTTCTTTACCCCTTAACAGTACAACGATTCTCAGCTATGTGAGTTCCTCTTGTACTGTTACAGCGCAACATTTTGGAGATCTTTCGCAAGGATGTCTATATTGAAACATTTTAGAGACACTTTACGCGTGTCTTTTAATCGGTTTGTTTTCTGTACACCTGCCGCTCGTCTCCCGCTATCAAGCTCGCCATACATTGGTTTTGGGATGCGTTTAAACGCATTTGCCATGCGATTAATGATATACGGAAGACATAGATATCAAAAGATAGTAACACTTGTCATGTATTGGCTAAGGAGATATGTCACAACCGAGGTTTAAAGAAGATACAAGAATTAGAAGAAGAAAGTCAAGCTCTGTTATGATATATAAAGTTGTACAGTGTGTGGATAGACATTCAAGATCGTGATCTTCTGTACAGTGTGTCATGTGATTCAGCTACACATTTAGTGACAAGTCTGAGCTAGCTCTAAAATAGATAATAATAGAGTACTTATTGATTTATTGGTAGGACCATAATCATTGCACTTCGGGGAATAAACATGTGTGCTCTGATCTCTTTCTTGCACATGAAGATTTCAGCGTCTGTGCACGAACTTCGTAGCAAACGGCGAAGGTGCTCGAAATAATGTTGAAGATGGTAAAAATGTGTGCATGAATTATATTTTAATATTTTGAACGATCGTTTCCCAGGCATCAGCTACACAACTTACTCTTATCGATTTTTCAACTATCAAGTGTTTTTTTAACGTGTTCATCTTCAACATGGAACCTACGTTTTACCGTCCATCGTCGACAGGACTAGGAACTTGATCTAACCAAAACTGAGATCAGGGATCTCTGGAAAATTGTGCTGATCACTTCAAGTAGGAACTTGATCTAACCAAAACTGAGATCAGGGATCTCTGAAAAATTGTGCTGATCACTTCAAGTAGGAACGAACCGAGTGCCTTTAATCCGAGAACCAAGTATCTACAAATAAGTTAATGTCTGATGTCAACCGATGTGATAAATAAGTAGACGGCTGTGACTCCTGGCAGCCAATGTGAGTAGCTATATGTCCATTTGACGCCATTCACGTATTGACTTTTAATTACGTATAACATTTGCTCACTACTGACTTCAAAAGTAATCGATTAGCTTCCTATTTGGAATGATCAGTCTATTATTCATGAAGAGCGTTAATCACGTTGTGTTCCAGCCATCATCCGTCTGGTATTACAACTATTTAAATAACTAATTGTTTAGATCTGTATTTATCCATGCATATAATTTTATTTACCATTGTGCTAGTTTGTGAGACATTCAGAAATGCGACACCAGAGCAGATAAGATAGGCCATAATAGCAATACATAATTCAACGATTTAAAATATTCACGAAATGTACCATTCAAGAGCTGTTCATGTCCGCATCAAACGCCACGGTCAGCTACACACCCAAAAAAAATGTCTCTACTAAAGACAGCTATTTGTATTTATTGGATGAACAAAGTGGTCTTAACCCTTTCATGTATAGTGCCCACTGTTTTCGGATGTGCTTGCCCTACACTAGTAAGGGAATAAAAGGAGCGCAACGTTCTAACCGTTTTTGGCAAAGACTACTTATATATCACAAAAAGAAAGATCAAAATTGTCGAGAAGAACGTACACAAACAAACAAACAAACAACTAGTGATAAACAAACAATAATAAGGTCCTGGCTTGTGTTGCTGTTTGATGGTTATTTTCAACAATGTTGAAAGAAAGTAGCAGCACTTCTCCAGGGACCAGAACTTATCGTAGTTTGAGAAACTCTGTAACAATTATAATGTTATCTGCCAACATTGTTATAGCGCTTTGTTGAGGCTCGTCAATGACACACAGACATTCCAAGAAAGATCTCTGTTTTTATCTTCGTTGTTGATGTTCCGTTTCCGCAAACCTGCTGGGAACAATGCGACCACATACAGCATGCAGCCAGTCAACTTAACAATAAGGATAACACTGAATTCTTGAACACGGTAAATCTTATTCAGATCACAGACTTTCCGTGCACCTGCAGTACAGACTTGTAGATTAGAGAAGCAAAAGATCATGCAGTTATAAACCGCAAGGACGAGAATAAACACATTAGTAGTATTGTTCCCGAGAGTACTCTTTCAGTTATAGATCATTATCGTAGAAAATAATTGAATTTGACAGATTCCAATATAACTTTCATTCCCCGGACATTTCCTTATGGTTATGCACTGATGATGTCAATACAAAAGGGATAAATTTGACTTTTGCATCTTAACACTGTTTCACGAAACACAAGAGGGAATGAAAAGCATATATTTTAGTGATATGAAATTTGACTTTTGCATCTTAACACTGTTTCACGAAACACAAGAGGGAATGAAAAGCATATATTTTAGTGATATGAAAAGCATATATTTTAGTGATATGAAAAGCATATATTTTAGTGATATGAACATATCCTGAACAGGACGTCGCCATCAGCCACAGTAAACGAGTGGTTGATTTTCTAGCACCACTATACGTTCGAGAGCCGCTGTAGCGCAGTTGTTAGTGAACTCGCTTCGCAAGGCTGGTGGTCTGGGTTCAGCTCCCGCAATGTGCGTGGAATTTTCCCGACCACGACGGCTCTCAGGTCGACCCAGCCTCAACTGGGTACCAGACATGCTCTGGGAAGTAAAGGCGGCCGGCTTGATGCTGACCACATCACCCATTGTGTGCCGACGGTCAATGAAAAATACAGGCCTAACACTGTATTGACCTATATACCACGAGGTATGAAAGGGTTCCTTTACTTTACTTACTTATACGTTCAGTAGTTTGTCATTGCTTTCTAAACGGTGAGGTCTATTTTTAACGTTCATAAAAATCCAAGGGAACTAATTCGCTTCCAAATATTCCCGCCTCGGAGTTTGAACTAGGTACGCTTGGATTGTGATTGAGCTCACTCCGCTGAAGCTACAGACGGTCACAGTATGATTATCTGTATGATATTACCCAGCAAGTCTTCGTGTTAGTATCTTCACCAGGTCTGATATCAGTTTTGTACATGCATGGTGTTGATGATTTGTTATTTGTTATTGAAACGACGTCCTAGCACTTCGGACAAACCCATAGGTGCTCAGTCTCCCCAACAGATATCGAAGGGTATGCTGATGAAAAAATCTGTCCAGAAATGGCGGAATGCGGAACGGCTATTCAGAATCAGAACTGTTTGATTCTGGATACGACTTTGCTAGCGCATTTTCGCCATGTTTGGTCGGTATTTTCCGGTTTCGTTTGCCGAGCTACTGAGTTAGTGCTTGAGCAACGCTGAGAGCTATGAATGTTACATGGAATGCTTTTTGATGTGTTAGTCGTGCGTTTGTTGTGAATGTGGGTATTCAGAAAATGGTGGACAGCAGTTATGACGAACCAACTCAATCTGCCGTAGGCAGTGTTTTGCGTGTGCAGAAAGCTGGATTTTGTCGTGATTGATGTTCCCTTCGACATGAATTGCAATTCAAGTGATGAACAGTTTTGTGTTGACACTTTAGCGACGGCCATATGCATTTATGCGGTGTTGGTTGCTTTATGTGGCGGTATGACTTTCATTCTGGAATTAGTTCACGACACAGGAGACAATTGTTAGCATTTTGTGTGATTCTCGTTGGCACAGGAACGAAGCAATTATGGGGTGACCCATTGCAGTGAAGTTGGAACCGTACATATGAACTATGAACTGATGGTTTCTGTGTCTTGATTGTTAAACACACCCCTCGAGCTGCTCCCTCCCTCTCCCACCACCAGGCATACAGTTCAACTTGTACAATGTCCAAACTCTTTAATTCGGTGGATAAATTCACTATCAATTACAGTGTCATCATTCAGCAGGAGGTCGACAAGAGACCGAAAAACATACCATTTATCCATCCTCAACACCTAGACGATCTCAATACTGTTGATGAAAGCATGTCCGTTCTCTCATTGTCACGGACACCCTCATGCCAATGACAGTAGATTCACTAAGTCTCTGCTGGTTGGAAGTCTCTATAGTTGACATCCACTCATTCCACAACCTGTCATTCTGAAATTTCCGAAGCAGTGACTGAGAGTCAGGTGTAACAACGACACAAGTAAACGAAGTCTCAGGAGAAACTGGAGTGTAGAAGTAACTGCCTCATCTTCTGTCACCCCACATGAAGTAAATGTCCTGTATGCTTCACTTCGCTCTGCAACAACACTGCAATGCACATTAGCCAAGAAAGTCAATCGTGACATTTTTACCTCGACGAACATACCCATAAGTATAAATAGCAACATCACGATGTCGAAGGCACAAACAAACATAGGCATTTATGAGCGAAGGTATACTAATCTACTTCTCATGGGAACAGTGAGCAAATGGACGTTAGGATGGCTGCTGCAGCGGAGGACAGAGCACGAATGGGAGTGCCTAATGTGCCATGACGTCGATCGCATAACATAACATAAAATAAACTTGTGCATTATCTGTATAGTGATTTCTTATTAAGACAACAAAGTATCATCGCAAATTATTCAACCACTCTGTGGTATTCAGAAGATGAGGCAGATGACAGATTTTCTAACGCAGGCACCATAAAGAAACAATTCTACCGATACAATCTCACTAAGAGAAGCGGTAACACTTATCAATGGGAAATACAAAAGTGCGTGGAGTCATACAACAGAAGTAACTAACCACACGATCTCATTCTAAAAGGCAAAATTTTAAAAAAACTACTACAATGTTTAGGTTACGCACATGACACTATAGAATATAAGCCCATTGATTCTCAAACTGTCCAGTACTCATGCAAAAATGACTTTCACACTTCTAAACACGCTGTCTTTTCATTGACTTGAGACCTCAAACCTGGTTTCGTGAGACTACTGAACTGAAAAATTGGGGGATACTTTCGAGAACGTCCTGCTCACGATTAAGTTCATGGAGATATCTCATCGTGCTTCTTAGACTTCTGATCATAGGAAACTAGAAAAAGAATAATACTTTACCAAACATTTATTTATATACAAAGAAAGACAACCAATTTAATTCAAAGGCAATAGTTAACATGTCTGAATGTCTTGTTAATACTTGTTTTTCTATCAGTGAGTGTTACTATCAAAATACAATTTCTCATAACTTTTTAAGACAGTAGGGTATGAAGTCACTTTACTTTCCGTTTCTAATTTCTAGTGTGCAGGAGGTAAGAGGGCAAATTCCTTTCCTCACGCTTGGAACGTTGAGTGTTGGATTGAACCCACAACTCTCTTGTGCCCAAGTCGCTAGACGTACGCTTACGCACTACGCTAATCCGTTCCACGTGAGTGTTATTACTCATACTCTATATCATCGTTTCCCAAACTGGGGTCCGTGGACCCAGGGAGTTCACTGGGAATTCTCAAGCGCTTGAAGAAATATTATGATATATGACATTTCAAACCGATAAATACATTGTAAAAACATTTATAAAATCAGTGGTAAAACTAGTTCCGCTGCGAAATCAAAGGACACGGACCAGGTCGGAGTCTAAATGCTAAATGTCTGACAGGACAAAAGGAAAGATAAATTAAAGTTTACCACAGTCTGAGAACAATGTTTACTATTGTAACACACAGATAATTCATTCCTGTCCATTTTCATATATAGAAACATTCCTTGGATGCAAAATGTACTTAAAAGTGTGTCCACGGTATCGCAAGGTTTGGGAACTTAATGCTTTATATGATATTTGAAAACATCTTGCAAAGATTTACTTTCCAAGTGAAATCATCACTCAATTTTGCATTTAGGAAGACTTTTTTGCTATAGCTTAAATAATGATGTCTTATGTGTGATGGTTTATGGTGCTATTTATGAGAATGTTTTTCCTTTCAGTTTTATACAGGTCACTCTGGTGTGGACTTTCTTCTGAATCTTATTGACGCTATGGTGTGTTCACTCTTTTGTGTTGTCAATCAATAAATTTTTTTCTGTTACATTTTCTGTTTTTTTTTTCACAGTTCATTTGAGGATAGTTTTATCAAAGTCGGAAGATCCGGTCACGTGTACACAATATTATAAATGTTAACAAAAAGTTGGTCAAACACAAACAATAGTTCATCGTATCATCTATATCCAGCAATAACATGTTTATGTATTTTAGTGATATTTGGAATACTTTCTTTTTATGTAGGTGCAAGTTTACAGTATGGTGTCATTTCTTGCAAGTTTAACTGTATGGTTTCGCATTTGTCTTGCAAGTTTAACGGTATGGTGTCATTTCTTGCAAATTTAACGGTATGGTGTCCTTTCTTGCAAGTTACCAGTATGGTGTAATTTCTTGCAAGTTTACCAGTATGGTGTCATTTCTTGCAACTTTATGTAACTATTATAACTAAATGACTTATTTTCGATTATAATGTTGTCTTAATATTAACATATGTCGGCAAGATTTGAAAAATGACTACAAAGAAAGATACAGAAAGTGAGTTGGATACATTTGAAAATAGATGTCTAAGAAAAATAATAAACATAAAATTGGACGAATTCACGACATTTGATGGAATGAGAGAAATGGCTGGTCAATCCCTTGTAACAACTGTTATATAAATACATGAGAAGATAGAGATATGTTGGTCGTACTCTAAGAAGAAATGATTTCATAAAGGTTATTTCGTGTAGACGATTTAGTCTAAGCTAGAGATTCTTATCTTGTTTGTTACCACACTCTCCCTTTCAATATCTTTTGTTTATGCGGACTTCACTACAAATATTTCATATGTTCAGGAATCAAATATACCGAGTCCAACAGTTGAAACTTGTATTCTGAGTTTTGACTATACGTTTTTCAAACGTTTTCTTTACTTAATTTTTAAGATAAAAGAGACAAGAGAGTGATTTTTCACATGAGTATGTCGTTACAGAAAACACTAATAAGTTCAAAAACTTTTTTCGATAGTGAGACCAGAAATTTGCTAGGGATTGTTTCCTGAACAGTAATTTATTTCAGTGCACCATCCGTGGATATTTCGATGAGCGTGTCTTCCTCTGCTGTCGTCAGCCCTTCTTCTAATTCCTACACATAAACTGTAAATGTATATCTAACCCCATCTCTTGCTGCATCAGTAACATGAAAATATTCTCAGAAACTGTATTACAAATATTTTATATGTCGTGAGATAAGTAATGTATCCGTCTTAGATAACTCTTCGTTGTTGGAACCAAGAAAAATTGTGATGCTTGGAAATGTTTTATTCTTTCGGTACAATAGACTATGATAGTAAACTTTCATCTTTCTATTCATTGTTTCTATCATGTTTTCATCTTGAACAAAATAGTAACTTTTTGTTCTTGAAGACTTCAGTTAAGCATACATAAATGACTAAGAGCCGCATTAGCATAGTTGTTAGCTCGCTTCTTAGGCTAGTGGTCCGGGTTCAATTCTACAAGTAAGCATGGAATTTGTGCCGTCCGTCACGGTTCTCAGGACGATCCAGCCTCAATTGGGTATCAGGAAAAGCATTGAACAGTATAGGCGACCGACGTGATATTGATCACATCACCCATTGTATGCCGACGATCAATAAAAAATACGGGTCTAACACATTACCCAAAACACCCAGATTTTATTCTCAGGTCTAGTTAGTCTCATTATACAGGGTGTTCAAGATAATAGCAGCCTGGGAATGGAGTCAATCTGGCATATATGTATGAAAATGAGAAGGTTCAGTTATGACGTAGTATAGGTCAAGGTTATGTGACGGTATGTAATTGTAGTGCGGGAAGGGCGATGAACAAATGTGACGTAAAACGAGCTAGTCAGAACCGGTTTAAATAGTACATAAACATAACGCGATAGATTATCTGGCAACTTTCGATTTGTCAATGGGGCTGCTTTAATCTTGAACACCCTGTAGCTTCTTTCCAACAACAGAAAGCGTATGTATACTATCCAAAATAAAACAAATATGTATAAATAACCTTCTTCTTTGCGTTCGTTCTTTACGAACAATTTTAATCACTCTTAGTGATATGTTTGATATTTGCCAAGAACGTGTATGCGTTGGACATTGGTTTGGTAGGCCCTAAACGCATAGACTTCTACACGTTTAGGACACGTGCATCCGATTTCAACCAAACCTTCTTATTAGCCTCTAACGACATGCGTGGCAGTTAACAGTGGTTCTATTCTTTACACCCCAAATGTGGGCCCCGGTAACCACTAGAGCGACTTTCTGGTAAAATTTTACAAAACAGACAACCTCACTTTATAGTACCACATCTAATGAGTACTTCTAAAACAATGCTTGCACATCGTACCACAATCTTTTCGCTACATTATGCACAATCCGTCATTCATAGAAGAATGATAAACCCTGTCGTGAACAATATCTAGACAAATCCTGGCTGTTCTAGAATTAACACGCGCAGGTGCATTATTAAGGACCATAAATCTGTAACTGTAGAATACAGAATGAATGTCTCAGCTTTGTCGGCAATCGGAACTTGTGGAATTGTTATAAAGATAAGAGCAAGGATGGTTAAAGTACTTAAGTGAAGGAATAGGATAGACAATTTGCAGAAATACAAAAGAAAAATAGTTGGCATTTATGTTATCCACTTACTAGCACGCATTGTGTGTAATCTAAATACTAGAATGGTTGTTGGTTAGTGGTTGTGTGTAGAATGTGCTTAAATTGATGTGTTATAGACATTAAACTAGCTCAGTATATGTGTTTAAGAAATAAGCTCACACTAACAATAAGAGTGAAAATTGGGTGTATACACAAATAATATGAGTGGACAGTTCTTCCTCTTCTTCTAATGCTCCATATCGACTACTTGTTAAACCACTCTTTGGGATCTGTATGTGATCTGAGCCTAAGAGATAGTGTACTTTGTGCCAGTGATTCGCCTATAGTAGGCCAACGCATCCGATTTCTGCGAAGCTTTTTATTTACTAGGGTAGATTCTCTAGGCCCCTACCTCACTCGCCTCTTACGACATGCCTTGTAGATCGCAGTGTTACTATTCTTTACTCCCGTGTGGGCCCGAAACACACGGCTAGAAGTACTGAAATATGGTGCATACATAAACAAATAAGAGCGGACAATAGAATACATACATAAACCAATAAGAGCGGACAATAGGGTACATACATAAATAAATAAGAGCGGACAATAGAGTACATACATAAACAATAAGAGCGGACAATAGAGTACATACATAAATAATACGTGTTAGCGATAGAGTGCATACATAAAACAATACAAGTGTTAGCGATAGAGTGCATACATAAACAATAAGAGCGGACAATAGAGTACATACATAAAAAATAAATAGGCGACAAATAGGGACTTACATACATGGCATGAAACAAAATAAGAGCGGACAATAGAATATAACAATACGAAATCCAAATAAGAGCGGACAATAGAGGGAATACATACATAATAAATAAGAGCGGACAATAGAGTACATACATAAATAATAATAAAAAGAGCGGACAATAGAGTACATACATAAACAATAAGAGCGGAAATAGGTACATACATAAATAAATAAGAGCGGACAATAGAGTACATACATAAATAAATAAGAGCGCAATGGACATACTAGGGTATCATTAGCACGAAAATAAATAAGAGCGGACAATAGAATACATACATAAATAAATAAGAGCGGACAATAGAGTACATACATAAACAATAAGAGCGGACAATGAGGAATGTACATATAGCCAATAAATACATACAAAACGACATGTATATAACAAAAAACGCGAGAAGCCTGGTTTATGACTTTGACATCTTCATGATTCTGGAAATTAATGTGCAGCAGAATATAACCATCGAGTGCTCAGCTTCCTGTTTTTACTCCCAGTGAACCGGTGGAGACGATGTAAAACATGGTCTTCATCTTAACTGTCTTGATACATATGACTCAGTACATGAGGCTGGGAAATTATAGGGGATAAAGGTAGCAATTCATGATCAGATATGGCGAATCTGTAATGTGTACGTCCATGTGGACCAACTCCAATGTACAGAAAACTGGGATTGTCGTGAAAAACTCTCAGATGTTCCGTTCCGGGCACAAAGTTTCTTATAGCAAGTGATTTCAACGCTCCATCAAAGGAGTGTGGAAACGATACTAAGAATAGAAAGGACATCACTATGATTCAGGCTCTACAAAACTCTGACCTGTCTAATTTGAATGAAGACGCCCAACGCGATTAGCGTACAGACCTGAGGACATATATGGTGTCATTAATCTGGTACTTATTTCCACTACCAACTTTGCTTTTGCTCGATGAAATGTTCTCAGGACGTAAGAAAGTGATCATCGTTCCTGCAGTGTTCTTCTTAACAAGGTCATAACCTTGCGATATAGAAGGTCTAAATCTGTTTATTAGTACACGACATGTAATATCGATCATGAAAACACATTATGCATGTAGCAGAAACATGTCACTCGTGTGGTGTCGGGACCCGCAAGGGATGCAAATAATAGTACCACTGCGACCTATAAGGCATGTCGTAAGAGGCGATTTATTTAAGATCTAGGAAGCTACCATAGTAAATAAAAAGCATCGCAAAATCGGATGATCTGGCCAACTTGTAGGCACATAACTGGCACAACGTGCAATTGCTCTTAGGATGAGATCACATACAAATCACACAGAGTGGTTAACAAGTGTTCGATATGAGCGTTCAAAGAAGAAGAATAAAAAGTGACAGAATGTCAAAATGAAGACTGCTAGTACTCCCTTCCTGCAACCACCCTGGTGGAATAAAAATGTTGGAAAAGCATGGCTAGCCCAAAGATACTGCTATAAAGTCATGGCATAGAGACCGAAAAAAACGACCTTGAAATATATGTAATGTGTCTGAGAAGTCTATAGCCCGATACAAAGATATTGATTTCAGTTATGGCATAGTTTCATAAAACAAATCTGAGGTGATAAGTCTCTACATCAATTTTGGCATTTTCATCGCAAAATAATCATGAAGACTACCAGTAAGTCTTGTCATGTTACTTGACTCATTAGGAGCCCTATTGACAACAGAAGCAGAAAAGAGGCAGGTGTTTCTTCAGCTCTTTCTTAATCAGACAGAAAAGAAAGATAAGGATGACCGCCATAATATTATAAAAGTGCTTCATGATATTAATACCACTGGAGAACCTTACACTGATTTCATCCCAAAGAGAATGTTGTAAATGCAATAATAGCAAGCAACAGTGCAGCTGATTCAGTGTTTAATGATGTTCGGTATCATCAAAATGTATATGGAAAATTTCTGGATAAGATAGTGTTT
Organism: Arion vulgaris; assembly: GCA_020796225.1. Lineage (NCBI taxonomy): Eukaryota > Metazoa > Mollusca > Gastropoda > Stylommatophora > Arionidae > Arion > Arion vulgaris. Next base: position 53,177,939 of record CM036753.1, on the reverse strand, counting down.
AGAAAGATAATTTACCATTAGCTGAAATTTAGTCTACTGTTTGGTTTATGTCTCTTTTATACTCTGTTTGGTTTATGTCTCTTTTATACTCTGGTTTATGTCTCTATTATACTCATGTCTGTTTGGTTATGTCTCTATTATACTCTCTGTTTGGTTTATGTCTCTATTATACTCATGTCTGTTTGGTTTATGTCTCTATTATACTCTTGTCTGTTTGGTTTATGTCTCAATTATACTCTTGTCTGTTTGGTTTATGTCTCTATTATACTCTTGTCTGTTTGGTGTATGTCTCTATTATACTCTTGTCTGTTTGGTTTATGTCTCTTTTATACTCTTGTCTGTTTGGTTTATGTCTCTATTATACTCTTGTCTGTTTGGTTATGTCTCTATTATACTCTGTTTGGTTTATGTCTCTATTATACTCATGTCTGTTTGGTTTATGTCTCTATTATACTCTTGTCTGTTTGGTTTATGTCTCTATTATACTCTTGTCTGTTTGGTTTATGTCTCTATTATACTCTTGTCTGTTTGGTTTATGTCTCTATTATACTCATGTCTGTTTGTTTATTCTCTATTATACTCTTGTCTGTTTGGTTATGTCTCTATTATACTCTTGTCTGTTTGGTTTATGTCTCTATTATACTCTGTCTTTGGTTTATGTATTATACTCTTGTCTGGTTTATATATTATACTCTTGTCTGTTTGGTTTATGTCTCTATTATACTCATGTCTGTTTGGTTTATGTCTCTATTATACTCTTGTCTGTTTGGTTATGTCTCTATTATACTCTTGTCTGTTTGGTTTATGTCTCTATTATACTCTTGTCTAGGTTTATGTTTTATTATACTCTTGTCTGTTTGGTTTATTTCTCTATTATACTCTTGTCTGTTTGGTTTATGTCTCTATTATACTCTTGTCTGTTTGGTTTATGTCTCTATTATACTCATGTCTGTTTGGTTTATTTTCTCTATTATACTCATTTGTTTTGGTTTATGTCTCTATTATACTCTTGTCTGTTTGGTTTATGTCTCTATTATACTCTTGTCTGTTTGGTTTATGTCTCTATTATACTCTATGTCTGGTTTCTGTCTCTATTATACTCATGTCTGTTTTTAGTTTTATGTCTGCTTATTATCTCTTATATCTGTTTGGTTTATGTCTCTATTATACTTGTCTGTTTGGTTTTGTCTCTATTATACTCTTGTCTGTTTGGTTATGTCTCTATTATACTTAGGTTTATGTCTCTAATAACATGTCCTTTTTTGGATTTAGATAGACTACTTCTTACTGAATTACTAATGTCTAGTTGGTAATCGTCTATTTAATTGCTTTTAAATAGTTCTAAATCTTTGGTAGTTCATTATTCATGTGCCATCGGTTTATGTCTCAAACTCTGTGTTTGGAATATGTCTCAAACTGCTGTTTGGTTTAATCATAACTTATTGTATTGGTTTACTCGGATCAACCTGATTTTTATGATAACTCTTGGGTTTCTGAGTTATGCTCATATAGTCATGCCGGTATGTCTCATATACTCTTGGATTTGTTTATGTTTAATTCAGCTCTTGTCTTTTGCCTTTTGTCTCATGTAAACTGTCGTTGATAGGACCAAATTATACTATGTCAGTTTGGCTCTAGCTCTATTAACTAGTCAGGTATTGGAGTCTCTATTAACCTTTGTCATGCTGTTTATGTCTCAAACTCTTGAATCTGTTTGGTTTAAATCAGTAAATCTTGTCTGGGTTATGTCCGATTATACTTTTCTGCGGTTATGCCTATTATATTTCCCGTTGGTTATCTCTATTATATCCTTGAACTGTTTGGTTTATGTCTCTATAATACTCTGTCACTATCATTATCATCTTTAATCATGATGATTATCAACATCATCTTGGATTTGGTTTAAATATCCTATTATCATCTGTTTGTATGATCTATATAATCTCATATAGGATTAAATATCTCTATACTTTTCTGTTTGGTATTTCAAATCATCTTTGGATATCATATTATAGCCTTCATCATTTCATTTAGTCTATATCATCAAATCCTCTATGGTTTATAAGTCCTATCATATCTCTTAATCTGATGATTATCAACATATCTTATGTATGTTTGATGTTTATTAATTATCTGTTTAGCTATATCTCAATGTGTTTTAATTTGATCCTCTATTTCTTTGTCTTTTTGAAGCCTTCATACTCGTCCTTTGGTTTAATTCTCTTGTTATCTGTCTGATTGAGCTTAAGAGCGTAGTTTGTTCCTTTATCTGTCTTTGGTTTATGTCTCTATTATACTCTTGTCTGTTTGGTTTATGTCTCTATTATACTCTTGTCTGTTGGTGTGTCTCTATTATACTCTATGCTGTTTGGTTATGTCTCTATTATACTCTTGTCTGTTTGGTTTATGTCTCTATTATACTCTTGTCTGTTTGGTTTATTTCTCTATTATACTCTTGTCTGTCTGGTTTATGTCTCTATTATACTCATGTCTGTTTAGTTTGTGTCTCTATTATACTCTTGTCTGTTTGGTTTATATCTCTATTATACTCTTGTCTGTTTGGTTTATGTCTCTATTATACTCTTGTCTGGTTTATGTCTCTATTATACTCATGTCTGTTTAGTTTGTGTCTCTATTATACTCTTGTCTGTTTGGTTTGTGACTCTATTATACTCTTGTCTGTTTGGTTTATGTCTCTATTATACTCTTGTCTGTTTGGTTTATATCTCTATTATACTCTTGTCTGTTTGGTTTATGTCTCTATTATACTCTTGTCTGTTTGGTTTATGTCTCTATTATACTCTTGTCTGTTTGGTTTATATCTCTATTATACTCTTGTCTGTTTGGTTTATGTCTCTATTATACTCTTGTCTGTCTGGTTTATGTCTCTATTATACTCATGTCTGTTTGGTTTATGTCTCTATTATACTCTTGTCTGTTTGGTTTATGTCTCTATTATACTCTTGTCTGTTTGGTTTATGTCTCTATTATACTCATGTCTGTTTGGTTTATGTCTCTATTATACTCTTGTCTGTTTGGTTTATGTCTCTATTATACTCTTGTCTGTTTGGTTTATATCTCTATTATACTCTTGTCTGTTTGGTTTATGTCTCTATTATACTCTTGTCTGTCTGGTTTATGTCTCTATTATACTCATGTCTGTTTGGTTTATGTCTCTATTATACTCTTGTCTGTTTGGTTTATGTCTCTATTATACTCTTGTCTGTTTGGTTTATGTCTCTATTATACTCATGTCTGTTTGGTTATGTCTATATTATACTCATGTCTGTTTGGTTATGTCTATATTATACTCTTGTCTGTTTGGTTATGTCTCTATTATACTCTTGTCTGTTTGGTTATGTCTCTATTATACTCATGTCTGTTTGGTTTATGTCTCTATTATACTCTTGTCTGTTTGGTTTATGTCTCTATTATACTCTTGTCTGTTTGGTTTATGTCTCTATTATACTCATGTCTGTTTGATTATGTGTCTATTATACTCTTGTCTGTTTGGTTTATGTCTCTATTATACTCATGTCTGTTTGGTTATGTCTATATTATACTCTTGTCTGTTTGGTTATGTCTCTATTATACTCTTGTCTGTTTGGTTATGTCTCTATTATACTCTTGTCTGTTTGGTTTATGTCTCTATTATACTCTTGTCTGTTTGGTTATGTCTCTATTATACTCTTGTCTGTTTGGTTTATGTCTCTATTATACTCTTGTCTGGTTTATGTCTCTATTATACTCTTGTCTGTTTGGTTATGTCTCTATTATACTCTTGTCTGGTTTATGGCTCTATTATACTCATGTCTGTTTAGTTTGTGTCTCTATTATACTCTTGTCTGTTTGGATTATGTCTCTATTATACTCTTGTCTGTTTGGTTTATGTCTCTATTATACTCTTGTCTGGTTTATGTCTCTATTATACTCATGTCTGTTTAGTTTGTGTCTCTATTATACTCTTGTCTGTTTGGTTTATGTCTCTATTATACTCTTGTCTGTTTGGTTTATGTCTCTATTATACTCTTGTCTGTTTGGTGTGTGTCTCTATTATACTCTTGTCTGTTTGGTTATGTCTCTATTATACTCTTGTCTGTTTGGTTTATGTCTCTATTATACTCTTGTCTGTTTGGTTTATTTCTCTATTATACTCTTGTCTGTCTGGTTTATGTCTCTATTATACTCATGTCTGTTTAGTTTGTGTCTCTATTATACTCTTGTCTGTTTGGTTTATATCTCTATTATACTCTTGTCTGTTTGGTTTATGTCTCTATTATACTCTTGTCTGGTTTATGTCTCTATTATACTCATGTCTGTTTAGTTTGTGTCTCTATTATACTCTTGTCTGTTTGGTTTGTGACTCTATTATACTCTTGTCTGTTTGGTTTATGTCTCTATTATACTCTTGTCTGTTTGGTTTGTGTCTCTATTATACTCTTGTCTGTTTGGTTTATGTCTCTATTATACTCTTGTCTGTTTGGTTTATGTCTCTATTATACTCTTGTCTGTTTGGTGTGTGTCTCTATTATACTCTTGTCTGTTTGGTTTATGTCTCTATTATACTCTTGTCTGTTTGGTTTGTGACTCTATTATACTCTTGTCTGTTTGGTTTATGTCTCTATTATACTCTTGTCTGTTTGGTTTGTGTCTCTATTATACTCTTGTCTGTTTGGTTTATGTCTCTATTATACTCTTGTCTGTTTGGTTTATGTCTCTATTATACTCTTGTCTGTTTGGTGTGTGTCTCTATTATACTCTTGTCTGTTTGGTGTGTGTCTCTATTATACTCTTGTCTGTTTGGTTTATGTCTCTATTATACTCTTGTCTGTTTGGTTTGTGACTCTATTATACTCTTGTCTGTTTGGTTTATGTCTCTATTATACTCTTGTCTGTTTGGTGTGTGTCTCTATTATACTCTTGTCTGTTTGGTTTGTGACTCTATTATACTCTTGTCTGTTTGGTTTATGTCTCTATTATACTCTTGTCTGTTTGGTGTGTGTCTCTATTATACTCTTGTCTGTTTGGTGTGTGTCTCTATTATACTCTTGTCTGTTTGGTTTGTGACTCTATTATACTCTTGTCTGTTTGGTTTATGTCTCTATTATACTCTTGTCTGTTTGGTGTGTGTCTCTATTATACTCTTGTCTGTTTGGTGTGTGTCTCTATTATACTCTTGTCTGTTTGGTTTGTGACTCTATTATACTCTTGTCTGTTTGGTTTATGTCTCTATTATACTCTTGTCTGTTTGGTGTGTGTCTCTATTATACTCTTGTCTGTTTGGTGTGTGTCTCTATTATACTCTTGTCTGTTTGGTTTGTGTCTCTATTATACTCTTGTCTAGTTTATGTATTATACTCTTGTCTGTTTGGTTTATGTCTCTATTATACTCTTGTCTGTTTGGTTTATGTCTCTATTATACTCTTGTCTGTTTGGTTTATGTCTCTATTATACTCTTGTCTGGTTTATGTCTCTATTATACTCATGTCTGTTTAGTTTGTGTCTCTATTATACTCTTGTCTGTTTGGTTTATGTCTCTATTATACTCTTGTCTGTTTGGTTTATGTCTCTATTATACTCTTGTCTGTTTGGTTTATGTCTCTATTATACTCTTGTCTGTTTGGTTATGTCTCTTCTAGTATACTTAGACTATTTGACATGTCCTAAATAAAACATATCCATTATTTCGGATCAAGAAAGACTACTTCTTACTGAATTCAGCTGAATGTCAATAAGTAAAAACAGATCATAAATTGCTTTTCAAATAGTTTAAATCTATGGCTAGTTCATTAAGGTTCTGTGCCATCACGGATGAGCTCAAACCCCGAGAAGAACACTACAGCAAAACAGAAGCTAATCAAGCGAAAGGAAATGTATTGGACTACGGACAACCTGATTTATAATGAAACTCATTGGTTTCCATGAAGAGCATGAGCCATAAGGGTCAGCCGAGCATACATAACTCTTGAGATTGAAATCGTTGTGTTTAAGATGTCAGCCTTAACTTCAGAACCACTTGCCATGTAAAACGGTCATTGACAGAACCAAATCGGCCAAGACAGCCAGTTTCAAAGCTCAGTAGTTATTAACTGGCAAGGATAAATTAAAAGACATCTTTGAATTACTTTACCAAAACCGTTATCACAAGCACTGCCTTAGAATCATATACATTGTGAAATCAAGTGAAATCTGCTAGCGACAACGATGTATGGACAATTTTAGCGATCGGCGACAAGGATTTCCCTAAGGAATCTCATATAATATCCCGAACGTTGGATATTAGTGCCCTTAAATATAAAAGCACTATCACATTATCATCTTAATCATGATGATTATCAACATCATCATATAGGATATCAATATAAAAGCACTATCACATTATCATCTTAATCATGATGATCATCAACATCATCATATAGGATATAAATATAAAAGCACTATCACATTATCATCTTAATCATGATGATTATCAACATCATCTTATATGATATGTTTAGATTTGTTAATTATCTGTTCAAAATATCGTCAATATAGTTTTAATTTCCGATCCTCCTTCTTCTTTCTCTTCTTCAAACGCTTCATATCGACCACTTGTTAACCACTTTGTGTGATCTGTATGTGATCTGAGCTTAAGAGCGACCGTTTGTTGCACCTGTTATGCGCCTACAAGTAGACCAACACATCTGATTTCTGCGACGCTTTTTATTTACTAGGGTAGCTTCAATAGGTCCTACACCAGTCGCCTCATACGACATGACATATAGGTCGCAGTGGTACTATTCTTTGCTTCCCTTGCAGCCCCGTACAAAAGATTATTCTCCATTCTTCTGGAATTACTGTTTTTAGTCCCACATGTCATTTAGAATTTCGCACAAGTCTTGGTGTTTCTGATTCTTCATGAATCAGTATTTTCATACAAACTGACACTCGCTTTTTTCTTATTACACATCTTAATGGCTTCTTTTATCTTTACTCTTGAGATGGGCTGGATGTTTATGTTAAATTCCTCTTATGTCACTTCTATGTCAGTTAGTACAATCCTGTTTGGTCGGTTTAGCAACTGTTGACAATGCTTTCTCCATCTTTCAATTTTCTTTTCTTTTCTCCAGAGATCATGTTTCTATTACCGCTTTTAACAGAGGTCTTAGTTTGATAATATGCTGTTCACCTGTGTGGCGCCTGGGCCCGCAAGGGAAGCAAAGAATAGTACCACTGTGACCTACAATGCATGTCGTAAGATATAACTGATGTAGGACATAGGAAGCTACCCTAGTAAATAAAAAGCATCACAGAAATCGGATTTGCTGACCTACATGTAGGCGCATAACTGGCACAACGTACAATCGCTCTTAGGCTCAGATCACATACACATCACATAGAGTGTTTAATAAGTGGTCGATATGGAGCATTTCGAAGAGAAGAAGATAATATGTTTATTTTCAACTTTTAAAAAAAAATGTTTATAATGAGTTTTAATGTCATGTTTGTTGGCTATCTTTTCTACATCGGTTGCAAGTTTGTCCACATAAACCCATGTATCCATTTTTGCTTCTCTTTTAACTTCTTTGTTTTCTTCAGCACTTTCTACCATTTTTTTGGTTTGTTTTGGGTCTATGAGATTTCGTACTGAGTAACCTTGTTTTAAAAAAATCTCTGTCCTCTGCTCTATTTTATCTCATGTTTCTGATGAAATCCATTCTTCTTTTTTTTTATTTTATGTATCCTAATCTATTCTTTTCAGCTAACCAGACAGCTTACGTTTTGTTCTGGAATTTGCAGTTTTGTGATGTCAAATGGTTGTTGCCGCTATTACTCTATTTTAGTTTTCATAAATTTCAGTGCAAAGTTTCCCTAAGATTAAATGATGGTCGCTTCCAACATCTGCCAATCTTCTTACTCTCAGTTCTTGCAGTGAATGTCTTCGCTTTCCATGTATTAATCCTTTCAGTTGGCAATTTTTTTGGTATCTCTGGGAGCATTTGTTCTGCAATGTATACCGACTTAGCCAAAGTGCTGGCTTGCGACCTTTAAAAATTACCAAGAGCCAGTATATGGACACAGATGAGCGAATGAGTTAAATATGATGAATCATATTTTGTGTATGACTGACTAGGTAGCCTCGTGTTTGTTTTATGTATCCTTCTGTATAGATGTCTGTTCGAATAGAATAGAGAACGACTCCCATGCGGTAGCCTCGTTTTTGTTTTATGTAGTCTTCTGTATAGATGTCTGTTCGAATAGAATAGAGAGCGACTCCCTGCAGTAGCCTCGTGTTTGTTTATGTATTCTTTGTATAGATGTCTGTCGAAAGAATAAAGCGACTCCCTGCGTAGACCATGTTCAATTCATGTTAAGACCAAGGAATTTTTTCTGTTGTGGGCATAAATGAAAAATCCTAACCTGAATATCTTCGTGGCGACTGCACCAGCCATGCAGCCATTAAATTCCTCAGGTTCTCGTCCCATCTGTCCTACACCGTCCTAACAAGTTGTACTGCAAGCAGTAACGACAGACAGATGTGTGGATGCCGGGATTCTCTTGTTAGTATATGTTTAAGTATGACTTCAGTTTTTAAAATACTTGATCTAGGACAAATAATCATGTGATGATCATTTACTCGTAGTTGTTTTTATTTGGACTTCATTTAAAATAAACTGCTTGCTTACTTACTTACTATCTCCGCTCCTTGAAGAGCATATGGCCTCAACAAGTGTTAGTCATTTTTCCCGGTGTCAAAATCAGTGTTTTAATGGCCTCCCAAGATAGCCCAGCACTAATCAGTTCCTCAAGAAGAATCCGTCACCAGGTCTGTTTAGAGTGTCCCCTTTTCCGTTTTCCTTGCGCGTTCCCCTCAAGTGCTAAATGTTATTCATTTTTGAGAGCATCACTCATTGTATCAGTTATATAAATTCCTGCTCACTGTGGCAATGCAAATTAACAGCTACAGTAAACAGGTATGAAAATATAAATTCGAACCATGTAAAAAACAAAGAGGCATAATCTATTGTCATTCTTAGAGTTTCAGTTTGTTATAATGTCAACTCTCGAATGTAGACAATTTCTAATTGCTATTTTAACTTTTTAAATTCCTTTTACATCTCTGTTAGTTACGTTAGTAGGGTTAATTACGTTAGTAGGGTTAATTACGTTAGTAAGGTTAATTACGTTAATAAGGTTAATTAAGTTAGTACGGTTAATTACGTTAATAAGGTTAATTACGTTAGTACGGTTAAAAACGTTAATATTGTTAATTGCGTTAATAAGGTTAATTACGTTAATAATGTTAATTACGTTAATAAGGTTAAATACGTTAATACTGTTAATTACGTTAGTATGATTAATTACGTTAATATGGTTAATTACGTTAATAAGGTTAATTACGTTAATAAGGTTAATTAGTGGACGTATTGACTAACGGTAGTGCGCTGGACCCAAGAGTACCTGGTTCAAACTCGCGGCGAACAATTTGGGAGCAAATTTATTCATGGATTTTTATGAACAGTAAATAGATCTACCATTCAGAAAACAATGGCAAACTACTGAACGTTAAGTGATGCTAGAAAATCAATGACTCGTTTACTTTGATGATGGTATCGTCCTGTAAAGAACATAGAAGATTTGCATAATTACGTTATCAAGTGGAAGAAAAAAACACATTCGTTATAACATTGTCTAAGACGTCTAGGGGATAATCATTTGTTGCAAACATGACTAAAGATCTTAACCCTTGTTTTAACAGTTTACCGTAAGTCTAAAAGGTCAACTAAGGGTTGGCAGAGGTCAGCTGCAATCACCAGCGTTATTGTTAAGGTCAGCTCCTACTTGTTCAATCAATTATAGACGATCACTGCTGACTAAAGAAGATTCGCGTCAATAAAGCCATATCATTTATTAGGTTATCTTACACAGTTGACCATGTTCGCTGAAAATCTTCACTTTGTTCAAATCTCAATCTAAAGAAAAGAAAATTACTTGGTCGCACAGTTACGCATAGACAGGATGAAGGAAATTGAAGATGTTCTGGTTAAAATATGCTGTAAAATATGAAAGGAAATGTGCATTAAACATGTTAAACTTGGTCCTTTATATCGTGCGAAAACAGTCTAAGCGTGTGTTGTTTGTTGTGTGACAGAGAATAACCAAAGGGGAAATATAATACATGTAGCTACAACTAACGCGTACTGACACGCACGGCCTTTGAAAGAAAGTTATTTTAATGACGTACAGAGTAACTAGGTTGGTCACTTAGAGTAGAGATTGGCAGTGGGACGAAGACCGGTAGAGAGACGGACATAGTTAAGAAGACAGAGAAAGACAGTTACAGGAACTAAACAGTTGTTTAGACAAAACAGTTAGGGATAGAGACTGGCAGAGAGTTAGAGGGACCAGATAAGTAAGGCAGATGGGGACAGTTGAATATATATATAGAGAGAGAGGCAAAGAGAGGGACATAGGCTGAAAGTTACATCTGAAAGTTACATAGTCAGATATTCGTTGCTTCCGTTGCTTCCTCTGGGGTTCTTGAAAGAGACTCCGTGTGCTCATCTTAATAAATTTGAAGCTACTTTGAATGATGTATACATGTTTGTTATATGTGTATACATGTGTGTATGTATGATATGTCTCGTCTCTAATATATACAAGCACAATAAGCTTACAGCATGTGTTTGTGCAAACACTGTTCGAACCCTACCTGATTGTTTCTGTGTCTAGCTCGTTACAACGAGCGTTTGAGAAAACACTCCCCGTGAGTCATTTTTTTAGAATAAGTGGTTCGAGTCACGTGTTTGTCTATTTGTTTTTCGGAAGCTCTTAATACCTGTTCCTTGTTTATTTGTTGATCATATTCAGATAGAGGGATCTGACAGTTAGTTAGACAGGGATAAACGGTTAGTTAGAGATAGGCAGTTAGCAAGAGAGCGAGTAAACCAGATAAAGATTAACCATTAGGAGGAAGAAAGAACCCATGGTATTGTATTATATGTATCGGATGGTGACGGATGATTTTGTTTTCCGATCCAGAAGCACTTGAGCTGAAAGCTCTTCGGCTCGGTGTCATGGACATCGTAACCCTTCGGCTCGGTGCCACGAACACCGTAAATCTGGGAACCTGTAGCTTTTCTGCCAGTCCGCGGAGTTGAACCCGCACTTACAGAGGACTAGTCACCCGTAGTCCAACGCGATACGAACACGCTGGGCACGCGGGCGGTGGTGAGGATAATTAAATAAGATCTTTTGTTTTAATCATATAGTTACAATTGTTGTATCTTAAAGAGATAAAATTGTTGTATCTTAAAGAGTTACAATTGTTGTATCTTAAAGAGATAAAATTGTTGCATCTTAAAGAGATAAAATTGTTGTATCTTAAAGAGATAAAATTGTTGCATCTTAAAGAGATAAATTGTTGCATCTTAAAGAGATAATATTGTATGAAGGAGAGATTTTGTTGGAGGAGAAACAAAGGATTGAATAGATTTCAGTTGATGCCTTGAATTTATGTTATTTTGACAGAATAGATATCTAATTACTACCTTATATTTATGTATTTTAGTTAGAAAATTTGTATTTTAAAATTGAAATATTAGTTTTGGCTTAGCACCAACGAAATATTTTAATAATATGTTGGTTTCGCTGTATTTTTATGATATGTTGAAAACCTTTAACTAATCTTGTGTTTTTATGTATTTTCATGTTGATTTGAAAAATCGTTGAGTCAAAGAAAAGATACCCAGAGTTCAGTTGGTGTGTATTCAAAGAATAATAGATAAGAAAGTAAGCTGGCTGAAAACGAACACCCCACCGAAGGATAAGCAACTGGGCTCCAATAGGTGCTGAAGGCTGGTGCACGTACATTACGTTCGGATGTTTGGCTGTTTATATATCACAATGAGAATGATTAAAACAGGCCTAGAACGATCGAAGAAGAAGAAGATAAGAAAGTGATACTCTGAAAATCCTGTAGAAATAACAAGAAGTATCTGCTATAGTTGCCATTGACTGGTGATGCGAAAATGTTGCAGGGCGAAACTGACATCGATTGAGTGAAAACGGTCAACTAGAAGATTTGAATTTTGCAGATGATATTGCCTTGTTAAGTAGAAGCTACCAAGATATGCAAAGAAAACAGACCACTTGTCGTCTATAGTATCAAAGTTGAACTGCAGATAAGCTATGAAAAAACAAATATAATGAAGACACCTATGGCAAGTAATGCAGATATCACACTGAATCTAAAATAAATAAAAACAGAGCAGTTCACCTATTTGGGTAGCAATTTTGATTGCACAGAAATGTTAAAGAAATTATGATACAAATTGGCAAAGCAACATCAGCTTTTTAAAGTCTAAATAAAATATGGAACTGCAAGTTATATAGTATTAAACTAAATTACGAATTTTCAATTCAAATGTTGTATCAATCCTAACATATGCCAGCGAGTTGGAAAATGACTAAAGATATAGAAAGCAAGTTGAATGCATTTGAAAATAGATGTCTGCGAAAATAATGAATATAAAATGGAACGAATTCAGAGAAGTGATGAAATCAGAGACATGTCTGGTCAACCACTAGTGACAACTGTTATAAGAAAGAGAAGATGGAGATATGATCAACGAATATCAAGCAGGCATTGAAGTGGGATGCAAAGGGTTCAAGAAAGAGAGGACGACCTATGGAGACCCTGAAACGAACTTTGCTGAAAGAGGCAAAAAATATCAGTCTCAGTTCATGGAGGAGATTGAGCGGTTGCCCAGGATAGAGCAGTGTGAGAAATTCTTCAGGCCTATGTAACGTATAACGGTACGAGAGAAATATTTATTATCTGCTATAGTTGGTTAAAGTCCTACGATTATTACAATAATTACTTATTACTATTATGTTCATATTCTATTTCTAATAGAATGCAACTTATCACTATATATCACTATAAGTCTGCAACTTATCACTATTATTTAAATTAATTAGTTCAAATAACAGTGTTCCTAATGAAAGATAGTACAAACATTCTTTCTATTACAAAGTCATATTTTCATTGCAGTTTCTGCACTCACAAAAAGTGATTTAAAAACTAGCAATTTTGATTGATTTTAAACCCCTAATCAAGTCAAATATATACTGTGTACAGATTGATTACTCAAAAGATTTTCGAAACATTGAGGGTGGGGAAGGGTGGCTCTTATCACTAAATGGTTAAACCATTTGCTTTACGTTCCGAAAGCCGTGGGTGTGAATCCGGACCGCAACGTTCTGGTCACTAGTGAATTTCTTCCAAAGATTAATAAAATTGATACCGGCATGATACGAGCCATGTTATCGGAGAGGATCCAGAATTAAAGAACCTTTTAGGAACATAAATGTTTTAACTTTATAGTACAACATCTGCTGAGATTTACTGTTGCGTGGTCTCAGATCTGTTTGTTTTAAGAGCAGGCTAGATGACTCATCCATATAACGAACACTATGACACACGTATCTTATATATATATATATATATATGAGGTCTGTAGAATATGGATGATAACTTCTGATTTCATTTCATCAAATGTGTGTAGATTGTTCTCGTAAGTCTTTCCTGTACCTCACAAATAATAGTACGATGGAGCTATGTCTGGAGAATGAGCAGGCCAGATTTCATACAAGATTAAGCGAGTTGCAAAGATGTCATCCAAAAAATGAAATGAAGCAGCTGTGTATGTAGTTACACCATTCTGCTGAAACCAAGCCTTTTTTTTAAAGTTCACGATACATAAAACTGCGCTTCTTCTTCGAACGCTCCCTATCGACCACTTGTTAACCACTCGGTGTGATTTGTGTGTGATCTGAGCCTAAGAGAGATCGAACTTTGTGCCAGCTATGCGCTTACAAGTAGGCTAGCACATCCGATTTCTGCGATGCTTGTTATTTACTAGGGTAGCCTCCCTAGGTTCTACATCGTCTCTTATGACATGCCTTGTAGGTAGCAGAGGTACTATTTTTAGCTTCACTTACGGGCCCCGGCACCACATGGGCGAAAACTGGAAAATTTGTTCATCTTCTTCAAACGAAAAACTTGTGAAAGCAAATGTAGAAGTTGATTGGAGACTAGTAATCATTTTCTTTCAATTGATGCACAATAACAGATAATTTGTATATGACGTAACGGCAACTTCGTCTTCAGAATTGTGTAAAATATACTTGCTGACCCATGTACATGTTGGGATACATGTCTTAAAGACTTTCTTGGACTCGGGAGAATTCTATCTGAATATCGAGAAATGTTTCTTTGGTAGTCGAAAGCCTATCAGTTTAGTGCTCATTTTGAGCACTGGTCATCTGGTTTATCAAATTTTTAACAGCATTTCGGGGGAAACTTGCGTATCCACGAGCCTAGTCGAAAACCAGAGAAACATTGAAAATTGCATGCGGCTGGCATGATGTTGTTAACATTATAGACCGTATGTAGTTGATTCAAGGAAGATTTGAATCTATCACAGTATTGTCCAATATGCCACATGATATGAAAGAACAGGTTTTTTTAAATGCATATTATTTATATATCTTCGTTCCTAGTGGAGCATAGGTCCTCTAAGGTTGTTCTACTTTTTTCCAATCTCATGTCGCTTTATATTGCTTCCTGGGATAGTTCAGAATCCTTCAGTTTCTCAAGAAGACTTGGTCTTCATGTCTGGTCAACTACTAGTAATAATTGTTATAAAAAAGAGAAGATAGAGATAAGGTGGGAATACTCTGAGAAGAAATGATCAAATAATAACAAAACAGGCATTGAAGTAGGAGGCAGTGAGTTCAAAAAAGAAGGTATTCCCAGAGAAATTATTAACTAAACTGTACCGATATAAATATCGGATTCAGTTCCTTAGAAGAGATTGAACAAGTTGCCCAGGATGGAGCGGAGTGGAGAAAGAGCTTACAAGTTCAATGTAACGTTTAAATGTACGAGAGAAATATAATGTCTCTCTAATCCTATGTGCATATCCATATATCTCATTTTCGACTTTCGTATTGTCTGTGCTGTAAATTTCATCCATCACTATATCCATGTATCTCACTTTGGTATTGTCTGTGCTGTAAATTTCATCCATCACTATATCCATGTATCTCACTTTGGTATTGTCTGTGCTGTAAATTTCATCCATCACTATATCCATGTATCTCACTTTGGTATTGTCTGTGCTGTAAATTTCATCCATCACTATATCCATGTATCTCACTTTCGTATTGTCTGTGCTGTAAATTTCATCCATCACTATATCCATGTATCTCACTTTCGTATTGTCTGTGCTGTAAATTTCATCCATCGCTATATTTTCTGTGTTGTAAATTTCATCCATCGCATAATCAAATGTTTTTTATATCTTCATTTCTTACTTCTTTATAATTATAGAAGTTCCTTAAAACACGGTCAGCCATTAACGTGATTTTTGTCCTATCACCTTCTCGTTCTAAACGTAGTTTTTGAAGTGACAGTGCCGCGTGTAGCAGTGGCACCCAAACATTTCACAGGCAGCTAAGCAACAGATGATCAACAGCATTTTTATACCTACTTTGTGTTACCAGAGCCAAACATGGACAATGAGCAAAGCGCAGTCACAAAACATAACTACATGTGAAATGCGTTGCCTGCGAAAAGTTACCAACAACACCAGAAAAGACAGAGTCACCAACATCAGCACAAAAAAAGAAAGTTGACGCAGAACCTTGCTTGAATTACATTGAGAAACAAAGAATGAAGTGGTTTGGCCACTTAATAAGAATGCATCCAAACTCCACAGTATATACAGAGTCTTCTACAACAGAACATCGGGAAAGAAGGCAAGAGGAAGACCAAAAAAAATGGTTAGATGGCATAGCAGAATCCTATAAAAGAGCAAAATAGTAATCACCCAAACCACCAGAACAGCGAAAGACAAAAACAGAAAACTACGACACTGGGCAACAACCCGGTAGCAGTGTGACGACACTGGACAACAACCCGGTAGCAGTGTGACGACACTGGGCAACAACCCGGTAGCAGTGTGACGACAAAAGAAGAAGAAGAAGTGCCGAGTCAGTCGTCTTCTAAAAGTTATTATCAGTCTTTCTGAAATTCGCAAAATTGTTGAAACATAATTTAAATAAAGGAAATGACTCGTCTAACAAAAAAAACAGTATGTATCAGGTATTTCATATGTGACCCGCGCATACTGATCAAGATTAGAAATACTGTAATTTTAGTATGTGTTTTTAGTGCTGCAAGGTTGTATTATGTCTCAAACTGCGCAAATAAATATTAAAATTGTTGAATCTATGAGCGAAATTCACTTTTTTTTTTTAAACACCTAGACATCTTCCTTTTCATCGCGATCTAAAAACACTAGACATACTCTGATACAGAAACATTATAACATTTTTACCTTTCTTTTGCTATTAGAAAGAAAACATAATTCTCAAATGAAAATTGCTGAACGGCACGACCGAGTATTTGATTTTCAGTTTGTCTGTATTGTCTTCTCTATTTGCCAAGGTGTTCATATTTGTCCAAGTTCTTCGTTCTCTATCAGTATCGCTTGTTATTAGTAGAGAAAAATAATAATTCAACATTATATTGCTAAGTGACGGCACATTCTTATCGTTAATGAAACCTTTACTTCTTGCTAGTAAGAAACAGATAGATGTTGTACATGTTCAAGAGCTCTACTGTATTGTATAGAGGTAAGTGTTCATCTTCCGTTCCAAATGTACACGATACTTGGGATATTTTTCCAGAGATCACTGATCTTAGTGTAGATGAGATTACGTCCATAGTCCTATCGGAGACGGACGATAAAACATAGGTACCGTGGCAGCTCAAAATCGAGAAGAGCAGGCTAGAAGTTGCTGCATGTACATTCGTTACTGTTTATCTCACTGTTTCTTATTTGTAAACTATAGTACTTGTTTGACGTGTTTCACAATTCGTTAGAACGTTTAAAATATCACAAAAATCGTGCAAAATGTTTTCACTATCTTCTAAATTACATCGGGGGCCCTCGCCGGTACTACGGAGTTCGTGTACTGCTTCTGAGATCATCATGTGTAATAAAGTGATCGGGGCACACATGGTTACTCTCCTACGGGCAACGATAATGGTCCAATCAATCAATCAATCAACCTACCAAAATATCAGAAAAGAAACACAGGCACGTACATTTACCTTTATTTAAACATTACATGCAATATTCCTGTCACAAAATGCTATCACTTTTGGTATCGGAAATCTATTTTTCACTACTCTCTGTGTAAGAAATTCATACGCCGTGTTCACGGCCAATAAGTGTTATGCTCGAACAGATAAGATCAGATAAAGGTGGTCTCCCATGTTGAAAGTTGAGTACAATGTATTTTCAACATGTTATGTTTTGTTTTGTTTGGTGGTTAGGGATTAGCGTAATGCATAGTTCGCGTATCGACTCAGAGACAAGAGTGTTGTGGGTTCACTCCAACACTACACTTTCTACATGTAAGGAAAGAAATTGATCCTTCTACATTCTTCCCAATTTGTTCTAAAAATGAGAAGTTACCAGCATTATATACCCTAAGAAATGAAGTGGTTTTGGAACATTTGCTAAATGCCATTTGACACTTTGATAACCTTAGTTAACTTTTATTAACGCAACTCTTGGTGATTTCGTGTCACTTAGATCAATAAAGTTGGCGGAAAAAGTAAAGGACTCGTTTTCAAATGAGAATAAGGTGTTAATTCCATATTTCTCTTCGATCAACTACTTACGATGTAGTCATAATACCACGACAAGCGCCTTTACTTTACTGTGTCTGTCAACAATTGAATTGAAAATCCTGGCAGAGCCTTTACAGGACGTCGTCATCAACCTCGGTAAACAAGTCATTGATTTTCTAGGCATCTTATACATTCAGTAGTTTGCCATTGCTTTCTGAAAGATTAGATCTATTTTTACCGTTCCTAAAAACCCACTTGAACAAATTCTCTTTCAAACTGCCAGCCGCGGAGTTTGAACCAGGTACGCTTTGGTTGTGATCGAGCTCACTACCGCTTAGCTACAGACGCTCATACTGTCAACGACAGCCAACTCTAAACATGGTGACTGTCATTTCTTTCTCTATCTCTCTCTCTCTCTCGCGATCACCGCTTAGCTACAGACGCTCATACGGTCAACGACAGCCAACTCTAAACATGGTGACTGTCATTTCTTTCTCTCTCTCTCTCTCTCTCGATCACCGCTTAGACTGATGTACCAGATTTCCCATAAATCTCATTCCTGTGGAAATCTGATTCATGCAGCTTTAGCATGGGTGTGTTTCGTCACATCTCAAGAGCCATTTGGAGCTCTGGTGCTTATCCTTCGACGATGTGTCCGTTTTTAGATAGCGTTCACTGGCTCCGTCAGCCTTTGACGCCCCAGCCGACCTCCAAGGCAGCAGGTTGTGAATGTCGTTTAAAGGTGGCTGTGGGTCAACCGGAGAGTCACTACGTCAGATAAAATCTCAATTCAAATGTGGAATTTTATCCTGGAACCACGTGCCTACGAAACATGGGCGCTAGCTGCTACACTATCGCAACTCGCAACTTGATCAATATCGTTCTCTTATCTGTTAGCCTTTAATCTTCTTATCTACGTTAGCTTTGAAACGCAGTGTCGTGGCTCTTGAGATGATCCCATTATAACAATGTATATGACATTCCTTGAGAACAACTAAGGGGAACACTAAAAGTTGCAGACATTCATCAATAGATGCCTGTGCAGGATACTACATCTGCGATGGTATGACAGGACCACAAACAGGGAACTCTGGGATAGAACAGGACAACGACAGGTGGAACAAGAGTTAAAGAGCAGAAGGTGGCGATTGATAGGACACACACTGAGGAAACCCCTAACAGCATCACAAGACAGGCTCTCCAATGGAACCACCAGGGCAATAGAGGTAGGGGAAGACCTAGGAACACCTGGAGACGGGAGTTTGAGACGGAATGAAAGAAAATGGGGAGAAAGCGGAGAGATCTGGAAAGGATGGCCTTGGATAGGCGGGTTTGGAAGGCTTTGGTTGCGTACCTGTGCTTCCCTAGGGACGGAGGGTGAAGAAGAAGAAGAATATGACATTCCTTAATTTCCCGTTTAATTTCAAATATTCCAATGGTTTCATTACTTTCTACTTTTGTTTCTAAGAAATAAACATTATTCTTTGCTATTACTTACAAAAGTCGTCATTGCAGTCTTCATTATTTCTTACAAAAGTCGTCATTACAGTCTTCATTATTTCTTACAAAAGTCGTCATTACAATCTTCATTATTTCTTACAAAAGTCGTCATTACAATCTTCATTATTTATCTCGAATTTCTTTTCTCAATAGTGTTGATATTTTTCTGTCTCTCTATCATAATATAATTTAATTTTCGGTTATCTTTGTCTCTATTATTGTTAAGTTGATTCACCTAAGACCTGACAGCACCAGATTGTGCGGGAAGAGGAGGAGGACTGGACATGATATTATTATTATATCTCTCTCGCATCGTTATATGTTACATACGTAGGGTCTGCAAGCTATTTCTCCTTGCCATATTCTGGACATCTCGTACACATATTTTATATAGAATTGAGTCAGATATTACTTGCTTCTCTTCAAGAACATGATAGCAACAAAGGAAATGGGAAGAGAATGGGTGTGTATCTACTGAGATGAAAGTCGTTGGGTAATGGTAATATTGTACTAAATTGACTATGGTGATCCATTTGAGTTGCTGACATAAGTGGCATGTGATTTTTCTAAGCGTTCTGTAGTTTTGACAATTACATTTGATTTTATGTTGAAATATACTTGTGAGAATTCTCAGCAATGGCAAATTTTTTCAGACATGTTGTTTCAAACATACAATATCAATGCAATAAAGTAAACCCAAGCATACGACAAATGACAACAATTTTGAGATGCAAGCATGTGTGATCACGAGAGAGAGAGAGATGCAAGCATGTGTGATCACGAGAGAAGACGATGTGGATCAGAGAGAGAGATGCAAGTCATGTGTGATCACGAGAGAGAGATGCAAGCATGTGTGATCAAGCATGGTGATCCGAGAGAGAAAAGAGATGCAAGCATGTGTGATCACGAGAGAGAGAGAGATGCAAGCATGTGGGATCACGAGAGAGAGAGAGAGATGCAAGCATGTGTGATCGCGAGAGAGAGAGAGAGAGATGCAAGCATGTGTGATCGCGAGAGAGAGAGAGAGATGCAAGCATGTATGATCGCATAGAGAGAGAGAGATGCAAGCATGTATGATCGCGAGAGAGAGAGAGAGATGCAAGCATGTGTGATCGCGATGAGAGAGAGATGCAAGCATGGTCAGAGAGAGAGAGAGAGAGAGAGAGAGAAAGAGAGAGAGAGAGAGATGCAAGCATGTCACCATGAATGCTAAAATTATCACTTTACATGATTTTGTTTTCGACACTATTCTATCAGTGTCAAACCAGAACCTTGACTTAGAAAACTAGTCAGTACAGAGATGAAGTGTCTACGTACAATGATGGGAGTAGCAAGAAAAGCCTAGTTTATGAATGAAGACATCAAGAAAAGAGTGTGTATAATATCAATACTGAGTTTTCTCAAGAAAAAACACAATTAAATAGTTCGGTCACATAAGCAGATTATCAACTAACAATACTCATCAAATGGTAATGCTACTCAGATACAGTGAATACAAGACAAAAGGTTGCACACGCAAAAGTCGTACCACAAAATTAACAGAGACCGTGATGAACACCACGTAGAAAGCGCACATAATATTCTACTACTGGCGATTTTGGTAATTACAACGTTGGACCATGGACAAGCACAAACTATTTACATCTGTGCTCTATTCGTTAGACATTAACTCTGACAGTACAAGACTTTGTTCAGGCAGAAGAATGATATGAACAATAAAACGTTTCCAATCTTCGTGACAATCTTTCTAATAAAATGTTGGCATTTGTTGTCTCTGAAAGCAATTCAAGTTTCACGGAGTCGTGCTTTTTACCAGTGAAACTGAATCCAGCTTCCGTTGCGGTCTATAGCTCAGGCTTTCATATTGCTCGTGAAAGAATTTAGACCTTTCAAAGATTGTACAGAAACCTGGTGTAAGTAATGTATCATTTCCATTAAAATTTGTTTTTACCAGAAGGGAGATTTGTACCGTGTCTATCCCCTCGACCAAGATTGAGTCGTGCTATCTTTAGGTCCTCGACTTGTGAAAGGTTTAAACCTGATTCCTGCTCCAGGCACAAATAAGTTCATGAAAAGAGGCGCTGGAGCCTGTTGGTGTGGAAAACTCGCACAACAAAAGCGTCGAGGTTGCATAGCGGATCCGTCGTAGCGAAAAATCGGTCAATTTTCGCGTGAGCGAGCTCCATCCATTCGGCAACCCAAGCGTGACGTTGAGTCTCCGGTGTACTTTTTAGTATTGAACAAAACGTCTACGATTGTACAGACCGCGTTTTAAGCGGCAATGGATTACTTCTGTATGTGTATATCAATGAATCAAGACCGAATCGCTATCATCCATTGGCAAAGCAGCATGGACACTTCCGTTAGTGTTATTTAAGCTTCAGCACACGCGACGATGTTGTAAATTCAATACGTGCTCAAAGATTAATTTAGTTTAACGACACTCCTGTCATATAATTGAAAATATAGGATCGCGTGAAAAAACTCCGATTTGTTTCTTTGAATTGATGACTGGGAGTAGACTAATGTTTTTAAATTACTTACGCAATTGACAATGAGAAATGGAACTAATCTCTTTTTCACAGAAGCATAACTTCTTCTTCTGCGATCAACTTTCGCTATGCGACTACTCCGGTATGTGTCATAAACAGGGCGGTGCGCTTGAGGTCTTCACCGTTCCCCCATAATTTGCTTTTCTGTTTAGTGTGTTTATACTGCTGTGCTCTGGGTTGAATCATCCGTTTGTCTTTCTTCACATTATTTTTCTGGATTGTTTCAGTTGAGTCTTTGAGTCAGTTGAATCTGTAGAGCTTTGTGTTGGGTGGTGATGTGTTAGGCTCCCTCCAGCCGTCCGATTTTGTCAGCCTTTTCTTTTCCTGATATGCCACAGTGTGCTGGTATCCATTGTAAGACTAATTCATTTTTTTGACAGCAGGTTGATTTTTTGCCGTATATCCTGAATGAGCTTGTCTTGTTTGGGACATGAGATGGCCTGGAGAACTGATCTTGAATCGCTAAAGACTGCAATATTTTTTTCTGACACCTGTTGGTCGTTGAGTATCTGTATGGCTGCAAGTAGGGCTGTTGTCTCTAATGTCTCTGCACGTTTCTCCTGCTGCCAGAAAGTGTGTTACAGAAGCATAACAATAACTAGCTTGTTCGACTATAAGTTTGATAGTATTATTAGTTATGGCTGTCCTGTCTCTGCTGTTTTCATATCTTAGTCAAGTATCCTTCTTTTTCTTCATTAGTTCAGTATTAATCAGTTGTTACATCCCTCGTTGTGGTATATATATTCTTCTTCTTCTCTTTCTTTCTTTTGTCCTTCTCTGCTTTTTGCCGCTAGGCGTAGCAGGTTTAACTGATGATCGGTTTTCGAGATAATGCACGCTCGGTCGCTTGATATGGTGTGGTATTGTGGAGTTTTAAAATGTCTGTAACTCCATCAACCCATCTTTTCTTGGTCTGCCCTTTCCTCTTGATGATTCCATTTTCAGGTTGTACGCTCTTGCAACTGGTGTATTCGGGCTCATTCTGACCAAGTGGCCAAACCACTTGAGTCTCTGTTTTTCCATAAATCTAATAGCAGGTGTTGTTCCGACTGTTCTTCTAATTTCCTCATTTCTTATATGGTCTCTTGTTTTATTTACTGCTTTCCTCAGGCATCTCATTTCGCATGTGGTAATTTTCCTTTCTTGTTCTTTTGTCAGTGCCCATGTTTGGCTCTGGTAGCACAGTGTTGGTATAAAGATTGAATTTATAATCTGTCTTTTAGTCACTGCTGGAATATCTTCTTCTTCGAACGCTCCATATCGACCCCTTGCTAACCACTCTTTGTGATTTATAGTGATCTGAGCCTAAGAGCGATTGTACGTTGTGGCTTTAAAAAATCGCTGACCTAAAGAAGTCAATTCCCTAGGCAAGTTAAAGCCCCGTTAACCTTGAACCATGAGGTCAAAGTTTCCAGGACTACACCCATGTGAGATGGTGTTGGATTGTGTGTTCTACCGGTCATCAGAAGGCTACTAATTTTCGCTTTGCGTCCTTCCTTAGAGAGACTAGACGACCCCAACTCTGCTGGATGCAGAGCTAGGCGCAGAACACACATTGTAGATCAGTCAAAGCATCCTAATCATTAGATCAATATATCCAAAGTATAGATACATCACATATCTTTGCTGCTGTTGTCTCTTTCTCTCTCTCTCTCTGTGTCGTGGAGGTAAGATACATCACATATCTTTGCTGCTGTTGTCTCTTTCTCTCTCTCTCTCGTGTCGTGGAGGTAAGATACATCACATATCTTTGCTGCTGTTGTCTCTTTCTCTCTTTCTCTCTGTGTCGTGGAGGTAAGATACATCACATATCTTTGCTGCTGTTGTCTCTTTCTCTCTCTCTGTGTCGTGGAGGTAAGATGTTTGCCTCGCGCTCCAAAGCTACACGGTCGTTCACCGCGTGGGGTGATCGGTTGGGGTGGGTTGGGGGGGATCGGGATATTTTCCCACATATTTCTGACTTTAATGTAGATGAGATCGAGTTTCTAGTCCTATTGGAGACGGATGATAAGGTCTCGTGTTCAAATTTAGCATGTATGAAGAACCATTGGCAGTTGAAAATCTAGAATAATAAGCCACATAGCTTCTTATCTAGCCAATCAGAAAGAGAAACTACTTTTATCGTTTCTTTACTTATTCAGTCAAGCGGAGGGGGTTAAAGGTGCAAGGGGACAACGCCGGGCCAGGATTAGTAGAGCTGGTACTAATCAAGACCCTGTGCCCCACCTCCACGCGGTGACCCTGGTAACAGACTTTGGTTCCGGTCTGGCTAAGGGAGCAGGGATCGAGGGAGAGCTACTGGTAGGGTAGTACGGAAAGAACTGCAGGTCCAAAAACTACGAACAAACTGTACGCATCTCCTGGCCGATGTCCGATCAAATTTGCCCAAGTTGCCGAAAAGTAAGAAACAGCAGTGTACGAGTCGTCTGCGAACGAATATTAACTCCCCGGAGGAGGGAGGGGATCGAGCAAACAAATATACGGGATGAGAGGTGCATCCACCGAAGAGACGTGGACCCACGTGGAGAGAAACTCGGAGCCCGTATACCTTTCTCTCGTCCCCCTGAAGCCCGTATATGCCATTCCCCGGGTTGAGTTGCACGTAGGCCAGCATAGGGCGAATCTCGGGCCTCCATACAAGGGGTGAGCCTGAGGTAAGTTCAAGGTCCGGACAGTCCTGAGGCAAATGTGAGCACGGTGGGATTGACGAAGATGGTGATGCAGGCACCAGGGCAGAGCAAGCACGCATGCGGACGATGCACGGGTGGGCCCACCGGTGGGCAAACGTGCACGGCGCAGATGGCGTGGAGGGGGCCCGAATTTAACTCTGTGGTCGGACAAGCTAGAGGCAAGGTGAAGGTGTGCACGGTGAGAAACAACAGAAACGTAAGAAACAGTAGTCGTCAGTGAAGGGATCCCAACTCCCCCGGAGTAAAGGGTCGCACGCAAATTGCCAGCTGTGGGGCAAGAATCAATAAGAATGATGTGCAACGAATCAAAAGTCTCGGCTGAGTCCAAAGACAGGGCAGACACGCAAGGTACTGTTGATGGTGAGACGGGAATGCGTGGCAAACGTAAGAGTGAGCGGACCACCCAGATGAGCAGGTGAAAACTGGAAAGCACAGCAGAGGCTTGAACCCAGTACAAAACAAAGGTCTCGGTAAGTGTCTCTGGAAAAAATGAACGCATCGTGTCGATACATGGGAAGATTGCGGTAAACTCCGTACATTTGGCCAAGCGCAAATTCTAAAGTTGCTTTTTAGGGTCTAACGAAACTGCCCTCCCTGGGACAACCGGGCAAGGTATTGTTGTATTAACAACTAACATCCCGGAAGAACTGAGGTGGGTGATGCCTAAAGGGACTGCCCTCCATAGAACAACCGAGCAAGGTACTGTTGCGTTTACAACTAACATCCCTGGAAGAAAGGAGGTGATTGATGTTGGTGAGCACAAAATTTCTGTTGCGTTGCTAGCGCCGATTGAAACTACCTTCTAGAATATCTGTGCGCAGTCCCAGTCTAGTGTTTCCGGGGACAGGGAAAATGCAGAGTAAACACTTGTAAATTGCCAAGTGCCGACACGCGCTCCGAAACGGCTGAGAATACTCCTACTCAGGATAAACTCACCGTGGATAGAAAAGTAAAGCCGATAAATTTGGCCTGACCCAAACATTGGCTGACCCAAAGGCTCGACCCAAACATTGACTAAGGGCAATACTTTTCAGACGCCGATCATCCTACACAGAGAGATAACGTCCAAACACCATGGCTCAGATCAGATAAATGCTACGGAAAAAAGATGATCGAAAAGGAATAGATCCGGGCCAAAATATACGGCAGAATGGATCGTACCCTAGAGCTAGCTGCCCTAGTAAATAATCAGCTGGTTGAAACCGAACACAAAGAGGAAGGATAAACACCAGAGCTCCAATTGGTACTGAAGGTTTGTGAACGTACATCCGTTGTTGGTGTTTGGCCGTTTATATATCACTAGACTGATGAAAACGGTCGAAAAGAACGATCGAGAGAAGAAGAAGAAAGAGAAACCATGCGATCGATAAAATTGGAGAGGAAAGTTCAAACTCGTCTGCTGGCACAATGAGAACAAGGGTGCATAGTTGTACTTCATTGAGAACCGTCTTAAACACGCCGCTCTTATTTCAAAATGAATTGTAAACATGAGATGCTCTTGTCATTGCACAAATAGCTTTCAATATGGAAACAAAACGTGTCCTATGAGTGTTATTATACAGTATTGAGTGATGCATAAGTAACTTGCAACATCACACAAAAATTGGAGACATTCCAAAATAAATGTTTAAGAAGAATCTTGCAAATTTTCTGGACAAATACAATAGCAAATGACGAGCTTTAAAAACAAACAAACAGTGTATCATTGGAGACCATCATTAAAAGATAGCTAGTGATTGGACAAATATGTCGTATGCCAGTAGTGGTATTGGCTAGAACAGCTTTTCAATGGACAGCATATGGAATAAGAAGACCGGAACCTCCAAATGAAACACTGAGGAAAAACTGTGAAAAGAGAGTTGAAAAATTGTGGCTTGACTTGAGAATAAATAGCAGAAAGATAGCAGTAGAACGGCAACAACGCAAATCTATTATAGAAGTCATATGTGTCAAACTGGACACAAAAATGATATATGTAAATCACTCGTTTGTGCTACTTACCACAAGCAGGGGGGAAAAACCGCCTGTTGTGACATGCAAAAACAGGCAGTGGTCATGTTCTTCGCTATCCCGGAAATCAAACAGAGAGATAGGGAACAAGATACAAGCAACCAACTGTAACTACATAAGCAGAAATCTTAATTGTGCCAGATCATCAACAAGAACTAATGAAGCTACATAAATCAACTAGCGACATCTAATACAGACATGGGAGAATGAAAATAACTTGTTCGCTAAGACAGTTGACTATTATATTTATATTTCACTCGAGTTCTGCAACAAACCATCTATACAAAAGTCTAACCGGAAGGAAACACAACGTAGAAAGACAAAATAAATCCATTTGGGATAACCGAATAAACCTTTTGTCTGGGAATCAAGAGGCGTGTCTCGGCAAAATGGCGCTATAGTCTACACAACAACATCAACAATAACAACAGCGGTGTGTTTCAATTCAAATACGTTCAACAGTGAGGCCCGGAAGTTCAGTGCTGCCTGCAAATTATAGATTCGATTACATAAAGTTCAATCTTCAAATGGTTCTAATTTATCTTGTACCCAACAGCAGGTTTCACAAACAGGCTGGTGCAGTTACCTAAAATGGAGAGTGTGTAGACTAGCTTAGCATTACAAGGCTTATTGACAACACACATTTCCTAAAGTTGTACTCCCATTTTTTGTTCAAGACTTACGCAATATATATATATATATATATATATATATATATATATATATATATATATATATATATAGATATGTATATACACACTCACATACCATATTTATTGAGTGTTCACAAGGTAATCAAGTACTTTGAACTTGTTTCCTTGATATTTATCAATAGTACGATGCACTGTACAAACTTAAAAGCATTTTTTAAGTGCAGGAAAGAAAGTTTCAAAAGGGTATGGTTCGATTAATAAAGATGGTATGTCACTGCATTGAGTTTTTGGCATCTAATCTCGACTTCTCAGTCCATTTTATCATCTTCTGTGAAAATACTTCCCAGGTATCTGAATTCTGGGACCTGTGTGATTTTTGTATTGTTCACAAGTGTGTTGATTTGGTTGGTTGGTTGATCTGCTTATTGTCATGGCTTCTGTTTTTTGTGGTGTTAATTTTCATGTTGTATTTTTCACAAGCAGACTGTAATGCAGTCATATGCTGTTGGAGTTTATGTTCGTTCTCGTATATTAGACACTGGTCGTCTGTAAAACAATATTATATATTTAAAAAATATTGCAGTCTGCTTGATGCATACTACCAACTCAATGAGAAAAAACAGGAAGTCATCTTTCGGCAATGAACTGGACATAATAGGTGTCTATTTAACATGTACAAGATAGACCCTACTGATATATGCACATATATGCACCAGCAACCTTGGTATTAAGACATTTGGCATGATTACATTAAAAACTAACATTTGTTCAGAAAAATATCATCATTTAAATTAATTCAACACATATTTTAAATAACGAAATACCATTAAATTTTGGATTGTTTATATTGTCAATTTTATTATTTGGTTTATTTTTCCTTTTTTAATGGCTAAGGCAATATTTGTTCATCGTTTAAATCCTGAATGATCCTTGGATTTCACAAAACACATTTCGCACAAGGATTAAAAACATCATGTCAATTACGATATTGCCGGATCAATAAAAAAAAAAATTATGTTTTTCAACATCGAATACTGATTTATAATAATTTCCATTATTTAAAACTATTGCTGAAATTCTCTAAATCCTTGTATTTTTTAAATTTTAAGTTATTGTGTCCCATTCAGATGAACTGGCGGGTTGCTGGAAATAAGATTATCTACGTATTTTTTTCTTCATTTGACCTCATTGAATTAACTTGTTAGCCCAAGATATAGCATCATTGCTGCAAAATATATCACATCTCACATGCTCAAATGGCCTCAATTACACACACAATTATAGAGAATGGTTTATAAGCGGTTACTTCACTACAGCAAATGGCATGAGTCGGCTCTGACAGTCTTCGTATGACCAATCAGGTTTCATACCATGCTACAGTATACTCCAGATGTGGTATTTTAAAACAGAGTTTTACTGTTTGTCAAATCTTATTTGCCCGTCTGTACAAACGTGTGTCGTGTTGGATAATATGTATACACTTTGGCCGAAATTCGGATGTGCCTGTCCTACTGGCTATAGCAGTTTAAAGGAGTGCAACGTACCAGCGTTCTCGGTGCAAATCACGTAGATCACAAAGTTTTTTTTTTTTCTTTCGTCCGCTTTCAACTCAGACGAAGTTTCATCTCTGAAACTGATTTTTGCGTTAAAATCCGTTTTTCCAATTTCTTACAATGGCAGCAGCGTGACATTGTAAATTACTTTACACTGGCAGCCGTGTGCTCAATGTACTCGTAATTAGTATTCCTCGCCATACAGGCAGATTTTCTCCGACTTCAGAGGTACTCACGTTATCGTCCTGAGTAAGACCAGGGGACTCGAACAAATGCCGGACAGTAGGTTTGAACCGAGCTATGAGGCGTCTCACAGCTAGCAGGCCGAGCTACTATCAACTACTCTATGCAGTCCCCCCAAAGAGTTGTTAACACGGCTGATAAGAACGAACGAACGCAAACAAACAACTCATCTTTTGCTGAGATCACAAGAAAGGACTCATGGTAATGTTTAGAGACTTCAATGCAAGCGTTGACTCTGACAATGAATCATGGAACACAAGCTTAAAATGTTTGATGCTGGAAAAATAAACGAGAATGGGCAGCGACTCTTGGAGCTGTGTATGTACAGTGGCCTCACCATCACACACATCTTCTTCAATACGAAACCACAGCGCAAAGTATCATGGATACTATAAGCACTGGCATTAGCTCGACCTAATTATCACTAGGCGGTTCGACATAAAATATTTTCTGAACAGCCGCACATTCGACAGTTCATACCTCAACAATGATCACTCACGGATCTGCTGCAAATTACGAATTCAGCTAAAGAGAAGAATCCACCAAAATCTATAAGGATTGAGGTGGCGGGGGAGTATTTTGCATCATTTGTACACCGATTATCAACTCGTACACGGCAAAAGTCTGTACACACAACCTCTGCGTATTGTGGGGACAATATCTGCAAGTGTCATTCTGAACATATTGAAATAGTAGGCTGACATGGTACGCACCGAGTCGCAGTGCAAAAAATTATAATTTATACATGATCTTATTCCTGAGGCAGATACAAGAAAATGCAGAGAACAATTCTTTATTCCTTTCATTGACCTCCCTAAAGCATATAGCCTCCCCATCAGAGACTGGCTATTCACGGTACTTGAGAGGGTTGGCTGTTTGGTTTGATTTGGTCTTTCTTTCAGGATACGAAAAGCACAGATCATAGCGCAGCATGGTGGTTTGACACTAGAAGACTTCAATATCAATAGTGGAGTCAAGCAAGGATCTGTCCTCGCTCTGACACTGATTGATATGTTATTTGCTGCAGTGCTAAATTACTCTTTCGGATCATCTACCGAAGGTGTCTACATCCACATACAATCGCACGGGAGATTGTTTCATCTAGCACGAGTGAAAACAGAAAGCATGATACGGAAAGTCGTAATCAGGGATATACTGTTTGCACTTTGGTCCCACGTGCAAAAGTCGAAATTCAGACAATTATGATCAGATTTACGATGGTCTGTGAAGATTTTTATCTCACAATCACTTTGATGGTCCACACTGCATACCTTCCACACATAAACATTCATGGCCGCCCGTGTGTTCCGGGGGCTTAAAACGGAGGCAACGAATAGTAACACTGCGACCTACAATGCATGTCGTAATAGTCGACTGAGGTAGGAGCCTAGGGAAACTACCCAAGTCTATAAAAAGTGTCGCAGAAATCGGATTAGGTGCATAACTGGCACAACGTACAATCGCTCTATAGGAACAGATCACATACAAATCACAAAGAGGAGTTAACAAGTGGTCGATATTGAGCGTTCGAAGAAAAAGAACATCCGTTGCTACGAATTGGAGGTCACAAATCAAATCGTTTATCTTGGCTTTGCAATCACCAGTAACCTAAAATTAGATACGAAACCAGATACTAAAATCGCATGACCTTAGCAACCTTAGGCAAGCCATCACAGAGAGTGTGGGAAAATAACATACTGACCATCAACAACAAGATTGTTGTGGACAGAGCTTGCGTGCAATGCACACTACTCTATGCCATATAACCTTCTTCCCTACATACATTGTAGGATAAATGAATAAACGCACGCCACATGCGCTACTTCATGAGCACACTCAGGATCACCTGGCGGAATAGAGTAAGAATTGGTGAGATACTGGAATATATTGCGATTCCTAGCATAGTTAATCTTATCCATCAACGCCACCCAATATGACTGTGTCACTTGACCAGAATGGAGGACGACAATATCCACACCGATAGTTTGTACGGGTAGCTGACTTCTCACGAAGAACGATAATCTTCTTCTTCTTTTGTCGTCACACTGCTACAGGGTTGTTGCCCAGTGTCGTGGTTTTCTGTTTTTGTCTTGCGCTGTTCTGGTGGCTTGTGTGATTGTTATCTTTGCTCTTTCACAGGATTCTGCTACGCCATCTAACCATCTTTTCCGTTGTCTCCCTCTTGCCGTCCCTTTTTCGATGTTCTGTTGTAGAAGACTGTATACTGTGGAGTTTGGATGCATTCTTATTAAGTGGCCAAACCACTTCATATCGTTGGGGACACTGCCGTTCTCCTTTCGGGTCAGGTGACCGAACCCTAGATGTGTGCTGGTTAAACCGCGAATCGACATACTAACAAACCAACCAACTTACTAACTAGCTTACTAACGACCTAACTAGCAAAATAGAAATACGGAAACGTGAAGTAAGATAGTTTTACAAAGCATAACAACAAGATGCAGCGAAATTGGATACAAATATCTTTATTAATCAAATGATATAAAAACAGCATTGGATATTCTTCTTCTGTAATATCTGGTCATACGCTTATCAATGTGGATCTAAAAATGGTTACTCAGCTTGAGGTCTGTCAGATTTCCCCAAAGATTAGTTTTGAGGTTACTTACTGTGGACACATTTTGCTTCTCAGCTCCCACTGGACAGAATAGTCTTGTGTATGATCCGGTGCCTGTTCCGTCTGTTGACACTGGCGGAGAGCTATTTGACTTACTCCTAGTCTATCTGTTGAACCTGCTGTGACCGGTATATAGGCGAAATATAATGACCTGGTTTGCTCTGCTGATGTCTTTTAGGAAGTCTACGATAATAAATATAGTACATATTTCTATATGTGTGAATAAATTGTGCGATACAATACTATTACGAAGATTTTTTTAAGCCAAAAAAACAACAACGTAATCTTAGGACTTCCGCTAATCGCCATTTTAATGGAGAAACCAAAACAAAAGAAAACTATATACTGATCAGCACTAGTAAGAAAACATTAATGTGTGTACGTCACGTTCATATATGACTAATGTCATATAATCAGCATATATACTTAATTTGAGATTGCTTGACAGTTTCTCAGCATACAAAATACAACTGAACTGGGCCCGGAAACTAGCTTAGTACAAGCAAAGTTAAGTAGCTAAAACAACAAATGAAAATTTAAAGAACTTGAATGTTTATTTACACTTTCACTAACAAACACGGTAACATAACAGTACTCATCAGTGCTGAGACGAAGACATACATGATGCAGTGCATTTAACTAACATTGTGAGGCATTTATGTATGGTCCCGGACACCTTAAGTGCAGTTAGAGACTACCTGTCCTTTTGTTCGATGGACTGGTTATTTCCATGGTAGATTACAGACTCGGCATTCTTACGATATCAATATCACAATGTGAACGACTCGAACGGGTTCAGAATGAAGGTATGCGTATAGTCCTGAGTTGCACTAGAGATACCCCTATTGTGAAGATGAGACATATGCTTGGCCTTCTGTCACTACGCTCCTGTCATGCAATCGTCCAAACCAAGGCATATATTATATGCGGGTTACTGCTGATAAGAGACATCCACTGCACAAGAACACTAATGATGTTAAAGGCACGAGAATCAAACGTGGCATGTCATGGATGGCCCAGCCTGAGAGAACAATTGGGCAGGTGACTACGGTTGTGACCCTACCAAAAGGGGAAGACTGGATCCCAACAGATGGTAGCGTAACCAACTATCTCAATGTTATCATTACTCTTGGAAGAGAATGTAAAAATTAGGGCAATATGAAGGCTGATCTTGCAGTTAAGCAGCTGATAGTAGATAATGTAACGCTTACGTGGATATACTGTCCTGGGCATGCAGGTGTTTATGGTAATGAGAGTGGACAGGCTTGCATCAATAGCATCAATTGTTGGGGAGTTGAAGATTGATAAGGGGATGTTCTTCGGTCTCTTCGCGACTCTGTTGGATGAGGACACTAAAATCGATGTTGAATCAATCAAGCGATTTAAGCAGTTTGGAGTTATCCATTGTACAAGTAGAACTGGATGCCTGAGGGCAGAGTGAGAGGTGTGTTTAATCAGCGAGCTACTGGCACCATCAGTATACATACTCTTTGATATCTGTTGGGGAGACTGAGCACCTATGGTTCTGCCTGGAGTGCAATGACGTCAATTTAGTAACCAATAACTATGTATGGTCTGTGACGGGTTCCACGACACACATGGTCTTGGTTTTTCAGTAAAATTTCAGTTTTTGTAGAACACTCACACCCCCTGTCCTTGAAGTCCAGTCATTGAATTGTTTGTGTTGCATTGGAATTGGCTTTTGAATAAGATGAAACGGTACAACAGCAAATCAACATATTAGGAGACAAATTATTAGAATGTATCAGTAAAATTAATAACGTGCTGCACTACTAACCACATGCCGTTGAAATTCTAGAGTTTCGAGGCCAGCTTGGACCTAAAGTTTTTTATTTTACAGGAAACCTTGATCCTTTACTCAGGAATCTAAATTACAAGTACCTCTGAAATCAGAGTTGCCTCTTCTGAATGGTATGGGACACTGGTGATAGAAAAGTAAACTTTTACGCAAAAATCAGTCAGAGGTGCCATATCCGATGCCTTGACTACGCTTTAATTCATAGCAAGCGAGTAAAGACAAAAAAACTGTCATGGTCTAGCATGTTTTGGGAGTTTGTGGTAGCTGCACATATTGCGTGTTGCTCCCAAATTAAATAGATCAGTTTGGCAGCTGTGTCTTGAAGATTTTGACTTGTCCATATTCTGCGTGTCATGGAGTGCAAAAAAAGGCAAATAGAGGATGTGGCATGCTTGGTACTTACAGGTTATGGACAGAACTTGATGGGGGTAGGCGATCGATTGGTGGACAGAAAAAAGCTTTAACGACACTTTTAAGAGGCACTCGCATAGCTGAGAATTATCATACTGGCAAGGCACAGAAAAGCGAGCTTAGTGAAGACAGAACACACAACACTCATATGTCTAACCATGATCATGTATCTGTGTTAGTGGGTTGTGCTCCAGAAATGGACTCTACAGTCACCTCCGTACACACCAGAAAAGTGCAGCAACACACGTCTGAGGCTGTTGTCATAATCGCTCTGACGGATGGCTATGATGTAAGGATGTGGGGTTAAAGTATGTTATCTTGAGAATTATTTCATTGATTGTCATGTTTTTAAACTACTGATGTTCTTCTAGTATAATTTATTGTGATTGACAGCATTTATTAACATGTCTTCATTTGTACACAGATCATAACAACTGCTGCATAAATGACAGATATTTAGCCAAGGTGAGCAGTTATAATTTTTTTTTAAGTGATTGCATGTTTGAAATATCTGTGACTTTATTGAGACATTTTGCATTAACAAAAATGGGTTAAGAAATTCTTCTTCGAATGCTCCATATTGACTACTCGTTAATCACTCTGTGTGATTTGTATGTGATCTGAGCCTAAGAGTGATTGTACGTTGGGCCAGTTATGCGCCTACAAGTAGGTCAGCACATCCGATTTCTGCGATGCTTTTTATTTTCTAGGGTAGATTCCCTAGGACCTATATCAGTCGCCTATTACGACATGCTTTTTAGTTTGCAGTGGTACTATTCTTTGCGTCTGTTGCTAGCCCCGGCACCATGCGGGAGGGTTAAGAAATTCATTTTTCAGTCTTCTGTTCTACTGGTTCTAAGGTAGCAGTCAGCACATGGATACTAACACTGCTGTAACATTTTATGTGAATGGAGATATAACATGGCTAAGTTGCTTCTCTGTTCACCATCACATGTTGGACAGGTCTGCAGTAGATGTAATTATTATTGTGCCAATCCGAATCTGTGGTACAGATTGTGTCTCAGTCTGATGTGTCAAGTGCGCTGCATTTCATCTGGAGAGTCAATAAAGAACATCATTTCTAATTTAACTCAGGTGTTCTTGTTCCTATTTTGATTTGAATGTGGCTTTGACAGCTGTTTTGACCACTTTATATGCTGTCCCTGTGCTACTCTGTACAACACCTGGAATGTTGCAATGCATCACATTTATACAAACTTCTAGATTTGCAATTCGTCCATGTGTACAGGCACCCCAGACTACTGCAACATTATCATTACTCTAGGAAGGAAGTGTAGAGATTGGGTCAGCATGAAGGATGAACTTG
Organism: Arion vulgaris; assembly: GCA_020796225.1. Lineage (NCBI taxonomy): Eukaryota > Metazoa > Mollusca > Gastropoda > Stylommatophora > Arionidae > Arion > Arion vulgaris. The sequence goes on along the minus strand of CM036753.1, from coordinate 53,142,854 downwards.
CAATAAAGCAGCTGATAGAAGATAATGCAAGTACAAGAGACAACATTGAATATATAGACAACATTTCAGGTGAAACAAAAGGAAGGGTGTTATATGTTCTTTCAATCGTTTGAAATGTTTATTTATTCAGTGTTGACTCTTGTATAAACTGCATGGTATGTTATATGTAACCTCTTATTATCTTTTTTGCCTGTTATGCCTCTATGATAAAGTGGTTACGTCATTTGCCTTGCATTCCAAATGTCATTGGTTCATATCTGAACTGTGTTGTTTGGTTCACAAGTACATTTATTCCGGAGATCCCTAGGATTGTTACTGGAGCAGCAGAGTCTGTGCTTTGAGCAGTACTCTTGACAGATGGTGGGCCATTTCTCCAGAGAGGAACAGTCATATTGGGATACCTGGTGCAATTAAATCTAACCTTGACCTTTACACTGTTATGTAATTCAAATTATATCTTACAACTGCTAAATCAACTTTGAATTTTTAATATTTCATCAGGATTTCACAATGGAGCTTGTGGTTGCAGTTGCTATTGGTGTTCTGTCTGTGGTTTTTATCGCTGCATTGATCACTTTGATTGTGATACTGAAATACAAGTGCAGAAAGGTAGACCATTTAACGGAGGAGCATAATAAGGAGTCTCGGTATGCCCTATTATCTGATATTTTACATTGTTGAGCACAATTTTTTGTTTAAATCTAACAGTTGTTTATTTGTTTGCGTTTGTTCTTATCAAGTAAGTTTATCACTCTTTGTGATTTGCGTTGAGAATGTGAATTTTGTGTGCTTTCGTTAGGCCTCTACGATATATAGGACAGGCACTTCTGAATTTCAGCCAAAAACTTAACAAGTGTCTCTGATGGTATACGCTCTACATCAAAGGTTAACTGTACTGTATCTACATTTTCAATTCCTTTCATGGTGAACTCAGTATTAAAAATTAACTGTAATGTATCGCAGTTTGTTGTCATGATGGTGGACTTAAACAGATTACTGTTTGTCCACCACTTGCTATTTCCCTTCCACTTAAAGCAGTAATTCTTGTACCTACTTTACTATCAACCATTATTTCCAATATAATTATCAGTACATTGTATTATCTCCTACCACATTCACAATATTTTATTTATCTAATTTTTTTAACATTTTTTGTATTGTCTAAATTTTTATGGGATTTTTTTATTTGTTTGCTGTTGTTTCCATATTAACCCTTTCAGCCCCAGCACTTCATAAAAAATTCCTACTGGAAAAAAAATTTCCCAGGGCAAGGGAAATAACTCCACAACAATGAGAAGTATTTGTGAAATAAAATTCATAACAAATACAAATTCTAATCAATATTTGTGATTTAAATTCAAATTTACAGTTAAATGGATGAGGTACTAGTTTGTGAACATGTATGTTGTCAATACCATGCAAGTTGAATGTAAACAGTTATACAAGTGAAGAAATAAACAATGAATGACAATATTGAAAGCATGTTTCACTCAAAAATATCAGTTTTATTGACAAGTGTAAATTGAAAGGTTGAAAAGCAGTCTTCCTTACAGAGGTTGATTTTACATGTGTGGCAGTTATTACTTGTTTCCACACACCTTTGTGGTGCAGTCCTCATCTTCATTTAGAAACACTAACCGCAGGTCCGCTTTCTGCCAAACAGTTGAGTCGGTTGATGGTTGACCTGAATGGGGTTTATCAGTCCTGTGGTTTCTGGGTGTTGTCTTAATGATTAACTGTAACTTTTATAAATAAGTAAATGGTGGGAGAGAAGAAAAAAAAAGAGAAAATGTTACCGCTTGGGGCATATAAGTTAGTCACACTATCAAAATGAGGTAACATTAATATTGTTGTACTAACATAATATTTGTTGTATATGTAACTTATTTATTTGATGTTACATTAATTGGATGCTTTATTTTACCTATTGTTTCTTACTACAAGGCAAGATGCTCAGCTAATTGTAGAATCTCAAGATGTCATAGGCTCACAGTCTAGTATGGATGTTGAACTTGGTGATGTGCAGCTGACAAATCCTAGACTTGAAGAACTGTTGAACAACGAGCAGTGGGTTGATGATGCAACGTAAGTCTTTTGTTGAAAATAGGTTCTAGAATATTTGTCAGTAGATCATTACAGACTAGGCATCCTCACGAAATCATGCTCACAATGTTACCACTTGGAGCTTGTTTAGAATGAAGGCATGTATATAGTTGTCAATTACAATAAGGATAATTTGTGTTCCCACTTTTATTATCTATTTTGATTAGATATATGTTTAATTTGGGAGTCTCTCTGGTTAAGTGGTTATGGCTTTGTCTTGCATTCTGAAGATCACGGTTTCGAATCTTGACTGTGCCATTCTGATCACAGGTTCATTTTTTCCAGACCCTTAGGACTGTTACCGAAGCTACAGAGTTTATGCTTTGTGCAATACTCTCAGCAGGTGGCATGCCACTTCTGTGGAGAGGGACCAAGTTATATGGGGTAAAACCCAGTGCAATGCAGTAAATCCTTTGACTTTGGACCCTTTAGATGTTTAATCTGTCATCTATTATTGCAGGAAATGACAGCAGTCTTCCTGGTAAGAAAAGGATGAAATTGGATGGGAGGGGGTGTGTTAGCATTTGAGACAGCCTTCTTCTTCCAATGTTTTCAGACATTGATTTGTATACTTCTAAAATAGTTAGTGGTCAACTGGAGTCTGTATATATATATATGGCCCTTTTCATCTTTACAGACGGTCAAATACATCTCCATATAACTTGTCTTGGATGACTGACATGGGGGTTGGCCATATGTGTTTCCTCTGTTCATTCTATGTTTGAAACTCTTTGTAGGACGGTGTATCTCTGTCAACTTGCTGGTGCCACATGTGCATATATCAGTAGGGTTTATCTTGTTCTTGTTAAACAGATGGGGACAACTGTAATGACGGTATTGTGATCTATTCAAATGGATCGGTAGTTCGCCACCAGAAGTCCGCTGGGGTCTTCTCGGCAAGCTCATGCGGCAGAAATGTAAAAGGAAGTCAGTAATGATTTTAGTATGATAACAAGTAGCATGACCTTGGAAGTACTGGTGATGATTAAGCCACTACTTCTGCCTTGAGTCACAAAACTGCACTTGTGTGTGCATTTTGAGTGATTCATTGAGTAGGATTTGGAAGGTGGAGGCTGGTACATGCACAGACAATGGACAAAATTACTACATGGGTTGACAATTCACAGAATTACGTTCATCTTCATTCTGGGGCACATGATTGGCAATGAAAGAGTAGACAAATTGGCTAGGTTCTGCAACCATATCAGTGGGTCGGTGAGCTCACACTCTAAAGCCTTCATAGAGTGTGGTCTCAAAGAGGACTTTCACTTAAACCAATCCATGTCAACAGCTAGATTGAAGATATCGAGAGTCTAGAAAAGAGCTGCACAACAGGTGTATGAGAAGGCTCATCAATTAACATCGAAACAGTATAGTTGGTCAATGGACACTGTTGGAGATATTGCAAAGGAGATTGGAGCACGTATGGGCCTGTCTTGAGTGCAATGAAGATATTTGAAACTAAAACATATGGTATTTCAGTATATTGTGGCAAGTACATAGCCAGAAGATAACTATTAGGCATGGGTAAGCTATGGCAGTGAGTGTCTGTAGCTAAGCGGTAGTGAGCTCGATCACAAACCCAAGCGTACCTGATTCAAATCCCACGGTGGGCAAGTTTGGAAGCAAATTCGTTGCCGTGGAATTTTACAAAGGTAAAATAAACCTCACTGTTCAGAAAGCAATGGCAACCTACTGAATGTATAAGTGGTGCCTAGAAAATCAACGACTCGTTTACTGTGGTTGATCGCTACGTCCTATAAAGAATATGCCACGATTTTCATTTTCAAGCTATGACAAACTCCCTATGATCTATCATATCTTAACACAATGTTACAGTATAGCTCAGTAGATGTGGTGCTATAAAGCTGAATTTTATTGTGTAAAAATGCGTGTCCTATTGGACAATATTTCCCCAGGTTATAGATGGGTGGATGGTTAGGGCTAACAACTCAAATCTATAAAATGGATTTGTTATAGAAACTACAATGAAAAACTGACATTATGTTGGGAACAATTTTAGCACTATGTTCCATTATGAACTTTGAATTGATAAACTAATATAAATGTTAGTGAACTGTTGCAGTCCTATGCCCAAAGGCAAAGGTTTGACTTCATTGCACCGGGTTTCCCCATATGGCTCCGTCACTGTTTGCAGAGATGGCAAACCATCTGCCAAGAGAATTGGACAAAGCACAAACTCCATAGCTCTAACAACAGTCCTAGTGATTTCATGAAAAAATTGCATGTGTCTTTTTTTCCGGATTTGAACTCACAATATTCAGTACGACAGGCAAATGACTAAACCACTTTAAGTCCTATGTTCCACTTTAAACAGAAAGCAACCATATTTATGTCTTGAGTAATAGAAGTTTATTTACATAGGCAACTAATATATATAAAGAAATATTTGTAATATACATTTAAACTTCAATATTTTCCCAGTGGACTAGTCCCACACTGCTTATCAATCCTGAAAACTTGTCACAACCTGACGGAGAAGCTGGTTGGCTTGACAATGGGTAATGCACCAAACATACGTACTCAGGAGACCCTAACTGAAATAGTATCAGTTGCTAAGAGAATCAACCCACGCGTTGATGAGGTTGTAAAATCTATTAGCCCACCATTGGATCCAAGACTTCTGGAAGCTAGGTATAATTGTACTTGTTAATTTTCTTCATTGACATTAGTCAGTTCTGACGGCCTACCTTTGACTAATCAGATCTGATACCATGCTACAGTATAAAGTGGGATTTTTCTGTTTGTTAAATTTTAGAGTTACCCTTCTGTACAAATTTATGTCCTGTTGGATAATATGCATACACTTTAGCTGAAATTTGCGCCCGTGTGGTGCCGGAGCCCACAAGGGAAGCAAAGAATAGTATCACTGCGACCTACAAGACATGTCGTAAGAGGTGACTAATGTAGGACCTAGGGAAGCTACCCTAGGAAATAAAAAGCATCACGGAAATTGGATGGCCTACTTGTAGGCGCATAACTGGCACAACATACAGTCACTCTTAGGCTCAGATCACATTCAAATTACACAGAGTGGTTAACAAGTGGTCAATATGGAGTGTTTGAAGAAGAAGAAGCTGAAATTTGGATGTGCCTGTCCTACATTTTGTAGAGGCTTAATGATGTCGCACCATACTCATGTTCTCAGCACAAACCATACACATCACAAAGAGTGGTTAACTTGGTTGATAAGAATGACCGAACACAAACAAACAACAACAATGTTCCTCTTGAGTTTCATAGATAGTTCTCTTCTTGTAGAAGTGATCTTAATTTATGTGCATTCACATTAACATGTTAATTGTTACCTAAGAATAGTAAGTTTGTCTGGGTTTTTTTTTAAAGATAGATTTATAACTCCCTGGTGACAGTTCGGAAATAATTCATATTTTATACAAAACTATACATACATATAACAACCCACTGTGACATTGCAGACAATGAGAGTGTCGATGTCTTGGCTAAGGAATGCAGTGCCAAGGAGCAAATTTACCATCCACTGTCTTTTCAAGAGTTCATTAAAAGAAAATCTGCAGTAAACTGGAAGGCAAACACTAGCTATCATTATTGAAAGAACTTCCTCAAAGACCTAAGCAGTACAGACCAGATATTTCAGTATACCAAATATTTCGCCTATTTACAGGACACTGCAGACTCAACAAACACTTACATAGGCTAGGAGTAAATCAAACAGCTCTCTGTCAGTGTTAACAGGCGGAACAGACACCGGAGCATGTGATGCAAGACTGTCCTCTCCCGTGTGAGCTGAGAATCAACATGTGGCTTTCATCTCATCCTGCATGTTGTTATTTCTCACAAAATCCTTTTTTTGTGTATATCCACATTTAACAAGCTTCAATTCTTATTTCTGTATGTTTGTTCATTGTCCATATATCCCTTCCATACAACAATGTTGAATATATGTAGCACTTGACAAGTCTTTTTTTGTTTTGCATTTGCTATTTGTTTGAATGTTAATACACTTTTCATGTTGTTAAATATGTTCTTGGCTATTTCTATTTTCTTCCTTTTCACATCTGCCGTCTTCTATTATTATATGTCCTATATATACCTAATGTGACACTTGTTCCAGTTTTTCTTCATTTATTTTTAATGCTTTTGTCTCTCTTGATTTGCTTATTACCATTATTTTTGTTTTCTCACTGTTAATATCCAGGTCAATTTACATTGCAAATATATTCTATCTGTATGCTTATATAGTATAATATTTGATATTAATGTAAACAAATACAGGTTCACTGCTTTGGTGTTGTCTGTGAGTCACCTTGTGATGATTACTAAGAATGCCTGCAGGATGTCTGGTACCCTAGACTGGATAGATCAGAGTCTTGCTGATGTAGAGGATCACTTGCGAGTAAGTGTTTTTACATTATTACAAAAAAAATTAAACTTTATTACAAAATTTGATCAATTGCCAAGTAAAGAATGTTGAGAATCAACGAAGGAAAGATAAAAATCCTGATGGTAAAAATAGACTACTTTCAAACTGTGAAAACAACAGGAGACAGTTGACAGTTTCACATATTTAGGTAGCTTCTTAAAGAAAGCAGGTGGCATAAATTAAAATGTGAAAAACTAGGATACAAAAGCAAGAGAGACATTTGGCATGATAAAACCAAGGGATATTCTTTAGCAAAATTTTCAGCATGGATGATGAGGAGAAATAGGTCATACATATGTTGCTACAGTCAGAAATTATTTTCTCATGGAGTTTTTCAGATAAGTTGTGCTGAGAGCGATTTTCTGCAAATTATATACTACATGATGAGAAACATAAGTGACGTGATTATCAGTTATATTAGAACTATCATCATAGCACTCCAGACATGTCCATAGGTGCTTCATTTCCTGCCGCAACAAATCCAGTAGCCCATAGTGTGAAACTATAATACGTAATATGTTTATTAAACTTTAAGACAATGTTGTATAACATACAAGGTGTTTTTTTTTGTGTGTGAACAGAAAGGTCTTGTTTTAAATATAATAACCAAGAAGAGACAAAGTAACTAATCTTTATTTAGATGAGATGACACTTTCATGAAAACTGTAAGAAGTGTTTTCATTTTATGGTGTCATTTATAGAGACTGTATTGACCTTCAGTATCAGTGATGAATCTTTTTTATTAAGAATTTTCATTTAATTCACATAATTTTTTCACTGACTTTCGCACCTTCTGTCTCTTGCTAAAGTGATGCATTCTGCTGAAGTTTTATTTCTCCTTCTCTTGTTTCCCTCCCTATTATACTCCTATCTTTCTCATGCATGCTTTCTTGCAACCTTTCCCTCTAGTATTGCATTTCAATAGAGCATCGTCTCTAAATGTGTGTCTCTGAACTCCTTCAACATTTCTCTCTTCATTCCTTCTTCTTTGCTCTACATCAGCCACTTGTTAAACTACTCTTTGTAGTCTATATGTGGTTTATGCATTAGAGCGTGAGTTTGTTGTGTCAGTCCAGAGACCTGTAGGCCAGTTCTAGAGACCCGTAGGTTAGAGCCTTCGCATTCTAGAGACCCGTAGAGACCAGTAGCATACACTGGTTACTGTATGCTTTTTGCTCAGGTTTGTTTCCTTAAGTAAGGCACACAAAAATTGACCTAATGGAGTGCATCCCCGTTTAGCAAGCCAGAGCCACGTTGGCTTTGAACTGTACCGCCAGTTTCTTGATCTGCTCCACTGGGAAGTCAGTTTGGTCTATGGGTCATCAGCAAGCTACTAGTTTTCGCTTTTTACTCCTCCAAAGAGAGACAAGCCGACCCGACTTTTCTGGATTCAGAGCCAGGCTTAGAACACACATTGTAGACCTCTCTTCATTCCTAATATTTCCCCAGACGTTTTCATTTTTATGTCTTTGAAATATGTCAAATTCATTAAATAATTGAATCACATAATATAAAAAGTTAGTATGGGACACATATAGAAATGTTCACATCATTAGAGTTATCAAGTTATCAAGTATATTAAATATATATACTATTTTTTTATTTCTAGTTTTTCACTTTTATTTTATTCTTCAATTTAGTTGCATGTCTTCATTATCCAGGACAGTTAGTCCACCTATTGTTCTCAGTGTCTATGCTGTATTTAATATAGGACCGTTGTATTGTATCCCATATTCTTGTATCCTTTTCTTGATAATGTTGAAATGTCAACTGTCTCTTGTTTTTGGACCTTATAAAACTAACTACCTTACTTTGTATTTCCATATTTTGCCTTATCCATATAGGGAGAGACTGCAGTAAAACTATGTATCATGGCAAAACACGTAATAAAAAAAGTACTGTAGTTTTTACAAAAACAAGGACAATACACAGCAACATTTCGACCAAAGGCCTTTATCAAGCAAACAATACAACAGGAGTGACGAATGTTGTATCGCTTTGTTTGATAAAGGTCTTTGGTCAAAACTTGCTGTGTATTACTTTTGTATTTTGTAAAACTACAGTACTTTGTTATTACGTGTTTCGCTATATTTTGCCTTCCATACTTCACTAACCAATTGCACATATATTCTTCCTAAGGTTCTCCGAGAGGCAAGCTTAAACTTGGATACAAACCAAATGAATGTAAATATCCTGTCTACTATTCCCTCTTCAGGATCAGAAAGTTCTAACCAGCAATCACATGCAGTTTCAGGTCAAGTCAGAAATGATAATTCTCAGCTTTAACACTTTTGTGTGTCACTAAATTCTCAAACAAAACTCATATGTCACTTTGTGACTAGCAAGAATTCTTGCAGAAGATAATAATCACATTGAGGTTATATTTTCCTTACAGATATTATGTTGCTACAGTTGTCATTTGCTCAGCTTAAAGTCACTGTAAATGATGTACATTGAATTACTAGTGCAAGTTTTATGGTCCTAAAATATTGCAGATGTGTGAACTGCTGAAGGAGAACTTATGTCTATGCTCTACATTTTGAGTTGTAGTTTAGTGAGGATCATCATCTCTGCATTCCGAATAGTTCCATAGGTGCTCCAATTTCATCTCCAATATCTTTATCAGTGTATTCGTTGCCAATAGATAGAACTGATATTCTGAACGCCCTCGTAGAGTGTGGCTGCAAAGAGGATTTTCATCTAAATCAATCCACATCATCTGCTAGATTTAAAGAGCTTGAATTGAAGATTGGAGTGGTGAGAAAAGAACAGCACAACAGGCATATGAATAGGCTCATCAATCAACATTGAACTGTTACAGTTAATCAGTAAATACTGTTGGAGATATAACAAAGGAGATCGGAGCACCTACAGACTAGTCCAGTGCAATGAAAATATTCCAAACTGAAACAGACTAATCACATCCATTTGGTGTTGTTTAAATCAAATGCCTGACACCTCTCACAAAATGTTTGTGTTTGACAGTTCTCATTTTCACCTCCCATCTTCTTCAATCTGAACCGGTATGTAGATATATAAATGTTTTCAAAATCATCGATACGACCGGCTTCTCTTATAGCATTGATGATGTCTCGCCGAGTGGTTACCGGGCCCAAATTTGGGGTGTAAAGAATGGAACCACTGTTACCTGCCATGCATGTCGTAGGAGGCGACTAAGGAGGTATGGCTGAAATCGGATGCACATGTCCTAAACGTGTAGAGGTCTATGCGTTTAGGGGCCTACCAAACCAATGTGCAACGTATACACGTTCTTGGCAAAGACCAAACATATCACAAAGAGTGATTAAAATTGGTCGTGAAGAACGAAGCAAAAGAAGAAGAATTGATGATGTCTGCACTATCCATTGACTGTCCTGCCTCCACGATCGTGCGCGCGAGACAGAGACTGTCCTGCCTCTAACATTGCTGTATTGACCAGGTGATCTGCAAGCTTATTACCTTGTACTCAATGCATGCATGCCCTGCTAGAAAGTAAAGGTTAAATGGGATATTGTAGATGAAGGAAGTTAGCCAAATATCAAAATAATTTATCATACTATCTTCTTCTGCGTTTGCCCGTCGTAAATTCAGTCGTTAGCCATGGCGCCTTGTATGGCGCTTCTGACTGATTTTTGGGTGAAAGCCTACTTTACCATTTGACTGGTGTAACTGGCCATACAGGTGGGCTTTTACCGACTTCAGAGGTAACATATCATACTATCAAGTTATCACTCTAGCAAGCTATTGTTCAATCAAACTACTCATTTGCTCAAGCTTTTACTTTATCAGAATATCATTCCATCAAGCTGTTGACTTAATTAACTGATTCTGTATACACCATCACTATGGTGACATGGCTTGTACAATGACCTGGCTGCAACATCCCTTGAATGGCTGACTATTCATGTTGTTGTTTCTCGGTTACTGCCTGCTTTGTTATTCTTTGATCATTTCTTCTCAGAGTATGCCAAACATGTCTCTATCTTCTCTTTCTTGTTCATTGTTCATTTGAGGATCATCTTCATCGGACATGTCCATAATTGCTCTGATCTTCTCCTAATCATGTATCTCAGTGTGTTTAGGCTAACAGCTCCGTTCTTTGTTGATTGATGTATCTACTGGGTTTTCTCGTAGTTTTCCGTATTGCGCACCTATCGTTATGCACAGCTTCCGCAACCGAGATAGAGAATGCCCTTTATCTTCGTTGACATCTTCAGAGCATTTATCATTCTTGTAACAGTTGTGAGTATTGGTTGACCAGACATTTCTTTTATTTCATCATGTTGCTCTTTACTGCGTGCCATTTTATGTTCATTAAATATACTACATATAGAGACAGAAAATAGTGGATATAAATTATCCACATTAGCTGTACTTGTTAGGGAAAGAAGATTTGTTTTATAGATTTTGCAATTATGGGTGATTTTAGAATCTGATTCACTAGATTCTGTATATTACAGATTCCAAACATACAAATATCGATAGGGAAGACTTTGTTAGTTTTGTTAATTTAATATTATATTTGTAAATACCTGGCAGCTTCTGTAAACATATGCAATGTGTTACATGAGCAGATTATATGACCTTGACATTTTTGTATACAAAATATTGAGAGAAAGATTGTATTGTACAATGCTTTTTTTTAGTGTTCATGGTAACGTTTTTTCATTTTAATTTTTTCATTGGTGCCATTTGTCCAATGATTTGATTTGCATTATTGCATCTTTGTTGGACTTCATTATTCTTCAATTTGCTGAAAAAATGCTTCCCAGCGAAATGAGGTCTTTAGCTTCTTTTAACTGATGCTTGCTAAATGGAGATATTGGTAGTATTTTCTTTTCTAAAGAATGTCATTGCTTCAGTTATGTTTATATTGATTTTCATGTTGTAGTCGGGTCATGTTAGTTGGTGTCTGTTAATGTGTTGTTGTAACTGTTCTTCTGTTGGTGATGACATTGCCTGATTTTCTGCAAAAAACAATTCATTTAGAAGTTCCACATGTCCCCTTACTTGTGCTAGTTTATTTTACAGATTTGGTTGACATATGTGATGAACAATAGCTATAATAGTTCATATTCTTCTCTTATTCCAGACCTAACGTGGAACTCTTCTGAAAATCATGTGTTTTCTCTAATTGAACATTGGCTGTTTACTTAGAGGCTTTTGTGTAGATTAAGTGGTCATTAACTCCATAGTTTGACAATATTTTCAACAACTTTTCCCTATCTGTACTATAGAATGCTTTTTTGGATCTGCAAATGTGTTGGTGTTTATCAGACTCGACAGTCCTCTCCACTAACTGCCTGTTGGGGAATATTGCGTCTATGCATCTTCTATTCTACTGAAATCCCTTTTGTGAGTCATTCTGTCTCTCAGTGGTATATGCCTTAACTTTTTTTCAAGTATTTGATAGAATATTTTTCCTGTGTTACTGGCTCAGTAGCGATATTCCTCTGTATTTCGTACAATTCTTTTTCCTACCTTTCCTCTTTTAGATGGAAACTAATATTGCATTTCGCAGTCTTCTGGTGTTTCTTTCGTAGTCCAGACTTGGTTCATTAGTCTATGTAGAAAGTTTAGTCTGACCTCTTTAGCTGCTTATATTAGGTAAGCAGGTGTATTGTCCAGGTCTGGTGCTTTATTGGATTGTACATTTTGATCATATTTATAACCTGATAGTGTTATTCTTTGTGCCTTATGACTTCACAAATGTTGATTGTACAAATCTTTTTTGGAGCAGGTGGTGGATGAGTTGTCAGAAGCCGACAAAGTTCTTATGGTCTCAAAATTCATGACAGTAGGCATAGTGTCTCTGTAATAGACTCAATGGCTACTATCATGGACCAGTATGGCCACTGCCAAGAAGGAAAACAATGGCAGACTGCCTTTCACGAAAATGCCAGATAACCCTTTGGAAAAACATATATGGTCTTTTGAGTATACCTGTTACAGAAGAGTGCTCCGTATATCAAGGACAGATAAGAAAACAAATAGATCCATCCAAAAAGAACTCAAAATCAAAGAAAACTGACTGATGCTACAAATAAGAATGAGAAAATTGAAGTAGTTTGGAGATATAAAAATAGACACAGGTTGGAGAATACCATACTGGTACGAGTCATCCCGGCAAAGAGGAGAAGAGGAAGAACATGGAGAAGATTTGTTCAGGATATAACTGATGATTTGAGCATGGCAGAAGCAGAATATCTGGCCTATGAGAGAGAGAAATTTTGGAAGGGTGGCAAAGTTCTGCTCAAAACAGGCTATTTGATGATGAGAAATCTTGACACTTTCCCTGGGTTCTGCCCCTTTGGTCTTGCTAGGCAATTCATGAAATCTCTTCATGTTTCTATGGGCCAAACATTTTTTATTGAACCACTGTCGGCTTGCTAGGACTGTCACGGTATCTTCAGAATTCCTTAGTTGGGTCAAATGGTGCACAAGATTTTCACATTTAGCCCAGAGTAAAAAAATTCCATAGAAGGAAATCTGAAGTTCTCAGCGAAATACACCTCCAATGTGCCACAACATCTTGACCGAAACTGTTGATTTTTGGTTACTCCGTAATGTAATTTATTTATCTTGATTATGAGTTTTTGTTTTTTTTCTGTTTTAATTGAACAAATACATTGTTGATGATAATTTACTGAAAACTATGAAGTCTTAATCGTAAGTTACTTTGTAAAAACGGTTATTTTTCTGTTATTTTATAGTGCCTTTACATGATGAATTGTTTTATTGCATCGAAGAGCTTTATTGCTGGTCAAACAAATTGTTTAATAGTTATACTGCTGGATTATCTTACTTTATTTGTTCAAAAATAAGTTATTGAAATATTATAAAATACTTCAACCTAGAATTGCCTTATAACAGAATTATGCTTCCTCAAATTATAACTTTTTCATTATAATTTTAGAATGGAGTATATCATGTCACCATATAAATGTATTTTCAAATTTTCTCATGTGTCATTTAATGTAATAAAATATGTACTGCCTTGTGCTAACTTAGTCCCAAAAAATATCTTGTGCAGGGCACTGCAGCTTAAAGCTAGAAGCGAGTACTGGTTACTAGTTTGTGTACTGGTGAAAACAGATTGACTTCTTCTTCGAACGCTCCATATCGACCACTGTCAACCACTCTATGTGATTTGTATGTGATCTGAGCATAAGAACGATTTTATGTTGTGCCAGTTATGCACCTACAAGTAAGCCAGCACATCGGATTTCTGCGTTGCTTTTTACTTACAAGGGTAGCATCCTAGGGCTCATCCTAGCTCATCCCTAGGGCCTACATCAGTCGCCTCTTACTACATGCATTGTAGGTTGCAGTAGTACTATTCTTTGTTTCCCTTGCGGGCCCCGACACCACACAGGCAAGACGACTAATAGCTGATATAAAGTGTCAGGAGAAAGCAGATACCCACATAAAACTCCAACATTGATGGTACGATTGTTGTCTCTCATGACTAACAGAATATCTTGTCTAAAGACAAGGATTGACTTCATTGTACCGGGGTTTATCCCATATGATTAGGTCCTTCTCCATAGAAATGGCACTCCACCTGCCGAGATTATTGCACAAACTCTGAGCTCATGCAGCAGTCCTGAGGATTTCTGACAAAAATGCTCTTGTGAATAGAATGACACAGTCCGGTTTAAAACCCATGACCTTTGGAACTCGAGGCAACAGCTTAACTACTTAGACGCAGATACCACCCCATCATCTTGTATTCTTTGTAAGTGATTACAAGAGTGATGTATTCTGCGATAAACACAATTTACTGATTAATGTGAGTAAAATAGTACAGTAAGTAAAATATGAAACTTATATTTCTTTAAACTTTTAACAGAAAATCTACTGACTTTCCATATCTTGTGCCTCGCAGGCTTGTAATTTTGATACTCTTGCTATGCAATGCTTCTTCTTCTATGCGACTACTCCGGTATGTGTCATAAACAGGGTGGTGTGCTTGAGGTCTTCACTGGTCCCCATAATTTGTTTTGTAGGGTTTATGTTGGCCTGATTTCCATTCTCACACTGCTCAGGATGGACAGTCTTGCAGGATGTGCTCTGGGGACTGCTTTGGTGCTTCACAGGTCCAGGCAGCCGAATCCAAGAGACCCATTCTGCTATTCAATGCTGATTTCCTTTATCCTGGTAGTCTACAAGCAAATTAGATGTAAGATATAATATGAATGAAATAAAATGAAAAACTTTAATCATTACATTTTTATTCATATTTGTTCATATTTTAATCAATGTACTTAAATTCCAGTTTGCTAAAATAGTTGCACAACATCCATTATGCTAATCTCTCTGTATCATATAACATACATGCCATTTTGTGCATGTTATTACACATCATACTCATACCACCTTTGTTTCTATTTTTAGTAATGTGACTGATGTGCAAACAATGGGACTTATTAGTGTAAAATATTACAACTGAATAAAATGTTAGCTAATTGTGTCAAGTAATCTAAGATTATCTGTGAAGTATGCACAAAAACTAGTACTGGGTTGTGTTAACTGTGAACATATTTGCTAACGTACTTAAGTCATGTTTAACTCGTATTTATTTTACATTTATTTTCTTGTCTTACATGTCCTTCATTATCCAGTATATTATGTCTTATCTTTTTGATGTTAACTCATTTTTATGTAAGCACTGTCTTGTAATATTTCGGTAGTCCTTTATCATCCATTTATTTCATTTGTTTGAAATTTATTGTCTATATCCTAATGTTGTCTCTTGTATAAACTTCATTCAAAGAGAGTAGCTCACTTTTATGTGAGAAGTAAAGTGAGAGCTTGTTTTTTTTTTGAAAATAAAATTTAGAGGATTGAATCAGAATTAATGCGTGATGCTATTGTTTCAGGTTATCTTTCCTATAATTTTCAACGGTTATGCTGTTCTTTTTGATGTCAGTCTTATTTTTAACTTGTTGCATCCAAAATTTTGTTCTCATTGTTAGTTTATTGACTCTTGTAAATATTCTTCATGTTAGTTATTTGTACATTTTTTAAATATGAAAATCAAATGTACTGTGGCATTACTAAAAATCAAAATCATAAGAGACAGAAAATCATTTAAACCAAAAATATTTTACTCAGGAAGTGACACATCAAGATATCGTTTTTCTGTCATGTTTTTGAGCATTTGTTATTTTAATGTTTTGCTTTATTACTGATAAAATTCCGGTGTCCATAACGTTTGTTACTTTGATTATTCTGTATTTTGAACAAAGTATAAACTCTTTTCATACAAAATTTTTTTTTTATGACACTAAGATTTACTTACAGCCCCATGAAACATGAGTAAGATTAACTCAAGTTGAAATTCTCTTTAATCATTCTTCTCATATTATGTGACTTTTGCATTTCAGTAATGTTAGATTAAGAATAGTTCATTAAAAAAAAATACAGCATGCAAAATTAAGGTTATATTATGTCACAACTTAAATTTAACACTAAGGAATGTCAATATTATTAACAGTTTTAGCAATAAATAACCATTGATTCGTATAATCATGTAAAATTGCAATAAAGTTTACAGTGTTCTATCAAATATTTAAAAGTTGGCCCACTCCAACAAGAATTTTTTATTTTCCGGCTGAGCTGATTGGCCTTTTGTTTCATTTGGCAGTGCATTTACTATATTGTGTTGTTTAAAACATGTTCTGTCTTTCAGATCAAGATCAAAATTGAAAGGTGTCAGCTGTGCGACTTTTATGTAAATTAAGTCACACAAAGAAATACATTCCTGTTGTTAATTGGTACAACATAATTAAGGGTTAATATACATATATATATTCATTCATTCATTGGCCTCTTTTTTCTCTAGACAATAGGTTTTGCATTCCTAGTGAATTCTGTGCTGAATCACGTTTGTGTGGCTATAATACTTATTCTGGAGTGGCAATCCTTGCCACAGTTGCTGCAGGTAAAGCTACATATATGTGTGTGTATATAATATATTTACTTTACCTGGAGTGGCAATCCTTGCCACAGTTGCTGCAGGTAAAGCTACATATATGTGTGTGTATATAATATGTGTGTGTGTATATATAATATATTTACTTTAGCCATGCTCACAAAAATCTGGAAAACCAAAAGATTACGTTTTAAAACAAAACTTGAAATATCTAGAAGTAGTGTCCTGCAAGAGACATTCCAAAGTAAATGTTATAGAAGAATCCTGCTATTTTTCTACCTAAGTGTGATAGCAAATTAAGAATTGATAAAACAAACTGTCCATTATTGGAGACCATTATTCGAAGATAGAGATGGATTGGGCATGTATGCCAGTAGGAGCATAGGCTAGGACAGCTCTACGGATGACAGCGGATGGGAAGAAAAGGTCTGGACATCCAAAGAAAACCTATTATCAGTTGACATTCTTCCATGATTGAAACTAGTCTTCTATTATGTCTGTGTCTATTGTGGAAATATGCATGTGAAAAGTATTTTGATGTAAACATGAGAAAATATTTCACTGTTTTTAAAGAATAGTGTCATAAGTAACTCATCTAGTCATTACATTCATACAACAAGATCAACTAAACAATATTTGAAAATTTATTTAAAAGGAATGTATAATTATTCTTGGTTATTGAACTAACTTCTTCTCTTCCACCATTTACTTCTTTACAAAAGGGGGGGGGTGACACGTAGTGATCTTGTGTGTGCTTTTATAAGGCACTTTGTAAGCTGATATTCATTTTTGTAAGGCTGTTCTTGATGCCGTCGCTCCATCTTTTACGTGGTCTTCCTCTTGCTTTGTACTCGTTATACTTTTTTTGTGTGGCTCTCCGTGGTAGGCGATACCAGGGATTCTTGTCGGTGATTTCATTCGACTAACTAATTGCTGAAAATCAGATGTGCTGAGCAAAAGGCACAAATATCGCAGCTGTGCGTATAATGCTGTAAACTAGCAGCACAGAGTACTTGTTCTTCTAAAACTCACAGAAAGGCCACAAAGAGGGCCAATAATTGGTGTTAAGAATGAACACAGAAGGTATAACAAATCTTTTGGCTACATTATTACATACCTTTCTTCTTCATAGTTATTAGTGATATTAATATGAAACTTATCTGCATCTTAAAGAATGTGTGAGAAATGAGCTCACTGTTTCTGTAATTTAGCATCCGAGCCCTTGATTCTACTTTTCTATAATAATAGTCATCTTCTATTAGGGTCTTCCCTCTTTGTTATTTATTTGTATGCAGTTATCTCAGTCCACTTCTTGTATGATCAATTTGTTGATCTAGCTTATGTCTATATGACAGAAAATTAAGTTATATATGTTGTATGTCCATACAGATGTAAATCAATGAATAACGTGGTAGATTATTAGAGCTACAGAGATATGGTTATAGAAGAATGATGAGAATATCATGAACAGAAAGATGACTAATGATAATGTTTTCAGAAAACAGGCGTTAACAGATCGATTATGAACACTTGAAATCAACATTCATTGGACTTGTTATGAAAAGCAAAGTTTAACACCCATAGTGGACCAGGTAAAAGCCATGTTTTATGAGCCATTTGGTTTAGAATAAAACACCCTTAGTATGGCTCTTGAACACCCTTAGTATGGCTCTTGAACACCCTTAGTATGGCTCTTGAACACCTTATATGGCTCTTGAACACCCTTAGTATGGCTCTGAACACCTTAGTATGGCTCTTGACACCTTAGTATGGCTCTTGACACCCTTAGTATGGCTCTTGAACACCTTAGTATGGCTCTTGAACACCCTTAGTAGGCTCTTGAACACTAGTAGGCTCTTAACACCTTAGTATGGCTCTTGAACACCCTTGTATGGCTCTTGAACACCTTAGTATGGCTCTTGAACACCTTAGTATGGCTCTTGAACACCCTAGTATGGCTCTTGAACACCCTTAGTTGGCTCTTGAACACCCTTAGTATGGCTCTTGACACCCTTAGTATGGCTCTTGAACACCCTTAGTTGGCTCTTAACACCCTAGTATGGCTCTTGACACCTTAGTATGGCTCTTGAACACCCTTGTTGTCTTGCACCCTTAGTTTATGGACTCTTGAACACTCCCTTAGTATGGCTCTTGACACCTTAGTATGGCTCTTGAACACCCTAGTATGTTTGAAACCCTATATGTCGAACACCTTGTATGGCTTGACCTTAGTAGGCTCTTGACATTAGTATGGCTCTTGAACACCCAGAATGCTTTGAACACCTAGTATGCTCTTGAACACCCAGTATGGCTCTTAACACCTTATATGGCTCTTAGAACACCTTAGATGGCCTTGAACACCTTAGATGTCTTGACACCCTTAGTAGTGAACACCTTAGATGGCTTAACATAGTATGCTCTTGACACCTTAGTATGGGCTGAACACCTAGTATGGCTCTTGAACACCCTAGTGATGGCTCTGAACACCTAGTTGCTTTAACACCTTGATTTTGAACACCCTTAGTATGGCTCCTGGTAAAAAGGCATTGAACCCAAAGCCATGTAGAGTGGTATTTGGTCCACATGGAGTTAACTACATTGTGACAATAGGCAAAATACAGGGAAAGAGAGATAGAGGTTGACAAAGTGAAAATGTTACAGACATCTTAACATCAAGTCGTTGCGTGAATACAGTATCAAAACTTGTAGCTACAACTAGAGACAGAGAGTTGTGGAGAAACATGTTAACATATGTCTGTTGGCATAGCACATGATGATGATATTCAACAGGCTATGTTATCAAACATGATGAATCAGTTTTTATAAATCTGCTTTATGTTATTTGTTATCAAAGATGGCTAGTAGCATTTGTATAAATCTATTATTATGTTATCGATATAACGAGATTGCAGTAAAACTATGTAAAATGGCGAAACATGAAATAACAAAGTACTGTAGTTTTACAAATTACATAAACAATGACAATACACAACGTTTTGACCAAAAGACCTTTATCAAGCAAACGATATAACAGGAGTGAAGAATTTCATAGCACACTACATATAGACTATGACAGAGACATTCCAACGGTCCTAAAAAATGAAAATCTGTGACTAAAAACAAATAACGAAATACATTATATAACTTGCTTGATAAAGGCCTTTTGGTCGAAATGTTGCTGTGTATTGTCATTGTTTTTTTAATTTGTAAAACTACAGTACTTTATTATTGCATGTTTCACTATTATGTTATGCATTTATAAAAATGATTATGGTTAACTATCTACATATATTGTATAAATCTACTATTATGTTATCAATATAGGGGGAGACTGCAGTAAAACTATGTAAAATTGTTAAACAGTAATAACAAAATACTGTAGTTTAACAAATTAAAAAAACAATATATATATATCTATAAATATGTTATAATTACAGATGACTTTAAAATGTGGTTTTTTTAATGTAATATATATTTTTATAAAAGTGCACAACATTTCCAATCATGTTTTCTGTCATTGCACAGTGATATTTTTACAGCATTGCATTTATGAAATCATTGTTTGTTTTACTAAGATGATCAAACTAATGTCAGTTTTTATATTGTTTAGAAAGTTGAATTGTTGTGTAAACAAATATAGTTGTAGATTCTTCTTCTCCTTCTTTGCGTTCTTTCTTTACGATCAATTTTAATCACTCTTTGTGATATGTTTAAGGGGGGATTCTGGTCTTGAAACTTTTTCGTTGCTTTGGTATTAATGTAGAATTTGTATAACAATTTTGAACGATTATGACTTAGAATCGTAGAAAAAAATTAGTAAAAAAATGTCAAAGCGTTGCCATGGAAACAATACAAAATGGCCACCAAGCACAAAATTTCAAATCCCTAAGGCTCTGAAGTTAATGAATATAAATGAATTCTGTTTTCACTCTAAGGTGAGCAAGTGTAATATCTACAAAATTACACATCCTTTTTAGGATATATTAATATTTATAATTTTTATTAAACAGACCCCTAAAAACAGCTTTTTGACCAAATTTTGAGGGAATTTTTACCCAAAAATTAATCAAAAATTAAATATTTAATATATCCTAAAAATCATGTGTAATATTTTAGATATTACAATTGCACACCTTAGAGTGAAAACAGAATTCATTTACATTCATTAGATTCAGAGCCTTAGGGATTTGAAATTTTGTTTTGGTCGGCCATTTTGTATTGTTTCCATGGCAACACTTACATTTTTTTACAATTTTTTCTACTATTCTAAGTCATACTCTTTCAAAATGCTTATACAAATTTTATATTAATATGAAAACAACGAAAATAGCTTCTTGATTTTCAAGACCCGAATCCCCCCTTAAACGTGTATACATTGCACATTGGTTTAGTAGGCCCCTAAACGTGCTGTAGATTAACTCTTTTACTCTGCTACTTTTTTAAAAGTGCTATTTTTTTTAAGACCGCTGTACACACTTATATTGCAATGTGTACTAAAATGTTGGTGTTGCTGTATGGCTCGGAAACTTTGCGAGTCACTAGGGCAAATACATAAAAAGAACAGCCAGAGACCGAGAAGAGTGGCGAACAACTGTTGAGGCCCTATGCTCCACGAGGAGCGGAGAGGATTAATGACTAAAATGTTGGAAAGTTGGTTTGATGGAGTCTGAGATTAAAATTTCAACCAGCATCATTGCTGACATATATTCTCATATTATTGTATGCATGTTTCTATTTGTTGATTGTAGAATTATGTGCTTTTGAATATAAATGTTATAGAAGAGTCCTCTGTATATCATGGACAGAGAAGAGAACAAATAGGTCTATCCAGAAAGAACTCAAAATCAAAGAAAACTGGCTGATGCTATAAATAAGAACAAGAAAATTGAGGTATTTTGCACATATAAAGAGACATGAAGGGCTGGAGAAGACCATCATGGAAGGAGGCATACCGGCAAAGAGAAGAAGAGAAAGACCACGGATAAGATGGATTCAGGATGTAAATGATGGTTTGAACATGACGGCTGCAGAGGCGGGACATCTGGCCTATGAGAGAGAGAAATTCCAGAGGACTGTTGGATTGGCAAAGTTCTACTCAGGACAAACTATTTGATGACGATCTATCAATATAGTTTTGTTTTTAGTGCACTTTTAGTTTACGTTTAGTTAATGTACACTTTAAGTTTAGTTAGTGTACACTTTAAGTTTAGTTAATGTACACTTTAAGTTTAGTTAATGTACACTTTAAGTTTAGTTAATGTACACTTACATTCCTAGCCTATTCTACCTTTCACACAAACTTGTACAGTTTCTTCATATTGGCTAAATCAGTTTCATATGTCATTTCAAAATAAAAATAAAATAAGAAATATTCACTATTTTTGTTTGCTTCATCATGGCACTCTGTTTGTACATTCTTGTTTGTAAAATTTGTTATTTCTTGTGTGTACACATTTATTGTTTGTACATTTATTGTTTTTTGTGTACAACTATTTCTTGTTTGTACAACTTTGTTGTTGGTATTTCTTGTTTGTACAACTTTGTTGTTGGTATTTCTTGTTTGTACAACTTTGTTGTTGGTATTTCTTGTTTGTACAACTTTGTTGTTGGTATTTCTTGTTTGTACAACTTTGTTGTTGGTATTTCTTGTTTGTACAACTTTGTTGTTGGTATTTCTTGTTTGTACAACTTTGTTGGTATTTCTTGTTTCCTTTTTCTTTTCCCTTTTTCACCCTTCGCCCTAGGAAGCATAGGTCCGCAACCAAGGCCTTCCAAGCCCGCCTATCCAAGGCCATTCTTTCCAGATCTCGCCACTCTCTCCCCGTCTCTGCATTCCATCTCTAACTCCCGTCTCCAGGTGTTTCTGGGTCTTCCCTTACTTCTATTGCCCTGGGGTTCCATCGGAGAGCCTGTCTCACGATGCTGTCAGGGGTTTCCTCAGTGTGTTTCCTATCCATCTCCACCTTCTGCTCATTATCTCCTGTTCCACCTGCCATTGTCCTGCCCTATCCCACAGTTCTCTGTTTGTGGTCCTGTCATACCATCTCAGATGGAGTATCCTGCGTAGGCATCTATTGATGAATGTCTGCAACTTTTGGTGTTCACCTTAGTTGTTCTCCATGTCTCTGCTCCATACAGAAGGACAGACTTGATATTTGAGTTAAATATCATTATCTTAGTTTTATTCCTAATCATTCTTGAACTCCATATGTTCTTCAGAATGGCAAATGCTGATCTTGCCTTTTGTATTCTAACCTTAACATCTTCATCTGTGCCACCTTGAATGTTGACGACACTTCCCAGATATGTAAATGTGTCCACCTCTTTTAGTGGTGAATCCTCTCAATAAGATTGGGTCTCTGGAACCAGCATTTAATCTCATGATCTTTGTTTTCTCCCCATGAATAGTCAGGCCTAGTTGCTGTGAGACTGTTTCTAGTTTTGTTATTTTCTCTTGCATCTGCTGATGGTTGTGAGAGAGGAGTGCTAGATCATCCAGATCCTCCAATTGACTCATCATGGTCCATTGTATTCCATTTCTTCCCCTGGCAGTTGTTGATCTCATTATCCAGTCAATGGCCAGCAGGAAAAGAAAGGGCGATAAAAGGCAGCCCTGTCGTACACCAGTCTTTATTTCGAAGACCTCTGTCAGTTTTCCTTCATGCAGTACTCTAGCCGTAGTCTCCTCATACATTTTCTTTATTAAATTGGTTAGCTTCTGGGGACGCCATAGTGTCGTAGAAGTTTCCAGAGTGTTTCCCTGTCTAGGCTATCAAATGCCTTTTCATAGTCCACAAAGTTTATGTAGAGGGATGAGTTCCACTCGATGCTCTGCTCCACTATGATACGTAGCGTCGATATTTGATCTGTGCAGGATCTGTTTTGCTTAAATCCTGCTTGTTCATCCCTTAGTTTCTGTATCCCTTAGCATCTGTAGTTTCCTTGAGTCTCTCTAGGATGATTCGACAGCCCTGGAAAGGACGTTTCTTGAGGAACTGAAGGGTGCTCGACTATCCTGGGAGACCATAAAAAAAACACCCAGAGACTGGGAACAGTGGCGAACAATTGTTGAGGCCCTATGCTCCACGATAAGCGGAAAGGAATAAATTTTGCTGAAAATTACATTGATTTATACAATAATTTGTCACAGTATGCCTTTTATTACTCAATGGGGGACTGCCTAGAGTAGTTGATAGTAGCTCGACCTGCTAGCTGTGAGACGCCTCATAGCTCGGGTTCGAACCTACTGTCCGGCATTTGTTCGAGTCCCTGGTCTTACTCAGGACGATAACGTGAGTACCTCTGAAGTCGGAGAAAATCTGCCTGTATGGCGGGGGAATACTAATTACGAGTACATTGAGAACACGGCTGCCAGTGTAAAGTAATTTACAATGTGCAAGCTGCTGCCATTGTAAGAAATTGGAAAAACGGATTTTCACGCAAAAATCAGTTTCAGAGATGAAACTTCGTCGGAGTTGAAAGCGGACGGAAAAAAAGAGATTTAATGAGATTTAAAAATAATATCAGATGATGGCTTAAGCAGCACAGTACGCAGAACCTCACTCATAGCTGGCAGTATCAATTTTTTGCCAATAGTGTGCGGTTTTCCAGACAAAATTCATAAGACAACATGAATCTCGCCAGATCATCGGACCAAAAACGAAATTGATCATGTGGCAATTCTCCAACGAAGGAGAACTTCACTACATGATGTGAGGGTGAGGAGAGAAGCAGACATATGATCTGATCACCATCTGGTTGCTGTAAAACTGAAGATGAAACTGTTATCAAAGAAGAAACCAGTGAGTCCACGACCCTAGTTTAATGTCAGGAAACTCCAATCACAGGACAGAAAGGAAGTCTTCCAGATAGGTTTAAAGAAACCGTTTTAAGACACTACAGACAACAGGAGAGGAGGATTCTTTCTTTTCTTTCTTTCTTTTCTGCAATCCTGTTTGACTCACAGCGTTGGCCACACCCTAATTTGGGCCCGGTAACCACTTGGACAACAATTAGGAGTAAGACAAGGATGCATACTCTCACCAGACCTGTTCAACCTATACAGTGAAAACATAAGAAAAGGCAGGGATAACATTTAACAGTTTGCGGAAAAACATGAACAATCTAAGATATGCTGATGACACAATTCTCACGGCTACAAATGAACAAGATCTACAAGACTTGATAGATATATTAGTGAGAGCAAGTGAAAAGAAAGGATTAAACATGGATTTAAATAAAACAGAGGTTATGGTTGTCTCCAAGAAACAGGAAACACCAAAATGTAATATCAAAACACTCACACTGAAACAAGTCCATCACCTCAAGTTTCTGGGAACATCCTTAACATCAGATATCAGGTGTGGGAGGAGAAAAGTGATTCTACAGACTGAAAGGATCAAAAGGATGCCTCAGCATCCACTGCATTAAAAAATGGCGGCTAGAACAAAGAACAGACTAAAGCGTACAAGTCTAAACCACAAAGCAAAAGAAATAGGAAAGTCATACTTGGAACTACTAAATCATAATTCCATACCTGAAGAATTACTTTTTGATCACTGGGAACCAGACTCAGTAGAACTAAACTTCTCAACCTCCATCCCTAAATTGTTAAGCAAAGATGCAGAGCCTAATCTAGTGAAGAAAGCAACTGCAATGGAACATCTCCATTACATGTTTCCAGAAGACAGCTGGATAAGAATTTACACAGATGGATCGGCAATGGAGCCAACCATGAATGGTGGAGCAGGAGTGTACATTAGGTACCCAGATGCTACTACTGTGTCTCTAGCGGCCCCTACTGGAAGAATATGTTCCAACTACAAAGCAGAACTCTTAGCCCTTCTGATGGCAGCGCAGCACATGAATAAGCTGCAAGCACCTGCAGGCAAGATGGTATTTCTCACAGACTCACTGTCAGCTATACACGCCCTGAAAGCTAAATCCGCTGACAGCACAGTACAAAACCTAAAAGAGAACTTGCTCAGCTTTCAGAAAAGGCAGAAATTCACTTGCAGTGGATTCCATCTCACTGTGGCATTACAGGCAATGAGAGTGCCGATGTCTTAGCTAAGGAGGGCAGTGCCAAAGAGCAAATTTACCAACCCTTGTCTTTTCAAGAGGCTAAAACCCTCATACAGAGAAAATCTGCAGTAGACTGAAAGACAAACACTGGATATGATTATGGAAAAGACTCCCTCAAAGACCTAAGCAGAACAGACCAGGTCATTATATTTCAACTACACCAGGACACTGCAGACTCAACAAACATTATATAGACTAGGAATAAGTCAAACAGCTCTCTGCCAGTGTCAGCAGGCGGAACAGACACTAGAGCATATCCTGCAAGACTGTCCTCTCCTGTGTGAGCTGAGAAGCAACATGTGGCCACACCCAGTCGACCTGAAAACTAAGCTTTGGGAAACCTGACAGACCTGAAGCTGACTGCCCAGTTTGTGGTCCACAGTAAATTAAGCGCATGACCAGAGATCGCTGAAGAAGAAGAAAAAGATAGCAGGTGTAAAACAGATTGAGAATAAGAGCAGAATAGCTCAAGCAAAAGCAGCATTTATGAAAATGAAAACACACTATGTGTTAATTCAGTCACAAATGACACTGCGAATACGAACACTCCAGTGCTATATATTGATCCAATACTTTTGTAATTAACGAATATCTGGCAATCTCAAGACATTAGTTCATTGTCTATTCCAGGTGGAAGATGTAGTTGACTGTCCACTCTTGCCGTTAAGCGTAGGGATGGAAACTTTAATGTGCGTTCTAGGGCTAGATGAGTCGCCCTTGTTGTGTTGTATCCGTGTTTATGTAGTGTGGTCTTGATATTGTCTAACCATCTTTTTCTTGGTCTTCCCTTAGCTCTAGTACCCGATCTCTTTTTATTGCATGCTGTTATTGGTTGTTGGTTGTATTTCATTCTCATTAAATGTCCAAACCACTGCATTTGTTGTCTGTTGATGTATTCGGTGCATGAAGTTATGCCCACCCTGCTTCTGATGTCCTCATTTCTGTAGTCTGTCTTTCCTGGTGACTCCCACTGCCTTCCTCAAGCATTTAATTTCACACATGGTGAGATTTCTGTGATGTGTTGCTGTAAATTCTCACTCTTAACTCCTTTCAGTTTAATGACCAATTCTTTGAGCAGATCAGTGGGGTTGCCATGGGTACTAAAATGGGACATAGTTATGCTTGTCTTTTCATGGGTTATCTTGAACACCTAGTATGGACTACATATGATGGCGCCCTTCCGTCTGTCTATCACAGATACATTGATGACTGTATTGGCATCACTGATATGCCTGAAGCCGATTTGTCGCGCTTCATTAATTTCATTAATGTTTTCAACCCTTCTATTCGTTTTACTTCTCACATCTCCACTACTTGTGTCAACTTTTTTGACATTACTATCACCTTACGCCTATCCGCTATCACTACATCAGTATATTACAAGCCTACTGATGCACATAGTTTTCTCCTCTATACTTCTTCCCATCCCCGGCTTGTCGTGACTCTTTGCCATTCTCGCAGCTCTTACGCCTTCGTCGCCTTTGTAGTGAGGACGATGATTTTCTTGAGAGAGCTGCGAGATGCTTGATTTCTTTCGTAGGCGCCTATACCCGGAGAGGGTGCTTGTCTCGGCTATGCATCGAGTTCAGAAAATCACTCGCCAGCAGGCCCTTACCAGTCAGCATAGGACTACTAACTCTGACAGAGTAAAACTTATCTTAACTTACCACCCCATAGTTCCCTGGTGAAAATGTTTTATTCCGTCATCTGTCTCTCCTTAGATCAGATCCTGAGACCCGTTCTGTCTTCCCCAACTATCCTTTGGTGTCTTACAGACGGGACAGAAGTCTTAAGGATATGTTGGTACACAGTCGCCTTAAGTCCAATATCCAGACTCATTTTGGCACTGTCCAGTGTGGTCGTCGGCGTTGCAACACGTGTGCTTATGTGATACAGACGCGTACTGTATCTTTCCTTTAGGCACGTTTCTTATTGACGATGGGTTCACATGCGAGTCCCGTAATCTTATCTATGCCATTATCTGTAAGCGGTGTAACAAGGCTTATATCGGCGAGACAGGCAAGAGGCTCAGTGACCGATTCGCCCAACACTTACGCGACATACGCCAATGCTCTGTGACCCTGTAGCCACCCATTTCAATGATACTGGCCATTTAGGTGCTCACGATGTCCAGGTCACAGCCATCCGATCATGTTCCTCGGATGATCGCAGTCGATTTGCTCTGGAGAATCGGTTGATTTCTTTGTATGGTACTTTGCGACCACGCGGGCTCAACGTATTACATTCTTATGCTTCTAGTACTTTCTCTTCCCATGCTTTGTAATCTATATGGGTATATGTTGCATGTATTCATGTTATATTCCATTCTTATGCTTCTTAGTACTTTCTCTTCCCATGCTTTGTAATCTATATGGGTATATGTTGCATGTATTCAAGTTATATATTTACTAGATGTTTCATTGTTTTTCTATTTCTAGTTTTTAATGTGTGTTTTTGTGTTACATTTATTTCGTTATTCGTTTTTATTCCAGATTTTCCTTAGATACGTTTGTATTTGGTCGTCCATTTGTGTTTCATTTTAATTTGTCACTCCTGTTTGTTCGTTTGTTGATAAAGGCCTTGTTGGTCGAAACGTTGCTGTATTTTGTCATTGTTTTTGTAATTTGTAAAACTACAGTACTTTGTAATTACGTGTTTTGCCAATCAAATAGTTTTACTGCAGTTCCATATATATATGCTGTAAGAGACCAAGCTTAGCACTGGTAACAAAGTGTTGGTATGAAAATACTTTTATCATCTGTCTTTTCACTTCCATCTTGATCTTTGGGTGTTGTAGTAATGGTGCCAGCTGGTAGGTCACTGCATTTGCTTTTTGACACCTTGTCTCTATTTCTCTATCTAGTTTTCCGTCCTCTGTGAAAATGCTGTCTAAATATTTGAATTCAGATACTTGCTTTACTCTGGTGTTATCTATTTGTATGTTTGCTTGGCGTTCTTAGTATAGACATTAGTATATGCACAAAAGTTAAATTATTTAGGTTATATGTGATTCCTGTACTGACCTACGGTTGTGAAAGTTGAAATCAACAAAGAAAATTGATAAGAAACTGGACAGCTTTGAGAATAAATGTCTCCGAAAATTATTAAAAGTAAAATGGAGTGATTTCGTTTCGAACAACACAGTGAGAGATTTTTTATTTTTTTCCCGATTCAGAAGCACTTGAGCTGAAAGCTCTTCGGCTCGGTGTCATGGACATCGTAACCCTTCGGCTCGGTGCCACGAACACCGTAAATCTGGGAACCTGTAGCTTTTCTGCCAGTCCGCGGAGTTGAACCGCACATACAGAGGACTAGTCACCCGTAGTCCAACGCGCTACGAACACGCTGGGCACGCGGGCACAGTGAGAGATAGAACACACTAACAACCCGTATCAAATATTATAGGAAACGAAGGTGGAAATATTTAGGTCATGTTCTTAGATCAGACGAAAAGAGACTAAATTGACAAGTCCTTATGTGGTCACCAGTTGGGAAAAGAAAACCTGGAAGACCAGAGACCACTCTTCGAAGAACCATCCAACAAGAAAGTAAACTATTGGGATGTAAACCATACAAGATCTCCAACTGCTAGCAACGAACCGCATCACATGGAGATCTAAAACCTCTGCCCTATGTGCCGCCTTTGGCACGAAAGGAACAAACTAACTTTTGTGTGGTAGCGAATCATGGACAATGAACAAACAATCAATACGATCGACGTTGGAAGTCACAGAGGTGTGTTTTGACAGAAGAATGCTCATGAATGATGAAAATTCCAAGGACAGCTTGGAAAACAAATGAGGTTTTAAAACACAAAAAGGCCTGGGTAAAAATAAACCTTATAAAACTAATAACAATCCGGCAATCAAGGTTCTTCGGACATATAATGCATCGAATGCGAAGCGAAGGTTTAGAACACTTGGGGACAGGTAAAATTCAGGAAAGGAGATATCTTGGAAGACAGAAGGAGAAGATGTTGGAGGACCTGACATCATGGTTCGACACAAGACCGACATCAGAACTGATTACATGCACCAGGCAGAGAGTTGTGGGTAGACATGATCGCCTACGCCGGTAGCCATGGCACCTGATTGATTGAATCAGAAAATATGACAAAAACAAATGTCGGACGTCACACGTGACACTGGTAGAAAATTAAAGTTATACATGGCTGAGGAAAAATCAATTTACAATATGTAAAATGTAGAGAACTCAAGATAGGCCTACATGTTGAGTTGGATGATGAATTAAATATCATGACGACTTTATGATAATGATGGACGTAATTACATACTACTACTTCAAACTTATCTCACGGTTTTCAAAATCTTGTAATTTCTAAAGCAACCGATATTTTCGTTTGAATAAAACGATATGAAGTGAACGGCCCACGTGAAAAGCACACTATGTAGGGGTGAGTGAGGCACAATGGATCACGGGGTACAGTGGATCGTTAGGGATAACTATGTAAAGAAATCAGTGAAAGACAATACAAAGTATTCTAGAGTTGCATCTCTTCGCTTATTGTGACATCATTGTCACTTTGAACGTTTGGTGTTGAAAGTATCATTTCTACAGTTAAGATTTAGTTTGCCGTGTCTGAACTAAATATTGACAGCATGGGAATTATAAGATTTACAACTGGCGTAAACAAGCCATTACTTTTTATTGCTGTCATCTTACTTGTAGTATTAGGAATGCACCTAATGAAGAACAGTATTTACCATAAGAGAGAAAGAAGAACGCTTTTTCCACGGTGAGTGGTAGTGGGGCAGAGTGGGTCACATCAATGTGGGGTACAGTGGGTCACATCAATGTGGGGTACAGTGGGTCACATCAATGTGGGGTACAGTGGGTCACATCAATGCGGGTACAGTGGTCACATCAATGTGGGGTACAGTGGGTCACGATCTGTTGGTCACGAAATACCACTTATATTGTTGGAGAACTGCATTTGTGCAACTATTCCTCCTTCCAAAATCCAGTGTGGATTTAGGGCTTATGGTATTTATCCCTTCAACATATTGATTTTTACTGAGGATGATTTCTTACCCTCAACTGTAGCAGACCAGACTCCAATTGCATCTACCAGCACAGTGCAAAAAGAAATTAGTGAAACTGACTGTACGTCTACAACAACTGTGACTGTAGGACACGATGGTAGCCCTACAAGTTCCCCTGTTTGTACTCTGCCTACAGTGATGGTAGACTGTTCTACGTGTACTTTGTTGATTTTGAGAAGGAATTTGACAGCATAGATAGGAAATCAATGTGGAATATCCTGAGAAACTATGGGGGAGGGGGCAGAGAAGACTGTTGACATCATCCGGCAACTGTTTGCCAGCCAGATTATCCACGATGGAAGACTGTCAGAGGAGTTCCAGATTACTACTGGTGTTAGACATGGATATCTGATGTCCCCCTCCACCTCCTCTTCTTGGTGTTACTTGATTGTGTTACACGCACAGCATATGCCAGGTCCGGAGAAGGCATTCAGTGGACACTTATATCAAAATTAGAAGACCTGGACTTTGCGGATTCAAAGTCTGTCGCACAGACTACAAGACATACAGGAAAAAGTGGATGCTCTGACGCAAACGGCACAACGGTTCGGTCAAGAGAAGACCTAAATACTACGAAGAAACAATATACAGCAAGACCCAATATTGATTGAGGGAAGGGGTATAGAAGATGTTGGTGAATGTGTCTCACTTGGAAGCAAGATCAGCAAATCAGGAGGTACAGATGAGGACATTAATGCCAGGATTAGGATAACCCGACAAGCCATTGCTATCCTGCACACAGCGTGGAAGTCCACTGCCATCTTCACGAAAAGAGAGCTCAAGATATTCAGCTCAAATGTGAAATCTTTGTTGCTGTATGGCTCAGAAACATAGCAAGTCACCAAGTTAAATACAAATAAGATTCAGACCTTTGTCAACAGATGTCTTCGGCGGATTCTCAGACTGAGATGGCATGATAGAGTTAAAACACAGACCTGTGGATAAGAACCGGACAGGAACCCATGATGATTCAGGTAAAGAGGAGAAAATGGTGATGTGTCGGACATACCCGACGGAAGACACAGTGAAGTGTCACTAGACAAGCACTTGAGTGGAACCCGCGATGAAAACGAAAAATAGGACGCCCTAAACAGACCTAGAGACGAAGTCTTCTTGAGGAACTGAAGAGTGCTGAACTGTCCTGGGAGACCTTAAAGAGGACAGCAAGAGACCTAGAAGAGCGGCGAACAACTGTTGAGGCCCTATGCTCCATGAGAAGCGGAGAAGAATAATATATGCACAGAAGTACTGGGAAAGGAGCGGGATCATAAAGCATGGATAACTTCAGAAACTCTTAAAGAAATAGAAGATAAGAAAAAGAGAAAAGCAGATTTAAATAATAGCAAAGCTAGAACTACCAAAGCCATAGCCCAGGAAAAATACACAGAAGCTAGCAAGAAAGTGAAGAAACAAATAAGGTCAGATAAAAGATAATACGTAGAAAATCTAGCAAGAGAAGCGGAGGAAGCTGCAGTGTAAGGAAACCTCAGGGTCTTTACAACACCACTAGAAAGCTAGCAGGAAAATACAGTCAACCAGGTGGGCTGATCAAAAATAGTAGAGGGTAAACTATCACTAATGTTAGAGACCAAATGGAAAGATGGATGAAATACTTCAAGGAACACCTGAACAGACCAGCACCTACAAACCCCCCAGACTGCAGAAGTTGACTTGGACATCAACTGTGAGAAACCATCCAAGGAGGAGACTAGTAAAGTCATCAATCTTTTGAAAGATGGGAAAGTGGCCGGTCCAGGGGGTATTCCAGCGGAGGCGGTTAAAACCAACATACACATCTAAAGAAATACTGCATAAATTATTTGACAGAATCTGGGAAACCGAAGGAATACCAGCATAATGGAGAGAAGGATACCTGGTGAAGCTACCAAAGAAAGGGGACTTTCAGAAATGCGAAAACTATAGAGGAATAATGCTGTTGTCAGTACATGGGAAAATACTAAGTAGAATCATCCTGGAGAGACAGAGATGCCATAGATATAAAATTAAGAGATGAACAGGCAGGCTTCCGACCAAATAGATCCTGCGCTGACCAGGTAGCCCCATTACGCATAATAATAGAGGAAAGTATTAAATGGAAACCCCCACTTTATATCGGATTTGTGGATTATGAGAAGGCTTTTGACAGTATTGATAAGGAAACCCTTTGGAATTGATGAGACATTATGGGATCCCACAGAAAATTATTAGCCTAATAAAAACAACATATTCAGATATGACATCACCCGAGTGGTTACCAAGGCCCAAATTGGGGTGTAAAGAATAGAACCACTGTTACCTGCCACGCATGTCGTAAGAGGTGACTAGGAGGTTTGGCTGAAATCGGATGCATGTGTCCTAAACGTGTAGAAGTCTATGCATTTATGGGCCTACCAAACCAATATGCAACGTATACACGTTCTTGGCAAAGATCAAACATATCACAAAGAGTGATTAAAATTTGTTCGTAAAGAATGAACGCAAAGAAGAAGAAGACATCGACCCTCTCATTGCCTGCAATGCCACAGTGAGGTGGAATCCACTGCAAGTGAATTTATGCCTTTTCTGAAAACTGAGCAAGTTCTCTTTTTAGGTTTTGTACTGTGCTGTCAGCTCAAGGACCTTCTAAACATGCCAGTTCCCCAAGGCCAATCGGACATAGATCCAGCTGCAAAAGATCTAACAATCAACTGTAGCAAGCCAAGCAAAGCAGAAATAAAGAAGGCCAATTTCCAACTACGAAATGGTAAAGCTACAGGCCCAGATGGTATACCTGCAGAGGCCATAAAGGCAAATGATGACATCTCAACAGACATGCTACATGGCTTGTTGGGAAAAATTATGGAGAGGGAAGAAATACCAAAAGACTGGAGAGATGGCTATATAGTCAAACTACCTAAAAAGGGTGACCTCTAAGAATGCTCGAACTATAGAGGAATAATGCTCCTGTCTGTACCAGGCAAAATACTAAGTCGAATCATCCTAGAGAGACTCAAGGAAACTACAGATGCAGTACTAAGGGATGAACAAGCAGGATTTAGGCAAACCAGATCCTGCACAGATCAAATATCGACGCTGTGTATCATAGTGGAGCAGAGCATCGAGTGGAACTCATCCCTCTATATCAACTTTGTGGACTATGAAAAGGCATTTGATAGCCTAAACAGGAAACACTCTGGAAACTTCTACGACACTATGGCGTCCCCAGAAGCTAACCAACCTAATAAAGAAAATGTATGAGGCGACAACGGCTAGAGTACTGCATGAAGGAAAACTGACAGAGGCCTTCAAAATAAAGACTGGTGTACGACAGGGCTGCCTTTTATCGCCCTTCCTTTTCCTGCTGGCCATTGACTGGATAATGAGATCAACAACTGCCAGGGGAAGAAATAGAATACAATGGACCATGATGAGTCAATTGGAGGATCTGGAATATCTAGCACTCCTCTCTCACAACCATCAGCAGATGCAAGAGAAAATAACAAAACTAGAAACAGTCTCACAGCAACTAGGCCTGACTATTCACGAGGAGAAAACAAAGATCATGAGATTAAATGCTGGTTCCAGAGACCCAATCTTACTGAGAGGATCACCACTAAAAGAGGTGGACACATTTACATATCTGGGAAGTGTCGTCAACATTCAAGGTGGCACAGATGAGGATGTTAAGGTTAGAATACAAAAGGCAAGATCAGCATTTGCCATTCTGAAGAACATATGGAGTTCAAGAATGATTAGGAATAAAACTAAGATAATGATATTTAACTCAAATGTCAAGTCTGTCCTTCTGTATGGAGCGGAGACATGGAGAACGACTAAGGTGAACACCAAAAGCTGCAGACATTCATTAATAGATGCCTACGCAGGATACTCCATCTGAGATGGTATGACAGGACCACAAACAGAGAACTGTGGGATAGGGCAGGACAATGGCAGGTGGAACAAGAGATAATGAGCAGAAGGTGGCGATGGATAGGACACACACTGAGGAAACCCCTGACAGCATCGTGAGACAGGCTCTCCGATGGAACCCCCAGGGCAATAGAAATAAGGGAAGACCCAGAAACACCTGGAGACGGGAGTTAGAGATGGAATGCAGAAAAACGGGGAGAGAGTGGCGAGATCTGGAAAAGATGGCCTTGGATAGGCGGGCTTGGAAGGCCTTGGTTGCGGACCTATGCTTCCCTAGGGTGAAGAAGAAGAAGAAGACTGTGCTGTCAGCGGATTTAGCCTCCAGGGCTTGTATAGCTGACAGTGAGTCTGTAAGAAATACCATCTTGCCTACAGGTGCTTGCGGCTTATTCATGTGCTATGTTGCCATCAGAAGGGCTAAGAGTTCTGCTTTGTAGTTGGATCATATTCTTCCAGTTGGGGTCGCTAGAGACACAGTAAATACTCAAAACAAAACACGATTTTTGCCGAGCATAATAATGTAGATCTATAGTGGCGTCTGTGGCTTAGGGGATAGTGACTCGGTCTATTAACCTCTACGTTCTAAGTTCGAATCACGCTGCGGACAATTTGGTTGCAAATTGTTTCGTGTGGATTTTTTACAAAAAAGGACGATGGCACCACCCGTTCAGAAACAATGGCAAACTACTGAACGTAATAAGGCCTAGAAAAATCACAAACAGTGTTAACAAACTGGGGTTGATTCGCAAAGTCCTGTAAAGGGTATGCAATTAACTTTATACTCATGTTTTCTTGACTACCCAAAGGCATTTAATTGTGTAGAACATCAGGAATTGTGGAAAATAATGGGAAAAATGGGATTTTTATTACATTTAATACAGATCATAAAAGAACTTTATAGGGATCTTCTTCTTCGAACGCTCCATATCGAAGACTTGTCAACCACACTGTGTGATTTGTGTGTGATCTGAGCCTTAGAGCGATTTATGTTGTGCCAGTTATGTGCCTTCAAGTAGGCCAGCACATCCGATCTCTGCGATGCTTTTTATTTACTAGGGTAGCTTCCATAGGTTCTACATCAGTCGCCTCTTACGACATGCTTGTAGGTTGCAGTGCTATTCTTCGCTTCCCTTGCGGGCCCCGGCACCACAAGGGTGAATTTCCCATTTCGAATTTAACCTCGTGGTCTAATTAACACTACTTACGTTGGACTGTCCACTCATGCCGACGTAGGCTATGTCCGTGAACTTCGCAGTGGTACTATTTGCTTCCGTTGCGGGCCCCGGCACCACACGGGCGTATAGTGAGCAATCGTGATCAGTCAACCAGTCACAAATTTAGGGTAGCTTAAAATTAAAGAACCAAAAATTTCAAAATTTTTTTTCAGATGAACCTTGATTCAGATGCAGTTTGTAGTGTTATTACTATTTTTAGATATGTCGTAGTTATTCTTAAGACAGTCCATTTTAAGGTCAGGCAAAGCCACTTAATTTTTGTCTAAAAACAGACACCCTTTAAAACGTTAATGGCATAAACCACATGAAATTTTGACGTTTGGAAATCACCGGAAACATTCCCGAAACAGTCTCTAGTTTCTTTCTTTCTTTTCTCCAATCATGTTTTGCCTCAGCGTCAGGATTAAAAGATATTTATAGAACGAGATCTTGTGTGTGCTTCATAAATAGTGTCTTTCGTCGCCTCTGTTATCTCTGAGGACCACCTTTTGTTTGGCAGGCCTTTTGCTTTGTATCCATTGTGTCGGTTCACCATTGAGGTGCACCGTATGTTGGTAATCTGCTTATGTGGAATTTAATTTATTGTTTCTTGCTGAAGTTCAGTACTGATGTTGTATTCTCTTTTCCCGATGTCTTCATTTCTCAACCGGTCTTTTCTTATTACACCCAGCATTATGCGCATACACTTCATTTCCATAGTGACTAGTTTTCTTCTATCATTTGATGTAAGCGTTCAGGTTTGGCACTCGTAGCATAATGTGGGGAGGACGATTGTGTTGAACATTGCTCCTTTTGTGTTCATGGTGACATGTCTGCATTTTCCCATTGGCGCCATTTGTCCAATTATTTGATTTGTTTTGTTGCATCAATGTTAAACTTCGCTAGTTATTCTTCCGTTTGCTGTAAAAGCGCTTTATATGTATGTAAAGTTTTTGACTTGTTTTAATGGGGGATTGTTCATGGAGATATTGGTAGTACTTTCCTCTTTAGCGAATGTCATTACTTCGGTTTTGACGATGTCTATTCTCATATTATATTCGTTGCATGTTAACTGGAGTCTGTTAATGTGTTGCCGTTCTTCTGTTGTTGATATGATTGCCTGATCGTCTGCAAAAAGACATTTAAGTTCCCCAAGGCTGTTTCCTTCGCTGGCATTGGTTTGGGGTAGATTAAAAATGAGGTACCTTAAATAGTTACAGAAAGTGAAAAAAATCCACACTGCTCGTGAAGGACAGGATGCCATATGAATAGCCTAAGATAAATCGAACGGATATGATTTGTTTCCGTCCCAAGGATGCCCTTGGACGTGGACATACGATGTTGCTGATAACCTTTTGACCTATGCACTTTTCAACCTCTCACTTTGAAATGAAAAGGTAATAAATAAAATATATTTTCTATACTGAGATAACTTTAACATAGCTTAGCTTTTACATAGCTTATGTAGACAAATCTATGTTGATTTCTAAATTACAATTTTCGGAAAAAACACTTTGATATTTAATTCTTTCATTAGATTTACTTAACCAAATATCTATACTGTAATATCAATGCGCAAGGACAACCAATAGAAATCATCATTTCGACCAAGCTGACAATGACGAAGGGCAGATAATCTATCTCTCCTATAAGAGTTGCTGTACTTGCTTGCAGACTTCATTTGCGTACGCGCCGGTAGAGTGAAAGTCTTAAAGAAAAACATTACAATGGTTATCCAGATACACAAGGTTTTGATCAGCGACGATGTTGATCCAAAGTGCGTTGATATTCTCAAGAGCAGTGGAATAACAGTTGTACAGAACACAACTCTGACTAAAGATGAACTTCTGACAGAAATTCCGGTATTAATACATATTATATATTGTAATTGTTTTACGATTAACTTATTTGTCACAAAATTATTTTACTTGGTCCACGGGTGTTACTGTTAGTGTTCTAGTTGCTGAGTTAACCTAGTAACTTCTGCAAGTTGCAAGTGATAGATAGTGATGCACTTGACTTGCGCTTATTTTACACGTGTAAAGTTTTTAACACCTTCATTTTGAACACTTGTTGCACCAACTTTCGTAAGAGTAGCCGTTAAGTTGGGTATAGTATTTATTAATATTAGTAATGACTGTGATGAGAATGTTCACACTACTCACAGTCACGCAAATAATATCAGATTGAGATATATCATATTGCGGCATATTCAGTTCACTTGTATAAATTCGTAGCAACCATCATTTTTGTTTTCTATAAAAATTGGGGGTATGTTGAGTGTTCAGTGTAATCATTGTTAAAAAAAAACCCAAATTATTTGTCAATAGTTTTTTATACAATTTTAAAGCACATAAATATGTAGCCATTTGATTATTTAATTTAAACCCAGTTTAAAAGTTGTTTTGGTTGTGCAAAACCTGTCTTGTTTAACTTTAACAATTGCAATGTCAAAGAGTTGAAAGAGTAGGCTTAACAAATCTTGCTTCCATCTGCTGATTTCATTGAACAATTGAGATCTAAGAATGTTTGCTAATCAAGTTTGTTTTTGAAAAATGTATGTCTTCTTTATTTGCTCTAGTACAATCAATCATAAACTATGATAAACTATGATAAAATTACTGATTTGGAGTTCAAGTTTAGTATGGCTGCAACATCTGTGTCTTTTGGCCTGGCTCGTCCGTTTTCACCAATTTTGTCTATCTCTTGAGTTATTTCCTGATAGTAAATTTAGCAGGAATTATAATATTTATAATTTTGTAGTGGGAGACAAACACTACTTCAGAGACACCTAAATCTCACATTCATTTCAAGAGATTGTGATCAGTTATATGACTCGAGGACTATCACTATCATCATAGCTGCAAGCACTCTGGTAAAACATATATAACTAGGGTAATAGTTGTGGTGTTTAGCTTGATGTTGAAATAAATACTTTTTGCGTGGTAAATCTGGCAGATTGTTGTACAGCACTGTGACAGTGTATCCATCTTCAGCTCGCACTGTTTAGGATTACTGGTCTCTACTGCAGATTCTTTCTTTGCTTTGTCAAGGGAACATCATGTCACAGGAAATGCAACCTGCTTTCCACCACACAGAATATTGCAGTGACCATTCAAACCAATTATGTGTATTGGGACAGAATGCCAGACAGAAGATTTCTAGTACAACCTTTGCATCTACCCTGGTGGAGTGAGGTGAAAAAACATGCCTGCCAAAGAAGACTGAAAGTCGCAGCAGAGAGCTTGAAAGAAGTATTTGAGAAATGTGGGTGAGGTTACCGAGGTGTCTAGAGTCTGACATAGCATTTAATTGTTTCGAAGAATTGGCCAATGTTAAGGATTATGTATTACAGCCACAGGAACGCCTTTTGGTCTGATTGTGACCTTCAAAGAGCTTGACGAAATGGGGAATTGACTATATCAAGATGAATTTCAACAGCTAAATGCTGCGATGCATGCGGATTGACTCCATAGAGATTTATAACCACTCCATAAATTTGAAAAGGACTAGACTTTCTTAGCGGTTGCTGCATCTTCACCTTGTAAAATTTATATAGCAAATTTGTGAAGTCATTTAGTTGCAGACCATGCCCATCTAGACATGCATTATCAAGTGTTGATTTGGTGGACAGAGGCAGTGTTTTCATATATGTTACTTTATTTGGTTTGATCTATAAAACCTTGTTCCTCAGGACAACCACTATTATTAATATTAGCTAATAATGAAATGTATATTAAGTACATTTGTTCCTTTGCCAGAAATATGATGGGTTGATAGTAAGATCAGCAACAAGAGTAACAGCTGATGTGATCAATGCTGGAACAAATCTCAAGATCATTGGTAGGGCTGGAACTGGTGTGGACAACATTGATGCTGATGCAGCCACCAAGAAAGGGATTATTGTAATGAAGTGAGTAGTAGTTACTTAGCTAGGGGATTAGAGGATATGTCTGCTTAGTTCATCATCAAATAGCTTGTCCTGAGTAGAACATTGCCACCCAACACTCTTCCAAACTCTCTCTCTCTCATAGGCCAGATGTCCTGCCTCTGCAGCCGTCATGTTAAAACCACCAGTTACATCCTGAATCCATCTTTTCAGTGGTCTTCCTCTTCTCTTTGCCGGTATGCCTCCTTCCATGATGGTCTTCTCCAGCCCTTCATGTCTTTTTATGTGTCCAAAATACCTCAATTTTCTCTTTCTTATTTGTAGCATCAGCCAGTTCTCTTTGATTTTGAGTTTTTTCTTGATAGATCTATTTGTTCTCTTTCCATGATATACGAAGGACTCCTCTGTAACACTTATAGTTAGTGTCAGTAAAGGTATCAACAGTTCAGAAAGTTTCAAGTTTTAGTTAAAAAAAGATGATGTTGCTAAATGGGCCCCACCTTTCCCAACAGTGTTCCATTGGCTAGCAGGCACCATCTCCTTTGTTAGGGTATACCGCTACTTGGTAGTCTGTTGGACTACCATTGCGCCTATGTGGTACCGGGGTCGCAAGGGAAGCAAAGAATAGTACCACTGCAACGTACAAGGTATGTCGTAAGAGGCGACTGATGTAAGACCTAGGGTAGCTACCCTAGTAAATAAAAAAGCATCGCAGAAATCGGATGTGCTTGCCTACTTATAGGCGCATAACTGACACAACGTACAATTGCTCTTAGGCTCAGATCACATACAAATCACAGAGTGGTTAACAAGTGGTCGATGTGGAGCATTTGAAGGACTGCCATTGATATAAAATGAATTAGGGGTCATAGGCGCATGGGGACAATGTCGCGCCAGGATTAATGAGAATTA
This sequence comes from Arion vulgaris, assembly GCA_020796225.1. NCBI lineage: Eukaryota > Metazoa > Mollusca > Gastropoda > Stylommatophora > Arionidae > Arion > Arion vulgaris. The sequence continues at coordinate 53,102,320 of CM036753.1, read as the reverse complement.
AGATCCTACCCCACCTCCACGTGGTGACCCTGTTAACATACACTGGTTCCTGTCTGGCTAAGTGGGTAGGGAGAGCTTCTCTGGTGTGGGTGGAAATGCAGAGGTAGTCACGCTGGATGGGATCCGCGCAACACAGCGAGCAGAATCCCAGAGTGACTATTAATGCTCGTCTCTCCTGGCCATTGGAAAAAGCTGGACGGATAAACATCAAGGGATGAGGGTGCATCCAAAGAAGAGTCGACGGCCCACAGGAACGAAACTCGGAGATGGGGCCCGAGTTGAGTTGCACACAGCAAAATCCGGGGAGAAACAAACAAACATATAGGGTGAGAGGTGCATCCAGCGAAAAGACGCAGGGCGAAACTCTTGAGCCTGTATATCTCTCTCTCTCGCTCCCCTGGAGCCTGTATATGCCAGGCCCTGGGTTGAGTTGCACGTGGGCCCACATAGGGCAAAACTAGTTCAGCACCGTGTCTGAACAGTCTAGAGGCAAATGTGAGAACTAACGGAGATGGTGAGGCAGACACCAGGGCAGAGCGAGCACGCATGTGGACGATGCACGGGTGGGCAGATGTGCACGGCACGGATGGTGTAGCGAAGAGAAGGCGTTAGGGTGAGCGGACCCGCCCGAGTGGTTACCTGGGCCCAAATTTGGAGTGTAAAGAATAGAACCACTGTTACTTGCCACACATGTCGTAAGAGGCGACTAAGGAGGTTTGGCTGAAATCGGATGCATGTGTCCTAAACGTGTAGAAGTCTATGCGTTTAGGGGCCTACAATGTTAACTATACACGTTCTTGGCAAAGATCAAACATATCACAAAGAGTGATTAAAATTGGTCGTAAAGACGAACGCAAAGAAGAAAGAAGGAGGGTGAGCAGACAATCAAAATGTGCAGAAAACCGAAAAGCCCAGCAGAGGTTGAAGCCAGGGCGCATTTCCGCTCACAGGGAACTACTGCTGCCTTGTAGTTTGATTGGGGACAATCAAAGGCTAGCGGAGTAAACCGTACACAAAACTGGACGGTTGGCAAACCAAATAGTCCATAAAAAGACCGGTTAACTGGACAGATGACGCTCATCGACCCAGGATGGCAGGTCATCTAAGGGTCGCTACCTAAAAAGAAAATAGCAGCCTGCTGCCTTGCAGGTTGGCTGGGGACACAAAAGGCGTACAGAGAGTGAACCCAGTAAACGCTGGTTGAAAAAACACATCACCGAAGAATAAGCACCAGAGCTCCAAATGGTACTGAAGATTGTGAATGTACACCCGTTCTTGGTGTTAGGCTGTTTATATATCACATTACTGATAAAAATGGCTGTATAAGAATGATCAAGAAAAGAAGAAATGAATTAAAACAAATATTTATGATGTGATATGGATGCAATAATTATTGGTAACAATAAAAACTGAAACTACTGTTAATGCTAGTTAAAATGTGACTATTAAATATAGCTATACCAATGCTTAGCAAGTGTAGTTTATATTCCTTGTAATGGGAACTTTTGTTGTTTCTTAGAACATTATTTATTTTCTTACAGTACAGTTCTTATTTTCTGAGAGTGCGCTGGGGGATTTTATAGGGCAGGAATTGAGGATGTGACCATGCATGTGTAGATCAGCAGTTTTATTGCGTCCCAAATATAAGCAACTTTTGGCTGTACCAAGGTGTTTAACACAGGATGTTTCTGCTAGGAAACCTCACCTCATTTAACTACTCTGCCGCTACATCTAACTACTCTGCCGTCGCATCTCTGAGCTTAGAATATAAAACAAATATTTATGTAAGAGAGAGAATAAATGCTCGCAGACAGTCTGCTCTCTAAGTACTGTGTTGTAGCACCTGAATATTTGTAACACTTGATTACTCATGTTTTAATTATTTGTTTGGATACGTAATTCTTATACTGTTGAATATAAAAAAAAGTGTATAGATCAAAATTAACTGACACAGAAGTACTACATTATGAATAAATATATGTTAATTTATCATTGTAGCACACCAGGTGGAAATACCCTCAGTGCAGCAGAGCACACATGCACATTTATAATTGCTCTTTCAAGGTAAGCATGTTTTCCCACTTCCAATAATCATATCTAGAAAGATTTAATGATTTTAAAATGTGGAATACAGAAAAAGAATAGAGACAATGATTTGATTTCTAAGAAAAAAATAAAAGAATGGAAATAGGAAATAGAGAAATATGTTTTGTTCATCACTCATGTGGAAAACTAGAATGTAGAGAGAGATGTTTGTTCCATAATATCAAGATCACAGAATTCAAATTTGTAATAAGAGCAACTGTTCTATTTGGATCCGAAACATGGAGCACAACAAAACAAGATAAATTTTTATGTCCAACAGGGATGAGAAACGATAAGAATATTTGTAATTTAAATCATCATTAATTGCTACTATCAGAAAGGTTTGAATATGATGGCTAGGGCATATGGAAAGAATAGCAGAGAGCTTATTGTATATACACAAAAATATTAAAGGGAAGAGACCAATGCGACATCAGAAACGATGGAATAATAACGTTGAAGTAGACATAATTCTTTATAAACTGCCATTCAAAGCATTGACTACTGGTCATGATTATGAGTAAAGTATTGTTTTTATATGTAATTTTATGTGTTAAACAATGCACTATTTGCATGTGAATCTATATGCCATAGCACACTGCACTTGTCTTTGAAATACATATTAGCAGCACAATCACCAATCCTTATTTTAGAATAAATTGTGTTTTTTTAGTTTCAAAATCACATTAAAGATAATAATTATTCACATAGTTCTACATATTTATGAATGGTTGTCGTTTTTAGAAACCTTGGGGCAGCTTCACTGTCCATGAAGGAAGGCAAATGGGATCGTAAAAAATTCATGGGAAATGAGCTGTTTGGAAAAACATTAGCTATTATTGGACTGGGCAGAATTGGTAAAGAAGTTGCTCTTCGGATGCAGTCATTTGGAATGACCGTAAGTGCTTATGACAATTGTCAAATGATGTTTTAAAAAGTTATAAAACATGAATGACAGTTGTGAAAGAACAGCAGCACAGTCATCTCTTCAACGTATACCCTTCACACTAGTCTTCCACAATTACAGAACACATGCAGATTCTACAATTTGACATTGGCTGCCCAAGAGTGAACTAGCAGCCTTCGTTAGAAGAAGATATCACCATGCAAAATTGTAATTATGCCATATTAAAATACAGTCTGGAAATGTTCAAGTAACTGGATGAGTGGTTAGAATCAATGTCACATCAGCATGTCTACCCATGTAGGTGCTCAATCACTTTCAACTTTATTAAATAGCCAGCATCTGTGCATTTGCGCCTTTGTTTTGGTGATTCTAAATTTTCTCCATATTTTCTAGGCCAGTAGATTTTAAAACGTAATCTTTGTGTTTGAATCTAGCGCACTAATCACTATACTACTAAACATGTTCCCTAAGTCTCTATTGCACTGTGGTTTTGGTGATTCTAAATTTTCTCCATATTTTCTAGGCCAGTAGATTTTAAAATGTAATCTTTGTGTTTAAATCTAGCGCACTAATCACTATACTACTCACGGCGTCATATTTGCATTGAGATACCGCTCTTTTAGTAATTTGCACTACTTTTTTCAGCGCAGTCGGTGACGGTAAATAAATTTAACACAAGTCAGCCATTGTGTTTTTTTGATCGAATCGATGAAACAGCATGTAAACAATTGCTTCATATGAAATATGTGTCATTCATATAGTAAAACCGATTGTTCTACGTGTAACTGTAACATATTCTACAGATCTGGAAAATTCTATGATTATATGTTAAGTAGAAGCTATTTTGAACGAAATTTTTTTCGTTGGTCACTACCATTATTTTGGAACCTTGAAAATTTCGTTTGGGGACTACCCATAAACATCGTATTTACGTGAAACAACATTATTAACTTCTCTTTGCTTTACTCGTAAATTTTCATTACTAGAAATATTTTTCTCTCTTCTAAAGGCAAATTTACGTTTGCACAGCGTCAATAACCTACCAGACTTACCATTTCTCTGTGCTCGAGCCGGTTTACTTGTGACGTCCATAACAACCGCTGCAGTTTGTGATCTTCTCGTGAATTCTTTTCGTCATTTTACTTATGTCAACAATATCCAGCATTGCTAAATAGAAATTTTTAATTTTCCTTTTATATTTCAAACATTATTTATGCCTTTCAGTTGACTTTTGTATCGAGTATCAACCGTAATATTAAATATCCCACACTAGATCTAGCTGTCCAAAGTGAACCATTCGTCAGCGATAGACAGCAATAATGACTGGACCGATCTTTATCGTACACTATTCAGATTTACTTGAGAAGTCTCATATTATTACTGTGATTTCAGAATTAAAATAACTAGTGAATCCTTTCAGTATTCTGTTAATTGTCTTTCTTAATTATAGGCATTTCATGTTTAAAAGTTGTGCCATTTAAATGGCACTCATTGCTTAGCTGCAATGAAGCTTTGTGACAAAATATAGTCTAGTAGCAATTTCAAATGTCTTGATCAAATGTCTAGGACCTGAGCTTTGAGTAAAATTGATTAATCAAAGTACAGTAAACACAATGATACAGCAAATCAGATCTTTGTATAAATCCTAATTTCTATATAGTTGAAGTACATGTAAATGATTTATCAGTGTGTTTTCATTATTGTCAAAAACTGTCTTGATTGTTTTAAAAATGTATTGACTACTAGATCAACAGTTTCAATAAATAATATTCATTATGATCTCCCCATGCAACTGACTTCAACCTTGCAATAACATTATATATATTTATTACTTTATTTTTAAAACTGGAGATAGAGGTTGTGTGAATAATTTACTCAGAAAGTGTTAAAGCTTGATCATCATTGCAAGACTAAGGTCAAATGCATGGAAATTGAAAGGATATTATTCAATGAAATTGTTGATCTAGTAGTCAATACATTTTAAAACAATCAAGACGTTTTTGACAATATGAAACACACTGGTAAATCATTTACCTGTACTTCAACTATATAGAAATTAGGATTTATACAAAGATCTTTTGCTGATATCATGTAACTGTAACAATTGATTAATCAATATTCATCAAAGCTCAGAGTCCTAACTTTCAATGACATAAAATGATGATTTTCAATCTGAGATTCTATGATTATATAGAAGACAGATTGACAATTTTCGTACTAATATCACATTTGAACTTCTTGGACACCCAACACTTTAGAAACAACATTAAAATTCCTGTTTATAGAAATTTACATTACTAAAATATTCTTTAAGGCAAATGTTACATTTGAAATCAATAACCTACAGCTACTCATTTCTGTCCAAAGCTTCGTTTCAGCTGATTGAGCTAACAAGCTGAGTTTGCAATCTTCATGGAATTCTTTTACATTGCCTATAATTAGTCAAGACAATAATCCAGCATTGCTGAAATGATTTTAATTTTTTTTATATTTCAAACATTATTTATGCCTTCAGTTGACTTTTAAGTATCAACGTATATTAAATTCCACACTAGATCTAGCTGTCCAAAGTGAGACCATGTCTACGATAGACAGCAATAATGATGACCGATCTTTATGACACTTCAGATTATGGAAGTCTCATATTATTACTGTGATTTCAGAATTAAAATAACTAGAACCTTTCAGTATTCTGTTAATGTGTTTCTTGAATTATAGGATTTCATGTTAAGTTAATAAATTCTATTAGCTTGCTGCAATACGCAATGAGCTTTGACAAAATAAATAGTAGCAATTAAAATGTACATTGAAGATCATCACTCGCTTTTATTATGATTATTAAATTTTTATTTATGGAGAAATGGTAAGTCTGGTAGGTTATTGACGCTGCAGAACGTAAATTGCCTTTAGAAGAGAAAAATTTTCTAGTAATGAAAATTTACGTAGAAAGAGAAGTTAATAATGTTGTTTCACGAAATCGATGTTTATGGGTAGTACCCAAGCGAAATTTTCAAGGTTCCAAAATAATGGTAGTGACCATCGAAAAAAATTTCGTTCAAAATAGCTTCTCTTAACATATAATCATAGAATTTTCCAGATCTGTAGAATATGTTACAGTTACAGAGAATCAATCGGTTTTACTATATGAATGACACATATTTCATATGAAGCAATTGTTTACACGCTGTTTCATCGATTCGATCGAAAAACACAATGGCTGACTGTGTTCGTCAGTGGACTGCGCTGAAAAAGTAGTGCAAATTACTAAAAGAGCGGTGTTGGTACGCCGTGTACTAAACATGTTCCCTAAGTCTCTATTGCACTGTGGATTACGTGATTCTAAATTTTCTCCATATATTCTAGGCCAGTAGATTTTAAAACGTAATCTTTGTGTTTGAATCTAGCGCACTAATCACTATACAGTAGAACCCACTTATTTCGACCTCGGTTAACTCGCCAACCCTATTAAGTCGACGCTTTTGAAGTGGAACCGCCAAATTCTCTCTTTGTCTTAGCAATTTCTCATCGGATATCTCGATTCTTTTATGTCGCCGAACCCTAATATCTCGAGCACAAAAGAGGGCCAAATTTGCCACTTAACGTTGGTTATCTCGATCCCCATGACCATGGGTGTTAACTTATGCTACAGTAATATATACAGTCCAATATTGGCAGGTGTTGACTCATGTAAGTTTCTTTCGTGGGAATGGAGATCCCATTTTGCAAGAACACAGTATTTTGATTTTTTAATTTACCGTTCTTGGTTCACTGCGCATGTGCTGAGTTCACGTGAGTTCCTTGTCTGAAGGATAATATGCTGTAGCTATTCTGTTTATTTTTCCATTCTAAAAATGTCTGGAGGTGTTAAGAGAAAACTGGAGAATCAGTCAATAGAGAAAAAGTATGAAATCATACTGCATCTAGAAAAAGGAACAAAACCGGCAGACCTCAGTCGTCAGCATGGCATTCCAGCAAACACCATTTCGGGATGGAAAAAGAAGGCAGACATGATAAAGCAAATGTACGAGAAGTCTGTCTTTGATCCAGCAAGAAAAAAACTTAGAGTGGCTGAGCACAAAGATGTCGATGATGCAGTGTTTCAATGGTTCACAAATACGCGAGCAACAAACCTTCCCGTCAATGGTCCCTTGCTGATGGAGAAGGCGGACATCCTTGCTGCAAAGCTGGGACACCCTGACTTTAAAGCAAGTCAGGGGTGGCTGGATCGTTCTAAAAAGAGGCACAACATTGTCTTCAAAGAAATTTGTGGAGAGAGCGCTGCGGTTCAACAGGAACAAGTGGATTCATGGCTGAAGACTCAAATGCGCACAATTTTGGATACCTATGAGACTCGGAACATTTTTAATCCTGATGAAACTGGGGTGTTTTGGAAATGCCTTCCAGACAAGACTATGGCGTTTCGTGGGGAGGCTTGTCACGGCGGAAAATAGTCGAAGGACCGACTTACAGTGCTAGTTGCTGCTAACATGGATGGAAGCCAAAAACTCCCGCTCTATGTTATAGGAAAGTCCAAGAATCCCAGATGCTTTAAGCAGACCAAAGTTCTCCAATGTGATTACAATGGCCAGCCAAGCGCCTGGATCACAGGAGATCTATTCAGTGCATGGGTGAAAAAGTGGGACAGGAAGTTCCAAGCAGAGAAAAGGAAGGTGGCACTCATCGTGGACAACTGTAGAGCTCATCCGGATGTTCCTGGTCTCAGGCCATTAAGATCTTTTACCTCCCACCTAACACAACGAGTAAGCTCCAACCAATGGACCAGGGGATAATCCAAGTGCTTAAGGTGTACTACAGGAAAATGTTGATGCGCCAATACCTACTCCATGATGAAAAGAAGGCACAGTACACCCTTTCCCTTCTAGATGCAATGAACTTCCTGAGATCAGCCTGGAATGACATGAAGAAGGAAACAATCTCAAACTGCTGGATGCACTGCGTCATTCAGGATATTTCCGATGATGAGTTTCAGGCACAGTTCCTGCAGCCGCAGAAGAACTCAGGAAGTGGCAGAAAAATCAATCCTTACAGATGCTATCTTGGAAGAGGAGGCACAGGAATCATCACTGTCCAGGAATTCCGAGATTACATAGAAATCGACAAAGACGTCGTTACTGATGGCGTGATCACCGATGAAGACATTGTATCAAGTGTGCAGTCAGCACATCTGCATGCGGCAATGACAAAGAAGATGAAGAAGATGCAGACGAAGATTTGGAACCAATTCCTCAGCTGGTGAGGTGGTAGAAATGCTACAGAAAATTCGACGGTATGGTTCTTTTGTAGGAGACGAAACTGTTTTAGACAGCATAAATAATATTGAAGCATTTGTTTTCAAGCAGACTGTTAAAGGCAAAAAGCAACAAAGCATTTTAGACTTTGTAAAGAAACCATAGTAACCGTGTGTACGATACTTTTCAGAGCTGTGTCAGTTTGTATAAATAAAGGTTTGTATCGAGAATCGAGGGTGGTTTTTATTTTATATTGGTAAATTTCTTCTGTTAGTTGGTGCACATATGCCTTTTGTTGTTATCAAACATGTATGTACATTTTTATAGCATGCCGATCGCTTCATCAAACAAATAACACGTGCATGTACATTTTCATTTATTAACGCACATCATGTACATAAAGAAATTTCAAGCACATGTTAATATTTTGCCGCCATATTGGTTTTCGTTTATCTCGATCATCGGTTATCCCGACGCTTTTGGCAAACCCCTAGGCCGGCGACATAACCGGGTTCTACTGTACTACTAAACATGCTCCCCAAGTCTCTATCAAACCTCTAAATATCTCCAGAAACCATAGATCACAAATTAAGAGGTGTTTTGTTGTATATACTGTATTCAATCGCCCGAGTGGTTACCGGGCCCAAATTTGGGGTGTAAAGAATGGAACCACTGTTACCTGCCATGCATGTCGTAAGAGGCGACTAAGGAGGTTTGGCTGAAATTGGATGCATGTGTCCTAAGCGTGTAGAAGTCTTATGTGTTTAGGGGCCTACCAAACCAATGTGCAATGTATACACGTTCTTGGCAAAGATCAAACATATTACAAAGAGTGATTAAAATTGGTCGTAAAGAACGAACGCAAAGAAGAAGAAGACTTTAAATCGAAGAGATAAATTTATGCGATAGAAGCAGCTTTGTACCACCTGAAGACTGTTTTCGATGCCTTTCCATCAAAGGCACAAAAACATAATTATTTTCACAGATTCAATGTCTGCCCTTCAAGCTCTAGAAGATGGTGGACATTGTAAATCTGAACTATCCCATATAGCCCTAGATATTGACAGACTTATTACATCACATGACATCAAAATAACCATGCAGTGGATCCCTGGACATTCAAACACACCTGGAAATGACAAAGCAGATAGGCTAGCCAAGAAAGGGTCAACACAGGAAAAACCAATCACAGCAACAACTCTCCATACAGCAAAGCAAATCCTAATGACAACAAATAAAGAAATTTGGCTGAACAGATGGGCCATGGGAAACACAGGAAGAGAGGTGCACAGCCATATGGCCAGCCCTAACCTTAATGACAACATCAACCACCTTACAAGAAGAGATCAGAGCACCATTTTTAGACTCCGAACCCAACACATAACACTTAATAATCACTTGGAACAGAATTCATCCACAACACACTCCAGAGTGCCAACTGTGCGCACATCATCATGAAACCGTTCACCACCACCTTTTCAAGTGTTAAGCACTAGATGACATCAGAAAGACCCTCCTTCCTCCAAGGCCAGATAAATGGAACACATTATACGGAACAAAAGAACAACTTACAAACACATGAAGATACCACTACATAGCATTGGAAGCGAAGGGCAAAAGCTCAAGTGCCGCTGGATCATTGAAGAAGAAGATCAGCCTATTGTATAACACTTCACCCCTGTGGTGCCGGGTCCCGCACAGGAAGCAAAGAATAGTACCACTGCGACCTACAATGCATGTTGTAAAGGCAACTGATGTAGGCCCTAGGGATGCTACCTAGTAAATAAAAAGCAGCGCAGAAATCGGATGTGCTGGTCTACTTGTAGGCGCATAACTGGCACAATGTACAATCGCTCTTAGGCTCAGATCACATACCAATCACACGAGTGGTTGACAAGTGGTCGATATGGAGCATTCGAAGAAGTATAACACTTACTGTTATTATGCTGTGGTCTATCTGTATATTGTACTTGTACAGCTACAGTACTTCATGTTTTAATATTTTATTTTTGGTATATAGTTTTACTACCATTTTCACCATTATGTCAGTCTGTTTCTAGTTTTATAAATATGTGTCTCTGCATGTTGCTCGCAGAATTTAGTTCACATCACCAATCGCCTGAAAGACTTTTCCTTCAAACAATTCTTCCCCATCTGCATGTTGGTTTCCTTAATGTCTTCTTGCCATCATTGACTTGGTCATCCCTTGTCTTTCAGATATTGCTCTTTGTAAACCACTGGGATATTTAATGTGTCAAAAATATTACATATTCCGAGATATGATATTGTTTCAGTCATTGTTTCAATCATTAGGGGTCTCTGTGGTTAAACCTTTGTCTTGTGTTCTGAAGGTGGTAGGTTCGAATCTGGACCTAGCTGTTCTGTTCACTGGTGCCTTTTTTCCCCAGATAGCCCTAGGATTGTTGCCGGATCTGCAGAGTTTGTACGCTTTGTGCAATACTCTCTGCAGATGAAGTGCTATTCCTGCAGAGAGGGACTGAGCCATATGGGATAAATCCCGTTGCAATGAAGTCAATCCTTTGGCTTCAGATATTGTATGTCTTGTAATTTTCATCTGCCAGGGAACCCAAAAAGATTCCTGTAACACTTAGCTTCAGAGATTATGTACTGAGTTGTATTATGTTCTAAAAATCCAATATTTTGAATTTTGCGATTGTTATATTATCACTTAATTATTTTCTCGCCTCAGACTATTGGATTTGATCCCATTATAAGTGCAGAGGAGAGTGCCACATTTAACACAGAATGGCTTACTCTAGAAGAGATCTGGCCAAAGGCTGACTACATCACAGTCCACACTCCACTCATTCCTCAGACTAAAAGTAGGTGTTGCATTGTTCTATGTTTTTACTGTTTTATATTGTTGTCATAATGTATGGTTTCTGTTGACTTGATGGTCGACTCTTTCTGCATCATGTCCTTTCCAGCAATTCAAATGCGAGCACATTAGTTAAGGACTGAGCACAATAACAATCATTCGCGGGAAAACAGCCCTCCACAATCAAATAAGTACTGAGCAAGTGGGACCAAGGGAACACTGGAGTAGACACATGGCCAACCAAAACTCCAATGACAGCTTCAACCACCTTATAAAGGAGAGACCATAGTAGCATTTTTCAGTTCTGAATTCAACACATACCATATAATCACATAACAGAAGTTGGCGACAATTTAGCCGCAGCACCATAGAATTACATAACAGAAGTCAGCAACAATTCACGTCGCAACACCATAGAATCACACAACAGAAGTCATCGACAATTCACGTCTCGGCACCATAAATCACATAACAGAAGTCGGCAACATTTCACGTCGCAGCACCATAGAAGCACATACCAGAAGTCAGCGACAATTCACTCCACAGCACCGCTGTGTACACATCATCATGAAACTGTTGACCACCACCTCTTCAGATGTTATGTGTTTGATGATGTCAGGAAGATTCTTCTCCCTCAAGTCCAGGTAAATGAAACAGGCACATGGAGCAAAGCTACAACTTGCAGATAATTACTGCAGTCTCATCTATTTTGTGAATAACTTGCAGATACCACTGCATGGCACTGGGTCAAAGGGCAAGAGCTCCTGTATCATTGAAGAAGTACATATGGGTCACTGGCAAGATTTTAGGAATAAAAATAACAAATCTACTTAGTTATTCTTGTTCTGTGGCATGCCATATCTAATTGATCTTAGATGAGGTCGCTAGAACAGACTCATGCCCACAATGAGTACTAAAGTATCAATTCTAACCGGTTATGTTGAGGGTTTATTAATGAGGTTGAATTATTGATATGTTCAGCATGGCTTGTCAGGGCCACATTGAGAAGCATGTCACATTATGACAGATTATGTTTGGCATTTCATATCAAGACTGATTAACCCTTAGTAGACCAAGGCAAAAGTCATTTTTTTACAAGTAATTTGTTTTTAGAATAAAAAATGCCCTTTAGTGTGGCTTCTGCTAAAAAGGCGTCAAACTTTCCAGAATGTTGTTTAAACTAGGTGTAACTGAGTTATATTTTTTTTCTCATTAAATAACCTTTCTAGAACTTAAGGGTTTTAAATGGTAATTAACAATTTTGTTACTTTTTTTGTTCTCATTAATGTAGCAATCTATTTCTGACAGATCTCATCAACGATGCTGTATTTGCCAAATGCAAAAAAGGTATTAAAGTAATCAACTGTGCCCGAGGTGGTATCATTGATGAAGATGCATTGCTGAGAGCTCTTGAATCTGGTCAGTGTGGGGGAGCTGGATTAGATGTGTTTCTGGAGGTAATATAGTTTATTTTTCTTCTAGTGTCAGTATAATAGAATCTTAGTTGTTAGTTAATAGAGCGGATATCCACTTTATGTTCGTTAAGACCCATATGTGCTCATTTTCTTTCAGCAGATGGCAAAGAGTGTGCATGCTGATAGTTTTCATTGATTGCTGGTTATGCACATATCTCATGTACTTTATATCAATCTTTACAATTTCATGCATATGTTCTAAATGCAGGAACCTCCTAAAGATTACACACTAGTCAAGCATCCAAATGTGGTGGCCACTCCACATTTGGGAGCCAGTACTGTTGAAGCTCAAAGCAGAGTTGCAGAAGAGATTGCTCAACAGTTTGTGGATCTTGCACAAAGAAAAAGCTTATTTGGGGCTGTAAGTTGAGTCTTATTTTTTTAAACCACCTTATTGTGTTTCAGAAGGTGAAAAAATATACTATGCAATAAATCCTTGTCAGTGGTGTAGGAAACAAGTAATCCACTGCCATATAGAGCCAATACTTTTATATGGCAGCGAGTTATGGACAATGAACAGACAAATGGTAAGAACATTTGAAGCCACAGAAATGTGGTTTCTCAGAAGAATATTGAAAGTTCCATGGACAGCTAGAAAGACCAATGAAGAGATCTTGTCAGAGACTGATTCATATCGAAATCTAATCAATCGAATAAGAAGCAGACATCGCCGGAGTGGTTACCGGGACCAAAATTGGGATCTAAAGAATAGAACCGCTGTTACCTGCCATGTATGTCGAAAGAGGCGGCTAAGGAGGTTGGGCTTTGGGGCTAGCTACCCCACACTGTAAAAACACTAGATGGCTACAGAACGGAGAGCAAACCGAGTAAAGGCTTGCTAAAATCAGACACATCGCCGAAGGATGAGCACCAGAGCTCCAAATGGTGCTCAAGATGTGATGTAAAATACACCAATGCTAAGACTGCATGAATCAGATTTTCACATGAATAGAATTTATGGGGAAGTTTGGTACATAGGTCTGGGCGGTGATTGCGTGCACGAGGGGGAGAAAGAGAGAGGCAAACATTCAAGGTTTTCCGGACATATAATTAGAAGGGGCAGTTTAGAACATTTGGTTACAACAGACAAAATACAGGGGAAGAGAGATAGAGGGGAAGAAATTCGGAGGGCTTGAAATGTGGTTTGGTGAAGGGGTTGATGGATTGTAACAGAGACAGATAAATGTGGAGAGACATGATCGCCTATGCCAACTGGCATGACACTTGATTGATTGTGTTATTGGAAAACATTGCTGTAGAAAAGATTTGCAACGGTTATCTATGATATTCTATTAACTCTTAGTGGACCAGGGCAAAGCTATGTTTTTGTGAGCCAATTGTTTTTAGAATAAAAAAAACTCCCTTTAGCGTGGCTCCTGGTAAAAAGGCATCCAACCCAAAGCCATGCAGTTTGATCCACAAGGAGTTAAGATATTAGTGTTTATCATGTAACAATGTACATTTGACTTTTCCTGCCTGTGTTCTGGTCTTGACCAGTTCTATTTAGTGTATACTTTTGTGTATGGACCACACCTATTGAATATTGTTTCTTAAAATTGTATTCTGATGCATGGACAAAACATTTTGTTGTTGTTGGTTATGAGATTGGTGTGTTGTGGTTATACTGTGAGATTGTGGAGTAGTGGTCCCACCATGAGTTTATTAACTAATGGTCTAGCTTGATGTTCTGGTATAATAGTGCCATATATTCTGTCTGATTATCCTAGATTAATGCACCAGCTGTGACTCATGCCCTCAGTGTCAGTTCACAACCTTGGGTTCAACTAGGAGAACAACTCGGTGTCATTGGCAGTGTCCTGACCAAGAACTTCTTACTGAACAAAGTGGAGGCGTTGCTCTCTGGTGAGTTGAATGCAAATTCCAGGTCCCATGTGACAATTTTATTATATATGTAAGATGACTATGGAGATGTGTATGGTGCTAACAATTTTATTATATATGAAAGATGCCATTGGTAAAAAAATATATGGACATAATACTCTGTTCCCTAATATATCTCACAGTATGACAACTAGCAACGTTATAAAAAAGAGTTGTTGATGTGTTCGGCACTCTGCATACTCTGAGGAGAAATGATCAAAGAATCACAAAGCTTGCATTGAAGTAAGAGGTAAATGATTCCAAGAAAGATGCTGTAGGGAAACCCTAAAACTAACTTTCCTGACAGAGGTGAGAAATATCAGACTCAATTCCATAGAAGAGATTGAGCAAGTTGTCCAGTATAGAGCGGTATGAAGAAATTGCTTGTAGGCCCCATGTAACACGTATAACAGTACAAGAGGAATATACTATGACATGTTCTTTACTTGGTCTCAATGGCAAAGTAGTTAAGACGCTTGCCTGTCGCACTGAAGGTTGTGGGTTAGAATCCCGACAGAGGATAAACCATACCAAAGCTGTGCTATCATGGTTCTCTCTAAATAATTATATTGTGAAGTCTGGCACACCACGTCACTTTATATGGACATACACTCACTCAAACAACATCTATGAGGTATTTGGGTGTTAAATTTGATCGCAGTCTATGCTCTAGGGACCATATCGACCAAGTCATTTCCAAGACTTGCAACGCACTATCTGCTCTGAGAATCATGGCGGCTGCTAACATTGAGCAACGCCTTCTTGTGCTCCTGTACCAAGGTATTGTTCTGTCATGTATAGAATATGCATGCGCTCTCCTAACAATTACTCCTATGCAAACAGTGAGACTGGAAAGAATTCAGAATGAGGCTATGCACATCATTCTGGGATGCACCAAAGATACACCAGGAGTGTCAATGAGATTTCTTCTTGACCTCCCCACTATTGTTAACAGAATTGAAACTTGGAGGGTTCGATCATACCTAAAAATCAACGCAAACAAGGAACATCCTCTCCATGAAGAACTCATTAAGGAGAAAGAGTGTAGACTCAAGAGAAGCAGATCATGGCTGAGTCAAGGGGAAGATACTCTTTGGAAAATATGTGATCCTTCCTGAATTGAACCAGGAGAAGAATGGATTGCTGTGCCACCTCAATTTCAGACTGCTTTCACAGTTATTACATCTATTAAGAAAACTGCTAAAAATCTGAGAACAAATAATCTATCACTGATTAAGTGAGGCCTTCTTGAATGGCATCATCAATGATACAGATGTGATTATTTACACTGATGGTTCAGTCATTCGCCAACAACGCTGTTCCTGAGCTTTTTCAGCACGCTCAGGAGGAAAAATAATAAGAGAGACCAGTGGGGCCTACGCAACAACCACAAGTAGTTTGACAATGGAGGTTCGGGCGGTTACGGAGGTGATGAAATGGTTGGGATCTCACACCTACTCTCGTGTTTTCATACTCAGTGACTCCATGAGCATGAATCGTAAAATCGAATCAGGAATGGTGAGACACAACTGGGTGAAGGTACTGGTACAGACAATGATCAGAGAAACCACTCTGTAAGAGACAACTGATGTAGGACCTAGGAAACCTACCTAGGAAATAAAAAGCATCCAAGAAATAGGTTGTTCTGGCCTACTTGTAGGCGCATAATTGGCGCAGCGTTCAATCGCTCTAATGCTAGAGAATATACAAATCACAAAGAGTGGTTAACAAGTGGTTGATATGGAGTGTTCAAAGAAGACAGTGTAATCTGTTTACGAATCGTAACAACTATGTACTTTTTCAAGTCAAGATTGTATATTATACTGTGAACTTCATCTGAGATAAGGATGAGGAATAATTTATTATTTGTATTCAAACATTATAGAGGACATACAAGAGGAAGACCACGCAAAAGATGGAGCGACGGCATCAAGGACAACTATGAAAATGAATAAAGCAGCTTACAACGAGCCTTAAAACAAGCACACATAAGAGCACTACGTAGCCCCTCCCCTCCCCTCCCTCCTCCGCCCCAACACTTCTATAAAGAAGGAAGCGGTGGAAGAAAAGAAAAAGATTCAAACATTTCTTTTCTGTGTGCAACTTTGTATATGTACACTTGCACATACAGTGAACTTTACAGGGCAGACTTATGTTATCTATAATTTGTTTCCATTTAGGAGAGTCTCTTAAAGATGGAGGTGCTTACATCATTGCATCTGTGATGGTTGGTTACTTCAGTACACCTTATGCAGATAGAGGAGACAGTTTGACCAGCAAGCTAAATCTGATCAACTCCCCGGTGTTTGCTAAAGAACGTAATATCATTGTAAGTATATGTGACTATATGGCTAGCGTTGGCACATAAATATGTTGTTATTATTAAACATCATAGCTGATTGGAGAGTGCAATTAACCCTTTAGCTGTAATGACTTGTAGAGATGTTTTTCCCATTCACTGCTAAAGACGCGTTAACACATCTGTTATTATCTCTCCTCTGTGGGCTAAAGACGTTAACACGCCATACATTTCTACTGTAGCTGCTATAGGCGTACATTCATGTTTGTGACCTAGAAACAAAGAGTAGCTAATTTTAGATCCGTCTTCGGAGAGTATGTAGCAGCGAAAGGGTTACTGTCATTGTTCCTGAAAGATAGGACAACTAAGACAATGGAGGAGGTGATGTGACTGGCTATAGTTTGTTCCCATACACCGAAATCTGAAGTCTAGCAGGTTCAGAATTGTTAATTCATTATAAAAGTTGTTTCATCAGTCTAGGCGCGCAAAGAGAGAGAGAATTGTTAATGGTTAATAAAACTGCAGCATATCATGTCCCCTGTACTCTTCATCCAATAGACAATGTCAATTCTTGATAGGGCGTTAATACGGGCTTCAGACATTTTTAATGTAGTGTTTATGACGCCAACCCATCCTTTCACACAAGAATCAGGTTACTGGTTGAAGAGACATTCAACAATATATTTTCAAGCAAATTAAATATTTTAGAAATAAATAATTACAATGCAAAACTAAACGTTGTTTATTATCAAAAACAAATCTTTTACAACATTTGGCCAATATGTTTGTTAGTTTTCTTTCTGATAATTTAAAAAAAGACATTTTGTTCTGGGTAGGTCTCCCGCCGAAATTAAAAGACTATGAATGAAACCAGCCGAGCTGCATAAAAGAGCCCTACTTCCCTTACCCCAACGCCTCACTGAGATATAGCGGAGAAAAAGCAAAAATAAGAAATATATAAATCAAAATAACATCTGCTAAATATTTTATATTGGTACTAAGTTTTCTCTAAAATGATGCCAGTAAGATTTCTCCTAACATTGTATGAAAAAAAAATTAATATGTTTGCAGACAAAATCATCTTTTAAGAAAGAACTGCTGCATGAAAGTGAAACAGTCAATGTAGAATTCCATGGGGTGGGAGGTGAAGTCTTGAAGCTCCAGGGCACTGTTGCTGGTAACAGAAGTCTGCTATTGTCCGTCCAAGAACATGCATTCAAAATTCCAGCACTCCTGAATGACAATGCTATCTTCTACAGAACGAAGGAACCCATATCATTGGTTGATATTTTGGGTAAGTATTTTATTTCACAGTATCAAATATTTTTCTTATGTCTAAACCATACAACTATTAATGCTGTATTGTGGACAATACTTTTCTATTAATTAATAAAACCCAAAACCTATTTGTGTTGTAGAGGTGTCACAGTGGAGACATCAGTACAAAAAGTTTACCATAGCTCTATCTTCCAACTTTTCAAATAAGTGTGAAGTAACATGACCTACTATTGATGTTAGCAATCCAAGATTTTCAAGCAGTCAAGGTGGCAACCAAGAAAATTCAATACTATCAGTTCACAGTATAGGGTATTTTTAATGGATGCGATATCAGCGCTCAGTCCAGAACATTGCCAGGTGTACAGATTCTACTGTCTGAACTATGAAACCATCGCAAGGTTACAGTGCAGTGTACCATCTCAATGTAGAATCTAAATAAATTAGATGGGAAAACCATCGCCTGTGGGTTGCCGGGGCCTGCAAGGGAAGCAAAGAATAGTACCACTGTTACCTACTAGGCATGACGTAAGAGGCGACTGATGTATGACCTAGGGAAGTTACCCTAGTACATAAAAAGCATCACATAAATCGAATGTGCTGGCCTACTTGTAAGCGCATAATGGCACAACGTACAATCGCTCTACGGCTCAGAACACATATAAATCACAAAGAATGGTTTAACTGATTCAGTCCCGTGGAACACTCTAGTGCACATATTTCTTATCTCGTGTCCCAGCGCTTTTAAAAGACGGCTACTATTGCGTTGAGTTTTTATTAATTTTCACTCCGATTGTAGTTTTATATCAACCTGAAACTAAGTAGAAAGGAAGTACTAACGATAACCAAATCACAACATCGTGGTTTTGACTAGAATCAGAAGTGAAACCAAGTTTAATTTTCGTTTCAAGTTACCCTGTGATTAAAAAATAATGTCTAACAATTCAGAGTCTAGAAATGGTTTGTTATCAGCTCGTCTGCACGTTTACAGCTGCAGAAGCGAGATTGTTGCATGAAGATGTAGATACTGATAGTGAAGATAGTGAAGCTTCTGATTCTGATGACACAGAAGTTTGTGATTTAAATACGTCGATTATTAATAATTTAAATAATACTAGTAGTGTTTCCCAACCAGCTGCGAGACGGGCGTTGCCCCAGTCAGGTTCCAGATGGTCGTGTTGCTAATTTGCGAACAGTTAGTAAACCATATATTCCGTCAATATTTTCTTAATTTTTGTGTATTCATAAATGGATTACTTATATAAAGAGAGCAGTTACACTGACTTATTCACCATATTGTTCCTCAAGGCCCTTGGTAAGTTGGATTTTTGTTCTCACAATTTCAATTAATTTTTTATTACATGCTAATATTTGTCATGCACAGTCAACACAACATTATATTTTCGCATACAATAAATATTTTATGAAAGTACAATCATTTATCTTTAATTTGATATATAATAAGTTCAACTTTAAATCATATTTAGAAACAATATTTTAATTTAACTAAAGTATGTGTGCAATATTTTGAAGCTAAAAAAATAATTCCGTCCAGAGGTGAAAAAAAACCTGGTACTGAATCAGTTAATAAGTGGTCGATGTGGAGCATTTGAAGAAGATGATTGCAAACTGATAGACAAGAGAGGTGCTGCTGATGAGCAATGGGATAGTTACTTCAGAATAATCCGTGAATAATAAATGAGGAGCAAATGAACCAGAATGTCGCAACACCAACACAAGACAATTACCAAACTATGAACCGATTAGATCGTCATTCTGGTCCTTAGAATGAGGCACAATGGACTCCACAGCCACATGTGTACAAAAGTCATAGTTGCAATTCAGCATGTATAGGTACACACCACATAACACATTCTTCAAGACTGCCCCAAATATAATATACCGAGGCAAACTCGTCAGCCCAGTGAAATGACACTGGAAAGTAAAATACACAAGACTTATGTGTGAACTTCAAGAGAGAGAGAGAAAAGTTTATACAGGAGATGAACATTGCAGATAGGGACAATATATTTGAACAAGGGACATATCTTCAAACTACATTTCCAGCATATAGTAATTACAAAGAAAATTACACCAAGTAATTACACCAGAAAAGACACTCACCAACATCAGCATAAGAAAGTTGGCACAGAACCCTGTTTGAATTACATTGAGAAATAAAGAATGAAGTGGTTTGGCCACTTAATAAGAATGCATCCAAACTCAACAGTATACAGAGTCTTCTACAACAACATCAGGAAGAAGACCACGAAAAGATGGTTAGATGGTATAGCAGAATCCTGTGAAAGAGCAAAATAACAATCTTCCAAGCCACAAGAACAGCTCAAGATAAAAACTGAAAACCTTGACACTGGGCAACAACCCGGTAGCAATGTGATGACAAAAGAAGAAGAAGAGGTAATTACAAAAAGCACCGTTTGTCAAAGCATCACATTGATATGAACATTCATAGCATGCATAAGAAACAGATTTATAGATTAGTTCTATAGTGTGTAGTTCTGTAGTGTAGACTACAAACACAGGTAATTGACAAGAAAATATGGCAGCACAGTATTGAGAACATTGCACAGCAGTAAAACAGTTATAGAACAAATCTTGAGCAAAAATTCAGAAAGAAAGGATAGCTGGTATGAAGGTGAAACTATAATGATGTTCTGCAAAAGAAAGCTGTATAATGAAATATTGTTGTGTATACCATTTGTTGTGAGACATGGAACAGTGACAAAGCAGCAGAGAAGATCATTAATGCCTTTGAATGCAAATGCTACAGAAGGGTACTTAAAATATCATGGACAGAGAAAAGAACAAACTCTACTATTCTGCAGCAGCTTGATATTAAAGAGATTTGGCAAAGGGTTAAAGAGTCTACAAAGCATAAAAACAAGGAAAATTAAGTATGTCGGACACATCAAGCAACATGAGTGCCTAGAGAAATTAATTTTGGAAGGAATGGTGTGCCTGGAAGAACGAGAGGAAGACCCAGAAGACGATGGGTGCAGGATGTCATTGACGATATGAGAATGACTGCTGCTGATGCCAGCCAACTTACACAGAACAGAGTTTTTCAGGACTGCTGTCATGGGAACCAAGTTTCAGAAGGGACAAGCTACTTGATGATAATATTATTTGTTGCAGCAGCATGGACAAAAAATTAAAGGTTTTTATCAGTTAGTTTATAAGTTTACCAGTTTCAATTTCTGTGAAAATGCTGATTGTAGCTTGGGAACCATAATTTTCATTTCAGCTGCTGCTGCTAAGGATGATGTTGATGTTGTTGCTGTGTCTGCAACAGATTTTAGCAATTCTTTCGGGTTTGGTGTTATTCATGGATCATCACCAGTAACTAGTAAATTGGAAAATCTCAATGATGCAATCAATGTTGCTTTTGCCTTCCCTACACGCTCTTTATAATGACTGATGAGAATTTCTTGATCACCTATGCTAACAGCTTCCATATTGTTGGGTTTTTTTTGGTGGTATAATCAATAATAATCATTGTTTATCCTTACATTATTTCAGTATTTCTTATATAATAATTATACTCTGTAGTGTTTGATACATTTTTGTGAATTCTCCATTCTAGTTAAAATTGAATTACATTATCTAATTTTTGTAACATGATTGTTGATGGGGAGGCACTGGTGATGATCTTTACATGAGATTGGAGCTTTACATTCAATTAGCTAGATTTGCTTTTTTATGTGTGTGCTTTGAAGAAAGATATTTTTATGGTGTTATGATCTGAACCAGGTAATTTTTCTGTGAGTTGGATGTCTATAGGATATATCCTCTCATTTATCATCTCAAATTTTTTTTCACCATAACAATCATAATAAGATACATAGGCATAATGTTTTTCTTCATCTCAAATGTTTTTCAGTACAGCTTATGTATGAATTGAAGGCGTATACACGGTTTAGCAGTTGTTTAATTCTGCTAAATTGGCATAACTTTCTACACTGAACATAAATAAGCATGGGTGTTTCTTAAACTTAATTTATGAATGATTTTATCACAACAGTATGTGCAAAATCTTCGGAATAAAAACCTATAGCCATTCCCCAATCAAGACTTATTTTATAACAAGTTATTTTATTGTTTTTAAAAAAAAGTTTTGAGAGCACATTTAGGGCATCATTTTTTACCATAAAGTTGTTTTTGGTCTGTTAATTATTTTGTCCAGTGTTATATCAGAATAAGATCACTTAAAATGATGGTATTGATTTAGCATAAGAACACAAACTTTATGTTTGGGTCAACAATGAATATTAATTACTGTGTTTTTTATGTTAACAAATTGTCTGTATCTGCAGATTTCCTATTTGATGTTCAAACTCAGAATAGAAATTAAGTTATGTGTCCTAAGTCATAGTTTTATTAGTTTTGAATACTACACATCTGTTGCTGTCACGCCATAGTCAAATAATTGTCATTAGATTGAGATATTTTAAAGAAAATCACGTCACGTTGAACTGGTTTGGAACATGTTTAAGTCGCCGAAAAGCCTGCTACTGATTCAATCCCATTATGGCCGGTACACGTATTCATTTTTAAATGAATTTTTCTGTACCCATCCTTGCGAACAGACACGCTAAATTTAGCCCATATTGCACTACCTGTAATAGATTCCCACTATTTGGTGTCGAGGAGATCCTAACATGCATAGTTTAATTGCTACAAAGTATTTAGTAAGCTCAGTCGATGCTTCACAAGATCCAGAAGGGCAGGTTTCGGTATGAGTGGATGTCGTCTATAGAAGTTTCTAACCTCCAGCGCTTACGTGGATATACTGTCCTGGGCATGCGGGTGTTTACGGTAATGAGAGAGCGGACAGGCTTGCATCAACAGCATCGATTGTTGGGAGTTGAAGATGGATAAGGGGATATTCTTCGGTCTCTTCGAGACTCTGTTGGATGAGGACACTAAAATCGATGTTGAATCGATCAAGCGATTTAAGCAGTTTGGAATTACCCTTTGTTCAAGTCGAATTGGATGCCTGAGAGGTAGAGTGAGAAGTGTGTTTAATCAGCGAGCCACAGGAACCATCAGTATGCATACTCTTCGATATCTGTTGGGAGACTGAGCACCTATGGGTTTGCCGAGTGCAATGCGCAGTTTAGTAACCAATAACCAATAACCAATTTAGTAAGCCCTTTAATTTTCTGCAAAACTTGCTGCAAGATGGGACTAATTATGATTCAAGTAACATAATTTTTTGCTGTGGTCGCGGATAATCAAATATTGATGCACAATTAGTTCAAGATCTGCTTGGGGGAATATGCAACACTGCTATTTGTACTTACATAACTACCAGTTGATTAATTTGTATCGATGTATTGGGTCAATGCCGATATCCCTCAGTCAGGCCATAATGGTGATGTTTACTATCTGTTTGCAAGAATTAGTTTCCCCCACGCAATATAGGAAAAAGTGTGAAAACATTAATTCCTGGGGTTTCGGCAACAACAAGAATTAGGTGAAACTATGTTTTTTGGTATCATTTATTTAATTGCTGCTTTTCTACACTGGAGTGTATTATCATTCTTATTTGTTTGCTCTGCATAAACACCTCATTATGCCATGCCTTACAGTGTCAGTGCGCAGTGCCAGCATTTTTGTTTACCATTCAGTTTGATTTGATCTGTTGTGTGTTTTGTGTTAGCATTCTGTTTACTGGGATTTCAGAATACTTTTTAAAAAAATATTCCAAAGCTCAAGATGAATTTCATTTGAAATAAGTATTACTTCTCCACAATTTTCACCTTCAGCAATATGCATGCATCAGCATATTCTATAATTGATGGAATAATAAACTAATTACCTCAACATTGCAACAGAAAACTGTGTTTTAAGTTCAAGGAACACAAGATAAAGTACAACAAAAGTTTTTCTGTCAAGTATTCATTTATTTAACATAAATACCCATCTACTCCACAATTATTTATCTCCAACAATATATATATTGTTGGACAGGCTTGCATCAACAGCATCGATTATTGGGGAGTTGGAAGATGGATAAGGGGCATGTTTTTCAGTCTCTTCGCGATTGTCTGTTGTATGGGGACACTAAATTAGATGTTGAATCGATCAAGCGATTTAAGCAGTTTGGAGTCACCCGTTGTACAAGTAGAACTGGAGGCCCGAGGAGCAGAGCGAGAGGTGTGTTTAATCAGCGAGCCACGGGAACCATTAGTATGCATACTCTTCGATATCTGTTGGGGAGACTGAGCACCTATGGGTCTGCCCGGAGTGCAATGACGTCAGTTTAATAACCAATATATATGTGCATGCACACTCATTTAGAAAGATAAACCTGATCATTAAAAGTAGTTCCTCTTTTTTACATGGTTTGTGCTGTTGTCATTGATTGATGCAGCAGATGTTGAACATTATCAGCATTCCATGATACAGTAACAATGTTTATTGATATATTTTGTGACTAAATGCTCATTTCTCTATATATTTTACAATACTAATTAACATTTGTTTAAAATATATTGTTACATTTACCAAGCTCTTGACATTCAAATAAATTCCATCCAACACAAATATTTTTGTTTGTGGGTCTTCTTGTTTAAATATATAGAATAGAGAGTGCACTTGGAGTTTGATAAGTTGGTGCCTGAGATAGTCATAGGGCTCTGACTTCGGCAATGGTAGTAGATAACTATAAAGCCACTCCTCCCTGATTCCACCGTCCTGGATGCAAGCCTTGAATTCTTTGACCATGTCCTCCATGTCATCATTTGATAAATCTCTTGATATCGAATGCCATCAGGACCTGGAGCAGTGTTTCCAGAAGTTTTCAGTGTCGCAAAAACACCCATCACTTGGTCACCAGTGAGTAAAAGAAAGCCAACAAACAAATAAGAGACATACAATGGAAGATGATTGATAGGGCCATCATCATTGCACTTTGGTGAATAACCATGTGTACTTCGATCTCCATCTTACGCCTGATATCAGCGACAGTGCACAAGCTCTGTAGCACCGGGAAGTGTTTCTGATGTAATTTTGTGGATGGTGAAAATTTCCTACCAATTTAATTTTAATCTTTTAGTGTATTCTTACATGGCGTCGGTTTTGTAGCCTACTCTTGTTAGTTTTCAACGGTCCAGTATTTTTTACTTGCTTAACTTGAACACAGATTTTGCATGTTTTATCATCCGTTACTGACAGGACTAGGAACTCGATCTCACCTACATTGAGATCAGGGATCTATGGAAGAATATCTTGATCATGCCATGCATGGAACAAACTGAATACCTGTGGCGTGAAAGGCAAGTACCATAGTTTCATGCCACTGAGATCCCGAACGGAAAAGAAATGCAGAGTAACTGACTTAGAACACTGTTTTGATAGCAGCAAAAAGTGGATAGTCCGTGTAGAAGTTACATGTTACAGGTCTTGGTGAGAATGAAGTCTTCTTCTTTGCGTTCGTTCTTTACAACCAATTTTAATCACTCTTTGTGATATGTTTGATCTTTGCCAAGAACGTGTATATGTTGCACATTGGTTTGGAAGGCCCCTAAACGTATAGACATGTTTAGGACACATGCATCTGATTTCAGCCAAATCTTCTTAGTCACCACTTATGCCGTACGTGGCAGGTAACAGTGGTTCTATTCTTTACACCCCAAATTTGGGCCCGGTAACCACTCGGGTGGAGAATTAAGCAAGTAATGTTATATCCAAAAAAGATGTTCACTGGTGTGCAGGCAATGGACTGAATCACTACAAGTGTCAACAATTTGCAGAATTACACTTCGTTCTGTAGCACATGGGTGAAAACGTTGTACACTTTTCAGCACCAACTTGTAAATATTGTTAGCTGCGTTGTTGATGTTAAGTTGGATAAAGAAAGACAATGCAATTACAAGCGCTTTTTTTTTATTTCTAAGTCAGAGTTAAACTTTAAACAATAAATATATTCTAAATCAGTAAAGCACATGTACACACATGCAGTAAAGGCACATATCACATTCCTTTAGGATCCTGAAGAAATGGTGTACACAAATAGGGTCATAGTTTTTATGGTTGCCATCACATTTGATTTTGAGTAGGATATTTGTTGATCATTCCTTCTTTTCGTTCAGTTGAAACGTGTCTTGTATAAACTTACTGTCTTTTGTTGCTCACACAGAGGTCTGTACAGTTTTCTTTCCACTGCTGTTTCACTTGGCCTATAAGTTTGTCAAACTTCAATCATATTGGAAGCAGTCTTGAAGTTTGTGCTCTGTAGTCTGGGGTGCCTGCCACATGTACACACGGCTCAGTTGTCAAACTTCAATCATATTGGAAGCAGTCTTGAAGTTTGTGCTCTGTAGTCTGGGGTGCCTGCCACATGTACACATGGCTCAGTTGTCAAACTTCAATCATATTGAAGCAGTCTTAAGTTTGTGCTCTGTAGTCTGGGTGCCTGCCATGTACACATGGCTCAGTTGTCAAACTTCAATTTTGTGAATATCTTCTTCATTCTTTTCTCTAATCCTGTTTGCCTCACAGAGTCCGGATAAGAAAAAGAGATTTCTAGGGCATGCTCTTGTGTGCGCTTCATAAATAGTGTTTTCCACCACCTCTTTTATCTCTGAGGTCTTCCTTTTGCATGGATGGCCTTTTACTTTCTATCCACTGTATCAGAGTAACAATGCCCTTTGAGGTTGGTAATCTACTTATAAAAGAAAGAACATGATCCTGAAATAGAAATAGAATGTCCTGAAAGAACTGAATGTTAAAGACAATTGGCTGATAAACAACATACTATGCAGAAAAATTAGATACTTTCATCACATCAAGCATCATGATGGCCTAGAGAGAACAATATTAGAGGACAGGGTCCCAGGACACAGAGGCAGATCAAGAAGAAAATTGGTACAAGATGTTAAAGAAGCCAGGAATATGACCATCGACTAAAGTGGGTGAACTAGCTAGAGACTGAATTTCAGATGTGCTGCAAAGAGAGCAACGTTCTTTAAAGGATACGCACCGTGATGATGATGAATATACCTATGTGAATTAACCATTTAATTTGTTGTTTCTTGATGATGTTCAGTATTGATGCTGTACCCACTTTTTTCCTGATGTCATCATTTCTAAACAGATTTTTTCCTTGATATTTCCAGCATTCTGTGTATATACTGCATACATAAGGATGTGGTCAATTGTATCTTGATCTGAGGCGAAGAATCAGTTTGTTGAAATGTCCTCATATATTTTGGCAGTCTTTCTGGTTAGTATTGCAGATTTTTGATTGATTTAATCATCATATTCTGTTGGTAATAGTTAACTGGTTCACCTCCTGCAGCACCTTCATTGGCCAGTCGGTCTGCTGTCTCATTTCTTGGTATTCTTGGTATTGGTGAGACTATCTTGTGCTGATTGCACAGTTCAGTTGGGTCTGTACACCTGGTAAATTTTGTGGACTGAAATGCTTGTAAGTTCTGATTTTGTATCTATCAAAAATACAAAAGGTCATGGATCAAGCTTGGTGTTAATAGTTTCTCAGTACAATTTTGATTGTTGTCTGGTTTTCTGCATCAGAATGTCCATGTTGGCACTTTGATCACATCGTACATCTAATGTTATGTTAGTATTATATGTAACTCCTACATCTCCGTTGTTTACTGCTTTGTCTTTGTGTAACAGTATTACTGTTCCTGAGGGGATAAGGGGGATAAATTCCTGAATATATTTTAGTTGTAGATTCCCCTTTGTTGTGATGACAGTTGATGACAACTCATCAGTTGTCACGAAAGTTACCTGAGTGGTGAACGAACTCAGGGCTTTGGATATTTTGGAGTGGTCAGTCGGATTACACATTGAGTCTGGGACTGTACAACGAGCAGTACTGTTGAAGTAGTCGATTGATGATTGAGGCTGGGACTGGACAGTAGGACGGGCATAGAAAATGAATAAGGGACAAGACGGTCGTAATGGTTTTCTTTGAATAGACAACGTCATTTCTACTGTGTTTGCATCTGTGTGATGTATTATATTCTACAAGACTGAAAACGTCGTGAGTTACTGTCTTTTTGGTTAGACAACGTAGTTTGTACTATGTTGGCATCAGTGTGATATTTTTCTACTGTGTTTGCATCTGTGTGATGTATTATATTCTAAGCCCGAACGTCGTGAGTTACATCTTGTTGACAAGTCATTTTACTGTGTTTGCATCTGTGATGTATTATATTCAAAGCCTGTCGAGTTACTGTCTTTTTGGTTAGACAACGTCATTTCTACTGTGTTTGCATCTGTGTGATGTATTATATTCCACAAGCCTGAAAACGTCGTGAGTTACTGTCTTTTTGGTTAGACAACGTCATTTCTACTGTTTTTGCATCTGTGTGATGTATTATATTCTACAAGTCTGAAAACGTCGTGTGTTACTGTCATTTTGGTTAGACAACGTCGTATCTACTGTTTTGGCAATCTAGGTGATGATATATATTCTACAAGACTGAATTCGTCATGAGTCACTGTCTTATGCCGTCAGCGTGATTGTTGTACTGTTTAGGCCACGGTGTGATCCTAAAGTTCTGCAAGACTGGTATTTGTTGTTGTGAGGCTCTTCGTGCTACGAAGGACAAGGAATACGGACCAGGAGATTTATTTAAGGTAATATTATTAACTGCTAAATTTGGCAATTTTCAATAAGTTTGATTTATGTGAGATGTGATTTATTATTATTGTATTATGGTACATTATGTTTATGAATAATGATTATGTAAATTTCAATCTACAATAGATGCTTTATAATTACTGTTCTTGAATCATGACGTTGGTGTTAGTTCTTTCGTGTTGTTGGTAATTAGAGTGTGTATTGATTCATTTGTTTGGAGTTGCCATTAGGGGTGTTCGTTTATGTTGTACCAGCTTGGCACGAGGCTGGTATCACTGTACAACACGTCAGAAAATACTGGTACATTTGAAACATCCATGTATACCCGGACTCATAGATTTTTTGGGTATTCTTCATTATGGAAACTGAGTGACACTCATACATTGTAATCTGTTCTGTTCATTCTTGTTGAATATTTCTTTGGCTGGTGTTGGGACATATATTTGTGATCCAGTCTCCTCCTACCAAGGAGTTTGTTCTGGCATAGACTTTAGGGTGATGCTAACTTGTGGTGGGTCTTTGCCTGTGTGTTGCTGGGACTCTCAAGGGGAGCAAATATAGTAACACTGCGGCTTACAAGGCATGACGTAAGAGGCGAATATAGTAACACTGCGGCTTACAAGGCATGACGTAAGAGGCAAATATAGTAACACTGCGGCTTACAAGGCATGACGTAAGAGGCGAATAAATGTAGGGGCCTAGGAAAGCTACCTAGTTAGTAAAAGCGTTGCAGAAATCGAATGTGCTGGCCTACTTGTAGGTGTATAACTGGCATAACTTACAATCACTGTTTGGCTCAGATTACATACAGCACACAGAGTGGTTAAGAAGGTTTTGATATGGAGCATTCAAAGAAGAAGCTGAAGTAGTAGCAAACAAAAAGATGGAAGTTAAATCTGAATGTCATAATCTCAGTCTTACTGATAGGTATGATGTTTTATGTTTGCAATTAGATAATCACATATTATCTACATATGGTCTCTGACTTGTCTTCACAATGTCATCATCCCTATTATCACTATTATCTTATCACATATCTTTATTAAATATAATTCAATCATTTTAAAAACATTATTTTTATATTATTTTTAATACATATTTTTGTCACCTCAGTAACTCTGAAATATGTGGAATACTGAATCTATACTTCAGTATGTCTGAATGATAAAATAATACTGAATCTATACTTTAGTATGTCTGAATGATAAAATAATACTGAATCTATACTTAAATATATCTAAATGATAAAAGAAATTACTGTAATTTTTGTTTCTAATGATACTGTTATATTTTGTCTGAATGATAAAATAATACTGAATCTATACTTTAGTATGTCTGAATGATAAAAGAATACTGTTTCTATACTGAAATATATCTCTAAATGATAAAAGAATACTGAATCTATACTTCAGTATGTCTGAATGATAAAAGAATACTGTTTCTATACTTAAATATATCTCTAAATGATAAAAGAATATTGAATCTATACTTCAATCTATTTGTCTATTCCCAGGTGAAAGATGTAGTTGGCTGTCCACTCTTGCCGTTAAGCGTTGGGATGGGAGCTTTAATTTGCGTTCTAGGGCCAGATGAGCCGCCCTTGTTGTGTTGTATCCGTGTTTATGTAGTGTGGTCTTGATATTATCTATCCATCTTTTTCTTGGTTTTCCCCTTAGCTCTAGTACCCGATCTCTTTTTATTGTATGCTGTTATTGGTGGTTGGTTGTATTTCATTCTCATTAAATGTCCAAACCACTGCATTTGTTGTCTTTCGATGTATTCGGTGCATGAAGTTATGCCCGCCCTGCTTCTGATGTCCTCATTTCGTAGTCTATCTTTCCTGGTGACTCCCACTGCCTTCCTCTAGCATTTCATTTCACATGTCGTGAGCTTTCTGGGGTGTGTTGCTGTCAGAGACCAAGTTTGGCACTGGTAACAAAGTGTTGGTCGGAAAATACTTTTATCCTCTGTCTTTTCACTTCCATCTTGATCTTTGGGTGTTGTAGTAATGGTGCCAGCTGGTAGGTCCCTGCATTTACTTTTTAACACCTTGTCTCTATTTCTCTATCTAGTTTTCCGTCCTCTGTGAAAATGCTGTCTAAATATTTGAATTCAGAAACTTGCTTTACCCTGGTGTTATCTATTTGTATGTTTCCTTGGTTTGATGTTCTGCAGATTTTCATGGTCTCGGTCTTTTGTTTGTTGATTTTCATGTTGTACTTTCTACATGCTATTAGCAATGAATTCATGTGATGTTGTAGCTGATCTTCATCTTCATAAATTAGACTTTAGTATGTATCTAAATGATATAATAATACTGAATCTATACTTCAATATGTCTCTGAATGTTATAAGAATACATATTATGCCCTTCAATATGTCTCTGAATGTTATAAGAATACATATTATGCCCTTCAATATGTCTCTGAATGTTATAAGAATACATATTATGCCTTTCAATATGTCTCTGAATGTTATAAGAATATCTATTATGCTTACCTTTCAATATGTCTCTGAATGTTATAATCATATATCCTCAATATGTCTAATTTAAATACATATTATGCCCATCAATATGTCTCTGAATGTTATAAGAATACATATTATGCCCATCAATATGTCTCTGAATGTTATAAGAATACATATTATACCCTTCAATATGTCTCTGAATGTTATAAGAATACATATTATGCCCTTCAATATGTCTCTGAATGTTATAAGAATACATATTATGCCCTTCAATATGTCTCTGAATGTTATAAGAATACATATTATGCCCATCAATATGTCTCTGAATGTTATAAGAATACATATTATGCCCTTCAATATGTCTCTGAATGTTATAAGAATACATATTATACCTTTCAATATGTCTCTGAATGTTATAAGAATACATATTATGCCCATCAATATGTCTCTGAATGTTATAAGAATACATATTATGCCTTTCAATATGTTTCTGAATGTTATAAGAATACATATTATGCCCATCAATATGTCTCTGAATGTTATAAGAATACATATTATGCCCTTCAATATGTCTCTGAATGTTATAAGAATACATATTATGCCCTTCAATATGTCTCTGAATGTTATAAGAATACATATTATGCCCTTCAATATGTCCTGAATGTATAGAATAATATTATCCCTTCAATATGTTCTAATGTTATAAGAATACATATTATGCCTTCAATATGTCTCTGAATGTAAAAGAATACATATTGATGCGTTTCAATATGTCTTGAATGTTATAAGAATACATAGTTAAATGCTTTCATATGTCTCTGAATTGATAAATACATATATGCCCTTCAATATGTCTCTGAATGTTATAAGAATACATATTATGCCCATCAATATGTCTCTGAATGTTATAAGAATACATATTATGCCCTTCAATATGTCTCTGAATGTTATAAGAATACATATTATGCCTTTCAATATGTTTCTGAATGTTATAAGAATACATATTATGCCTTTCAATATGTCTCTGAATGTTATAAGAATACATATTATGCCTTTCAATATGTCTCTGAATGTTATAAGAATACATATTATGCCCTTCAATATGTCTCTGAATGTTATAAGAATACATATTATGCCTTTCAATATGTCTCTGAATGTTATAAGAATACATATTATGCCTTTCAATATGTTTCTGAATGTTATAAGAATACATATTATGCCCATCAATATGTCTCTGAATCTTATAAGAATACATATTATGCCCTTCAATATGTCTCTGAATGTTATAAGAATACATATTATGCCTTTCAATATGTCTCTGAATGTTATAAGAATACATATTATGCCCATCAATATGTTTCTGAATGTTATAAGAATACATATTATGCCCTTCAATATGTCTCTGAATGTTATAAGAATACATATTATGCCCTTCAATATGTCTCTGAATGTTATAAGAATACATATTATGCCCTTCAATATGTCTCTGAATGTTATAAGAATACATATTATGCCCTTCAATATGTCTCTGAAAGATATGAATATATTGATTTAATTCTTCAACAGTTTTAGGAAAATAATGAGTTCATGTGTATTGATTCTATGCGTCGATAGACAAGCACATATGATGCGAGTTATTGCTGAGAATTATGAAAATCTGTTTTTAAAAATAGAAGTGTGAACTGTGAAAATGTCTGTAGTGTCTTGACATTGATTGATTTCGTTAGTTTAATTTAATGGACATATGACCATCACTCTACTTTGAAGCAATTAGTTTGTAAGTGCTACGATCATTTTCCCCCAGAATGCTCTCAGCGTGTGGCAACTGGCGATGCCAATTCTGTGTTTAGCCAGTTACCATTCTTCTTTAGTTTCCAGCATAACGCTCTTGTCTGGATACAACCATTTTGAATTAATATTTTTGCATTCTAGTCACGGTTGTAGATTCACCATCATTTCTTGAATCGTTTACTTGCCCTGTCTCTCTGAGAAAATTCTGAATATGAGACTGGTCTATTGCTCGTTCACTTTCTACAGTCGCATGCCCGCACAACTATGGGTCCGTTCAGTTATATGAGGACTATCATCATAGTTCTCCGAACATGTCTATAGGTGCTCCGATACCCGCCTCAACAAATCCAGAAGTGTCCAGCGGTCCATCACGCTAGTTTGATTTTGATTAATCAACCCTTTTGCATATTTGATAAGTCGTTTCTTTTCAGGCTCTACCAATATCGACACCCATCTCACTTATTCTGATGACTCCTGCGAGCCCAGGGAGGAAAATGAAGGTGCTTTTTAGCACCCATGTCTGTACCAGTAAGTCCACGCAGTTTCGTACATTCGTTCCTGTTTCGACTTTACGAAT
Organism: Arion vulgaris; assembly: GCA_020796225.1. Lineage (NCBI taxonomy): Eukaryota > Metazoa > Mollusca > Gastropoda > Stylommatophora > Arionidae > Arion > Arion vulgaris. The sequence goes on along the minus strand of CM036753.1, from coordinate 53,068,834 downwards.
ATTACTCATGAAGTCATACTCATCGTTTCGTTCATTCCCCTTCACATTTGCGTGCACTGACACAAAAACAAAAATAAAACTGAATTTTGTCAGCTTGATCTTTCCAGAAACTACCACCACTGCCTGGTAGTCCAGCTGTCTTGATCTTCTTGAGCACACTCATTGAATCACGTAGAAAACATACATTGGTGAAAGACTGTGATTTCAGCCAGGCTATTAAGTATATTTACTGCCATATCCTTCATAATAAGGCTACTTGTAGTCACGGTAAAACAAATACCGTCTCCCATCACAATACTTCCTTTGACCAGTGCAGTGAAAGTCCATGTGCTCCGCGTATACTACATCACAATACTTCCTTTGATCAGTGCAGTGAAAGTCCATGTGCTCCGTGTATACTACATCACAATACTTCCTTTAACCAGTGAAGTGAAAGTCCATGTGCTCCGCGATCTATACTACATCATAATACTTCCTTTGACCAGTGCAGTGAAAGTCCATGTGCTCCGCGTATACTACATCACAATACTTCCTTTGACCAGTGCAGTGAAAGTCCATGTGCTCCGCGTATACTACATCACAATACTTCCTTTGATCAGTGCAGTGAAAGTCCATGTGCTCCGCGTATACTACATCACAATACTTCCTTTGACCAGTGAAGTGAAAGTTCATGTGCTATCCGACGATCTATCTGATTGTGAGTAACATTTTTTATGAGTGTGTTTGAAGCTGCAGATTTGACTTCTGGTGTATTTATGAATGTTTATAGCAGCGCTGACCAACACGGTGCCTTGGGATACATTCCTGGCACCCTACTTTACTCGCCGGCTTTAACCCTAACCAGCATTTCATGAAACGTTTCTTATCCTGACGCTGAGAGGCAAAACAGTATTGGAGAAAAGAAAGACTGTAACGTCTTTAATGGAAAAGGTGTCTCAAAAAATGACATGTTTCTTGAACTCCCTGAGCGTTTCTGTTGATAATTCAGTATGTAGAACGTAGTGAACTCATTGACCAACTGGCAGCAAATACAAAGTAATACATAATAATAATTCCTCTCGTACCGTTATACGTTACATAGGGCCTGCAAGTAATTTCTCCATACCGCCCTATCCTGGGCAACTCGCTCAATTTCCTCCATGGAACCGAGACCAATATTTCCTGCCTCTCTCAGCAAAGTTCGTTTCAGGGTCCCTTGGGTCGACCTCTCTTTCTTGAACCCTTTGCATCCCACTTCAATGCCTGCTTTGATATTTGTTGATCATTTCTCCTCAAGGTGTGCCCAACATATCTCCATCTTCTCTTTCTTATAACAGTTGTCACTAGTGGTTGACCAGACATGTCTCTATTTCATCACTTCTCCTGAATTCGTTCCATTTTATATTCATTATTTTTCGCAGACATATATTTTCAAATGCAAATAAAGTAATACATACAAGACATATATTCACCCAAAAATATATCCATACAAGCACTATCTATATATATACTAAAAAAAAAAAAATTTATATATATATATATATATATATATATATATATATATATATATATATATATATATATATATACTAATATACCACACATATCCAAACACACATTTACCCAAATCTTCAATGGTTTATCGATTTCATTCTTGTGGAAACTGTACATTTTTGGCTATAGGGCTGAGCAGCAACAGGAAGACTGTAGTTAGAGACGTAATAATGACAAAGAGCCAGAAAAAGAGCTTGTCCAACACCCTTGCAACTTCTTGCCATTCCAGAACAGCAGTACGTTCGACATGACCTCTATCATATACCTCCAGGACAGCTTTCAAGTAGTGCAATATCTGCGCTTCTAACACACTGCGCTTACTTTCTCGATCTCGTTTAATACTGGAACAATTCTGTGGACCTGAGTTTGAATCTACTGAGCCATTACATCCAGTACCAACAGAAGTCTGTGGAAGTGGCGTGGATTCGGAGAAAGAAGGTGACGGCCCTGACGAGATGTGACTGGTTTTTGCTGAATATGGAGGCATACTGCGACAGTGCCAGTTGTTGGACGTCTGTGTGCTAGAAGTATCATTTGTGTAATGAAATCTTGTGTTGTTGTTAGCATTGCGGTTGGTATTGAGGTAGTTCAGTCTCATACAGAAGCCCCTGGCAAGAATTGTCGTGAACATCCTGATAGTTTTCGATGGACTGTGCATACTTGTGCCCCTATGATGACAGTTAAGCACGAACACAGACAGCGCCACGGATAAGGCCGACATTGCCATGATGACAGTCAGGTATATTCCTAAAAATAAGAAGTTCACTTAGAACAAAAGAATAAAGCAAGACTTTCATTCTCTCTATTTTCTTCTGCCTTCTATTGGTTATGTTGTTTCCAAATATATTTGTGAACTACAAAACCATGATGTGTTACATAATGTAATCTCTGTAATGTACAATATATTAATTTGGTGGCGTCTCAGTAAAAGATGACAATATTACAAGTTTTATATTCAATGTTTAGTCCATATGCATTAGTCAACACAAAACACATTAAAAACGAAACACTAAACTAAATAGCTAATGTGAGCCTTTCAAATCGGTCATTTAGGTGAGCTTTACTTTGCCTTCAGAGGTACTTGCAATTTAGGTCCCTAAGGAAAGGGTCAGAGTTTTCTATAATCTAATCGTGTACTTATGGTTGGGAATCATGGACTATTACACAAAAATTAAGAACGAAAATCCAGTCCTTCGAAACTAAATGCTACAGAAAGATCCTACGAATACCATGGACAGAAAAAGAAAGAACACTGATGTCCTGAAAGAACTAAATGTTGAAAGAGAATTGGCTGATAAACAACATACTATACAGAAACATTACATACTTTGGTCACATCAAGCGTCGCGATGGCCTGGAAAGAACAATACTAGAGGGCAGGGTCCCAGGACGCAGAGGCAGACCAAGAAGAAGATGGCTACAAGATATTAAAGAAACCATGAACATGACCATCGACGAAGTGGGTGAACTGGCAAGAGACAGAGTGAATTTCAGATGTGCTGCAAAGAGAGCAACGTCCTATAAAGGATACGCACCTTGATGATGATGAATCGTGTACACATCGAACATTTTTGACCCAAGCTGGTTTCAAGCCATAGAATATCCATGGTACGTAGTCATTAGTGACCCCGTACTTATATTTAAAATGATGATCTTGTTTTAGAAATGCCACATGTACTAGTATAGCCTCAGAGATAACAGAGGCGATGAAAGACACCATTAATGAAGCACTCACAAAAGCCCGTGATAGAAATCTTACTCTGTAGCTGTGAGGTAAATCAGGAATGGAGAAGAGAAAGAAAGACAAGGTGCATAGAGTGGCTCGCTCCAGGTGTCTCCTTTTTCGCTCTTAGGTTGAAAGGCAAAACATGATTAGAGAATAGATAGGTTATTATGGCACATTTTGAAGGAATGTGCGTAGCTCCTTACGATCTATTTCATCTTTCGATATCACGACAATTCTCTTCATATCTAAGGTTACTTATATCTTGAGCTCACACTACTTTTGTTCTAGTCGTCCTTGTTTGTTGGTCTCAAAATGTTTTCATTGTACAGTAAGAACAAAACAGGTGATAATGCACGTTCTTGTTTAACTTTTTTTTTTTTATCTACTGGAAAGTTTCATCTGTTTACCTACTTTTATAGCTGCTCTCCCCTCCCGCCCCAAGTATACTTTCCAAATGATACTTTTCTGTTTATATTTAAGCTATCTAAGTTCATAATGATGCAATTTGTCAACTCTTTAGTGTAGTCTATAAAGCATAGACATATTCTTTGTCAACTTTTTGGTATAGTCTATAAAACATAGATATGTTCTTTGTCAATTCTTTGGTATAGTCTATAAAGCATAGATATGTACTTTGTCAACTCATTTATGTAGTCTATAAAGCATAGATATGTTCTTACTTCTAGTGCTCTTTCTATTCTATTCGTGAGAAAAATATTGCATTGCAAGTGCCCTTGTCTTCAACGAACACATACTGCTCATAACTAATGTCTTCTCATATTCTGCTTCTCACTCTTCACGTTTTTAGTTATGTTAATCCTAGTAGTATCTTTGCAATGTGGTTCATAATGCGATCAGTGTGTTCATCTTTACATTATAATGATATTTTTCTGTCAGGGATAAAATAAAAACGATGACCTGCACACGCGTGGTGACAGCCTCGGGCAATCTGCCTTAATTCCTCTTCCCATAGAATCCCCAGGGTACTCTCAGAAAATGAAAACAAAATCGCTGTAAGAAAAATTAATATGGACATAAACCCACATACCATACATTAAACAGCACACACCCCAGTAGATGCATGCCCATAAACATACAGAGCACACACATATACATGAAAAAACACCATATACAAACAGATATGAATATATTTACCACATAAAAGCAATCGCTACAAACACATAAACATAAACACACACGCACATACAGAAATGATCGAAATCGTGGGAATAAAATTGATGCTGAGAAAGCAAATTGAAGTTTCAAAGATTTATAAAAAAATATATAATTAGAAAAATTGAGAGACAGTGCAGAACAGAAAAATCAAATCGCAGGTTTACTTGTAAGACAAGATCTTGAATGTTCAGATTACCGATTAGAAAAAAAATAAAGATCAAAATCGAGAAAAAGAATACACGATGAATCGGAAAATGAAGAAATTGAACTTGCTACGAGAAAGTTATTCTTGAAGCTGAATGTATTAGGAAACATTAGACTGTCTAGCATGAACCAAATGACGGTTTCTGCTAGTTAAATTAATAAAATGTTCCAGAGTTTGTCCATATTAAATCGAAGAAGGACGAGAAATCAGACTGGGGAGTCTGGACGATAAGAATGATGGGTTATATAGATAAGAGAATGACAGCAGAGATTTGAAATGGGAAAGAGCTAGACAAACTTATACCGACAGTTGTGTGAACAAGAACAAGTAGAGAATTCATTACCATACCATGAGATACATATTGGAATATGGTTCCGTATTTTGTTTCAAGAACACTCACACGATTGTGAGCGTCTCAAACAGTAGTGAGCTCGATCACAAACCCAAGCGTACCTGGTTCAAATCCCACGGTGGGCTAATTTAGAAGCCAATTCGTTTCCGTTTGATTTTTACATAAGTTAAAAATAGAGCTCACCGTTCGAAAGCAATGACAAACTACTGAACGTATAAGTGGTGTCTAGAAAATCAACGACTCGGTTTACTGAGGTTTTCATTTTCACACGATTGTTGATGTGATCACACAGGCTGCATTTGTTGCTAGTGTGTCTCTGTTACCCAGTTTAGGTTGGGTCGAGCTACAAGTAGCTACAGTTGGGAAAACTATCACATAAACTGTGGAATTTGATCACATGAATAATCTGAGTTTTTCTATTGTATTCTTCTTCTTCAGCGATATCTGGGTCATGTGCTTAATTAACTGTAAACTTAATTGGGTATTCAGCTTTAGGTCTGTCATATTTCCACAAAACGTTTGAAGTCGACTGGTGTGCCACATGCTGCTTCTCAGCTCACACAGGAGAGGACTGTTTTGCAATTGCAATGTCGATCGTATTCAGAAACAATCGACATTTGATCTGCCATATTGTAAGATTTTTCTAGCTGTTTTGATATTTTGATTTTACTTGTTCAAATATCTGATACATCATCAAACAGCTTTTTCTGAGCAGAACTTTGCCACTCTAAAAGTCTTTCGAAATGTATCTCTCTCATAGCCCAGATGCTCTGATTCTGCAGGCCTCATACTTAATTCATTAGTTACATCATGAATACATCTTCTCCGTAGTCTTCCTCTTCTCATCTTTACCGGAATGACTCCTTCCATAATTATCTTCTACACCCTCCGTCCCCTTTCAAATATCCGAAATGCTTCAATTTTCTCATTCTTGTTTATTGCATCAGTAAGTTTTCTTTGGTTTTGATTTCTTTATGGATAAATATATTTGTTCTCTTCTCTGTCCATGATATACTCATATTTGATGACGCTTCTGTAACACTTATATTCAAAAGCATATTTGTATTTTTCTTCTGTCTTGTTAAATGATCCGATACAATATTAACAAAATAATGTTAAGCACCTTCGATTGAGCTTAAATACATCGTGGTGCGTTAAGCAATTGACAACCTTAAACAGAGATGAACAAAAAAATGCATGAGTATACACACCTATAAGGGGAATGTACTCGGATGTCGGCGGCATGTTCTCTGCCACAAGAAGCATGAAAACAGAAAATGCAAGAAGTACTGTCAGTCCTAATGTCACCTTCTCTCCAGAATCTGGAGGCAGAAGGAAACCGGTCAATGACAGGCTGGACAGCAGCATACAAGGTATGATCACGTTGAGGAAGTAGTAGAGGACTCTTCGTCTTATCTGTTTCAAGTCATGAAGTAAAATGATTGAACATAGATTCACATTGTTAGTTATACATTGTAACATCTATAAGAACAATTTATTATCTTCATTCAGTTTACTAAAACATTTGTGGTCTTTCATTAATATATATAGTAGTATTTATTATATGTGTATATGTTACGAGCGTGGCCTAGCGGCTCTCAAAATTATGGTAGCCACACACCTTGAGCAGAGATTACTTGTCCTTTTGTTCGATCGACTGGTTATGTCCGTGGTAGATTACGGACTCGGCATTCTCACGATATTAAGATCGCAATTTGAACGACTCTAACTTATTCAGAATGAAGGTATGCGTATAGTCCTGGGCTGCACTAGAGATACCCCATTGTGAAGATGAGATATATGCGTGGCCTTCTGTCATAAGACTACGCTCCCGTCATGCAATCGCCCAAACAAAGGCATATATGCGGGTTACTGCAGATAAGAGACATCCACTACACAAGAACACTAATGATGTTAAGGGCACGAGAATCAAGCATCACATGTCAGGGGCGGCACAGGCTGATAGAACAATTGGCCAGGTGACCACGGTTGCGACCCTACCAAAAGGGAAGAATGGATCCCAACAGATGGTATCATGACCAACTATCTCAACGTTATCATTACTCTTGGAAGAGAATGTAGAGGGTGGGGCAAAATTAAGGCTGATCTCGCAGTTAAGCAGCTGATAGAAGATAATGCAAATGATGATGATGTTGTTGTATGGCTCAGTTCATCGTGGTGAGAAGTCAGGCTTGGGTTTCTTGACTAATGTGCAATTGAAGAAAGTGTGCTCAATGTGGGTACCCAGACAATTGAAAGAGGAACACAAAATGAACCGATTTGGCCTGTCCTTGCGTCATCTCTGTCGATACGAAGGTGAAGGAGAAGGCATGCTGAACAGGATTGTTACTGAGGATGAAACATGGGTGCATCACTACCAGCCCGAATCAAAGCTTGCTTCAATACAGTGGAAACATCTTTCTTCGCCTTGTGTCAAAAATTCAAGGTTACGCCATCAGCAAGGAAAGTCATGCTGACGGTGTTCTGGGATTGTCAAGGAGTGCTTTTAACCAATTTCAAGAAGAAAGGTGACAATGTGAATTCTGAATCATACTGTGAAGTTCTATCGATGCTTTATGATGCAATTCGAAAAAACGCCCAGGACTGCTGACTACAGGAGTGTTGCTTCTTCATGACAATGCCAGACCACATACGGCTCGATTAACTCAGGAGAAAATAAACCTACTACGGTGGAAAGTTCTGGAACATCAACCTTACAGTCCCGACTTAGCCCCTAAAGATTTCCACCTTTTTGGTCCACTGAAAACCCACCTTGGCGGAGACATTTCGCGAATGACGCCGAAGTTGAATGTGAAGTGAAAACGTGGTTTAGAAAACAGAGCCCGCAGTTCTATGCAGCCGGTTTGGGAGGATTGATAAAACGATGGGATAAGTGCATCAATGTTGGTGGAAATTATGTTGAGAAATAAAGGAACAATGTATGTATAAAAATAAACTGGTTTCAAGTTGTTATCATATTTAGTTATTTTTCTACAGCCATTTGTGGCTTACTTATTGACTTCCCCTCGTAGGTGTATGTTTATCTGTTATATGTGTATGTTTATATGTTATATGTGTATGTTTATATGTTATATGTGTATGTTTATTTGTAGTAGGTGTATGTTTATCTGTTATATGTATATGTTATCTGTTATATGTGATTTTATCTGTTATATGTATGTATGTTTATCTGTTATATGTGTATGTTTATCTGTTATAGGTGTATGTTTATCTGTTATATGTGTATGTTTATCTGTTATATGTGTATGTTTATCTGTTATATGTTTATGTTTATTGTTAGGTTATGTTTACTATGTTTATGTGTATGTTTATTTGTAGTATGTGTATGTTTATCTATTATGTGTGTATGTTATCTGTTGTATGTGATGTTTATCTGTTGTTTTGTGTATGTGATGTTTATATGTTTATGTGTATGTTAATCTGTTGTCATGTGATAATTTATTTTTTGATATGATATGAAGTTTATCTTTATATGTTATGTTTATCATGTTAATGTTTGTTATTTGTCTGTATATTACCTATTGTATCATGAGTTTTCTTTGTATGTATGTTTACTATTGTGTGTATGTTTATCTGTTATATGTATGTTTATCTGTTGTTTGTGTATGCGTATTTGTCACTTAGTACAACTACAACTCTTCTCATTACGATAAATAATTTCTGACCTTGATATAAGGTAACATCCACTATGTTCAACCATGTAATGTTTGACTGTCTTATAACTTTGTACCCAGAGTTCATTCTCCTGTCTACGAATTGGAGAGATCGACGTTATCTGATCTGTTGGTACGTCACCTAGAAAAACACAACTGAAACAAGTCATGGTATTAAATCAAATATCTGTTCAATAGAAGTAGAAGAAGAAGAAGAGAAGTAGAGAGAGAAGTAGTATGCTTTATCTCATCATCATCATGTGAAATGACTATAAGCCCTGAGACGATCATGGTTTGTCACCTTACACGATCACTTAATCATGAACACTTCTGGTTTTTGTGTGTCCCATCTAACCTATGCATTTAGGCGAATCTGAAATTGATCTCCGCCGCTGAGTGACATTGCTGAATGACTTGCTTTGATTATCACTAGTGTCCTTGCTATTTGGACAAATCTACTCCGACTTCCATGGTATTGCAATTTAGATCCCAAGTGAATGATCCAGAACCTGTGGTCGATCAATGCCGTGTTCCATCGATATTTTGCCCATTTGGTCTCAAACCTGGAATTTTGCAGCCTCGTGGTTCCTAGCGCATAGTGTTATCAACTTAGCTATCGGTTCTCCCTGTTTGTTCTTGTCCCAACCAAGCCATCCACTAGCGCATAGTGTTATCAACTTAGCTATCGGTCTCCTGTTTGTTCTTGTCCCAACCAAGCCATCCACTAGCGCATAGTGTTATCAACTTAGCTATCGGATATCACTGTTTGTTCTTGTCCCGACCAAGCCATCTACTAGCGCATAGTGTTATCAACTTAGCTATCGGATATCACTGTTTGTTCTTGTCCCGACCAAGCCATCTACTAGCGCATAGTGTTATCAACTTAGCTATCGGATATCACTGTTTGTTTTTGTCCCGACCAAGCCATCCACTAGCGCATAGTGTTATCAACTTAGCTATCGGATATCACTGTTTGTTCTTGTCCCACCCAAGCCATCCACTAGCGCATAGTGTTATCAACTTAACTATCGGCTCTCCCTGTTTGTTCTTGTCCCAACCAAGCCATCCACTAGCGCATAGTGTTATCAACTTAGCTATCGGTTCTCCCTGTTTGTTCTTGTCCCAACCAAGCCATCCACTAACGCATAGTGTTATCAACTTAGCTATCGGTTCTCCCTGTTTGTTCTTGTCCCAACCAAGCCATCCACTAGCGCATAGTGTTATCAACTTAGCTATCGGTTCTCCCTGTTTGTTCTTGTCCCAACCAAGCCATCCACTAGCGCATAGTGTTATCAACTTAGCTATCGGTTCTCCTGTTTGTTCTTGTCCCAACCAAGCCATTACTGCGCATAGTGTTATCAACTTAGCTATCGGATATCCCTGTTTGTTTTTGTCCCGACCAAGCTATCCACCTGCGCATAGTGTTATCAACTTAGCTATCGGATATCCCTGTTTGTTCTTGTCCCAACCAAGCCATCTACTAGCGCATAGTGTTATCAACTTAGCTATCGGTTCTCCCTGTTTGTTCTTGTCCCAACCAAGCCATCCACTAGCGCATAGTGTTATCAACTTAGCTATCGGTTCTCCTGTTTGTTCTTGTCCCACCAAGCCATCAACTGCGCATAGTGTTATCAACTTAGCTATCGGATATCCCTGTTTGTTCTTGTCCCGACCAAGCTATCCACCTGCGCATAGTGTTATCAACTTAGCTATCGGATATCACTGTTTGTTCTTGTCCCAACCAAGCCATCTACTAGCGCATAGTGTTATCAACTTAGCTATCGGATATCCCTGTTTGTTCTTGTCCGACAAGCACACTGCATGTGTATCAACGCTATCGATATCCGTTTCTGTCCGACTATCTAGCAGCGCATAGTGTTATCAACTTAGCTATCGGATATCACTGTTTGTTCTTGTCCCGACCACGCCATCCACTAGCGCATAGTGTTATCAACTTAGCTATCGGATATCACTGTTTGTTCTTGTCCCGACCAAGCCATCTACTAGCGCATAGTGTTATCAACTTAGCTATCGGTTCTCCCTGTTTGTTCTTGTCCCAACCAAGCCATCTACTAGCGCATAGTGTTATCAACTTAGCTATCAGATATCACTGTTTGTTCTTGTCCCGACCAAGCCATCCACTAGCGCATAGTGTTATCAACTTAGCTATCGGATATCACTGTTTGTTCTTGTCCCGACCAAGCCATCCACTAGCGCATAGTGTTATCAACTTAGCTATCGGATATCACTGTTTGTTCTTGTCCCGACCAAGCCATCCACTAGCGCATAGTGTTATCAACTTAGCTATCGGATATCACTGTTTGTTCTTGTCCCGACCAAGCTATCTACTAGCGCATAGTGTTATCAACTTAGCTATCGGATATCACTGTTTGTTCTTGTCCCGACCAAGCCATCTACTAGCGCATAGTGTTATCAACTTAGCTATCAGATATCACTGTTTGTTCTTGTCCCGACCAAGCTATCCACTAGCGCATAGTGTTATCAACTTAGCTATCGGATATCACTGTTTGTTCTTGTCCCGACCAAGCTATCTACTAGCGCATAGTGTTATCAACTTAGCTATCGGCTCTCCCTGTTTGTTCTTGTCCCGACCAAGCCATCTACTATCGCATAGTGTTATCAACTTAGCTATCGGATATCACTGTTTGTTCTTGTCCCGACCAAGCTATCTACTAGCGCATAGTGTTATCAACTTAGCTATCGGTTCTCCCTGTTTGTTCTTGTCCCAACCAAGCTATCTACTAGCGCATAGTGTTATCAACTTAGCTATCGGATATCACTGTTTGTTCTTGTCCCGACCAAGCCATCCACTAGCGCATAGTGTTATCAACTTAGCTATCGGATATCACTGTTTGTTCTTGTCCCGACCAAGCCATCTACTAGCGCATAGTGTTATCAACTTAGCTATCGGATATCACTGTTTGTTCATGTCCCGACCAAGCTATCTACTAGCGCATAGTGTTATCAACTTAGCTATCAGATATCACTGTTTGTTCTTGTCCCGACCAAGCTATCCACTAGCGCATAGTGTTATCAACTTAGCTATCGGATATCACTGTTTGTTCTTGTCCCGACCAAGCTATCTACTAGCGCATAGTGTTATCAACTTAGCTATCGGATATCCCTGTTTGTTCTTGTCCCGACCAAGCTATCCACTAGCGCATAGTGTTATCAACTTAGCTATCGGATATCACTGTTTGTTCTTGTCCCGACCAAGCCATCTACTAGCGCATAGTGTTATCAACTTAGCTATCGGATATCACTGTTTGTTCTTGTCCCGACCAAGCCATCTACTAGCGCATAGTGTTATCAACTTAGCTATCGGATATCACTGTTTGTTCTTGTCCCAACCAAGCCATCTACTAGCGCATAGTGTTATCAACTAGCTATCGGATATCACTGTTTGTTCTTGTCCCGACCAAGCCATCTACTAGCGCATAGTGTTATCAACTTAGCTATCGGATATCACTGTTTGTTCTTGTCCCGACCAAGCCATCTACTAGCGCATAGTGTTATCAACTTAGCTATCGGCTCTCCCTGTTTGTTCTTGTCCCGACCAAGCTATCTACTAGCGCATAGTGTTATCAACTTAGCTATCGGATATCACTGTTTGTTCTTGTCCCGACCAAGCCATCTACTAGCGCATAGTGTTATCAACTTAGCTATCGGATATCACTGTTTGTTCTTGTCCCGACCAAGCCATCCACTAGCGCATAGTGTTATCAACTTAGCTATCGGATATCACTGTTTGTTCTTGTCCCGACCAAGCTATCTACTAGCGCATAGTGTTATCAACTTAGCTATCGGATATCCCTGTTTGTTCTTGTCCCGACCAAGCCATCTACTAGCGCAGAGTGTTATCAACTTAGCTATCGGATATCACTGTTTGTTCTTGTCCCGACCAAGCTATCTACTAGCGCATAGTGTTATCAGCTTAGCTATCGGATATCACTGTTTGTTCTTGTCCCGACCAAGCCATCTACTAGCGCATAGTGTTATCAACTTAGCTATCGGATATCACTGTTTGTTCTTGTCCCGACCAAGCTATCCACTAGCGCATAGTGTTATCAACTTAGCTATCGGATATCACTGTTTGTTCTTGTCCCGACCAAGCCATCTACTAGCGCATAGTGTTATCAACTTAGCTATCGGATATCACTGTTTGTTCTTGTCCCGACCAAGCTATCTACTAGCGCATAGTGTTATCAACTTAGCTATCGAATATCACTGTTTGTTCTTGTCCCGACCAAGCTATCTACTAGCGCATAGTGTTATCAACTTAGCTATCGCATATCACTGTTTGTTCTTGTCCCGACCAAGCCATCTACTAGCGCATAGTGTTATCAACTTAGCTATCGGATATCACTGTTTGTTGTTGTCCCGACCAAGCTATCTACTAGCGCATAGTGTTATCAACTTAGCTATCGGATATCACTGTTTGTTCTTGTCCCGACCAAGCCATCTACTAGCGCATAGTGTTATCAACTTAGCTATCGGATATCACTGTTTGTTCTTGTCCCGACCAAGCCATCTACTAGCGCATAGTGTTATCAACTTAGCTATCGGATATCACTGTTTGTTTTTGTCCCGACCAAGCCATCTACTGTAGCAGGGAATATGACAGCAGGTTTTCCCCTTGCTCGTATCAATTAAACAAAGGGGTAACAATATACCTGGGCGGTGGGAACATATAATTACAGACCAGATATGTTAGTAAGGAGACTTCTTCTTAACTAGAAGAAGAATTTATGCCCTGTTTTTCTTTCCTGGAGCCAGAGAGGTTAATTGTATTCTTTTTTGAACGTCTGGGTGATTGTCCGGTCACGATTGTCAAATTAGCTGGGTTTCTCCCAGGCCAACAAAATAGATTTGACCGTGAGAAATATTCTAGGACAATGACTGATTTGGATACAAAGAAAATTGCCAGTGGTTAAATAGAATGCTTTTTGGTAGATTACGGAGACTTCGCACACACACTTCACAGAGACAGTTGACAGAGAACATCTTCACAGAGACTTGACAGAGGGACGGTTGGCAGAAGACTTTAGATAGGCGATGTCGGATAGAGACAGAGGAGACCCCGAGAAGTTAGCAAGGAGGGACGGTCTGTCGTCAGATAGGGGTGGAACAAGGTAGTTCGTCCAGTGAGAATTCGATACAGATAGTAGAGTGAATAATAATTTCGAGTGTATTCTCATTTGCCACGTGTGAATCAGTAGATGATAGTTGATGAAAGCCAAAACAGCCAGTTTGTAGAATATTCCTGTATATTCTCATTTACCACGTGCATATCAGTTGATGGAAGCTATGACAGCCAGTTTGAAAGAATATTCCTGTATATTCTCATTTACCACGTGCATATCAGTTGATGGAAGCTAGGACAGCCAGATTATAAAATATTCCAGTGTATTCACCTTTACCACGTACGGATCGGTTGAAGAAAGCTCAAGACATCAGTATAAAATATTCCAAGTTCTCGTCAGCCAGGCGTTGGTCAGAGGCGCTTCATTAATGAACAGATTTAGTTAGGAGTGTCTTTTATTTTGTATCATTGTATTTCAGGGTCATTTGATTTAACATTACAGTAAAATGTTTTAAGTATGAATTTGTGTCAATATTTTGTAGAATTGTCGTTTTAATAAAAACGGAGAACCACCTTTGTTTGATTCTCCCATAGATAACTATTCAAGAATCACGTGTTAGTATATTGTTGTGTGGTCAGACAAACGTGAAAGTTGATAGTCAGCAGGGAAATAGAATAATTATGTATATCAGACAGGCATGAAACCCTATACGGTTACACAAAGGATAGAAGAATAAGTCAAGACAGGATCATTATCAGGAGGTTACCCTGATACATTTTAAATGGTGCAGTGACCGAGGATATCAGAGCCAAGAAGCAGTAGCTAGGCAAGCTATACGGTTACACTACTAGCGCATAGTGTTATCAACTTAGCTATCGGATATCCCTGTTTGTTCTTGTCCCGACCAAGCCATCCACTAGCGCATAGTGTTATCAGCTTAGCTATCGGATATCACTGTTTGTTCTTGTCCCGACCAAGCTATCTACTAGCGCATAGTGTTATCAACTTAGCTATCGGATATCCCTGTTTGTTCTTGTCCCGACCAAGCCATCTACTAGCGCATAGTGTTATCAGCTTAGCTATCGGATATCACTGTTTGTTCTTGTCCCGACCAAGCCATCTACTAGCGCATAGTGTTATCAACTTAGCTATCGGTTCTCCCTGTTTGTTCTTGTCCCAACCAAGCCATCTACTAGCGCATAGTGTTATCAACTTAGCTATCGGATATCACTGTTTGTTCTTGTCCCGACCAAGCCATCTACTAGCGCATAGTGTTATCAACTTAGCTATCGGATATCACTGTTTGTTCTTGTCCCGACCAAGCCATCTACTAGCGCATAGTGTTATCAACTTAGCTATCGGATATCCTGTTTGTTTTGTCCCGACCAAGCCCTCTACTAGCGCATAGTGTTATCAACTTAGCTATCGGATATCACTGTTTGTTCTTGTCCCGACCAAGCTATCTACTAGCGCATAGTGTTATCAACTTAGCTATCGGATATCACTGTTTGTTCTTGTCCCGACCAAGCTATCTACTAGCGCATAGTGTTATCAACTTAGCTATCGGATATCCCTGTTTGTTCTTGTCCCGACCAAGCTATCTACTAGCGCATAGTGTTATCAACTTAGCTATCGGATATCCCTGTTTGTTCTTGTCCCGACCAAGCCATCCACTAGCGCATAGTGTTATCAGCTTAGCTATCGGATATCCCTGTTTGTTCTTGTCCCGACCAAGCTATCCACTAGCGCATAGTGTTATCAACTTAGCTATCGGATATCACTGTTTGTTCTTGTCCCGACCAAGCTATCCACTAGCGCATAGTGTTATCAACTTAGCTATCGGATATCACTGTTTGTTCTTGTCCCGACCAAGCCATCCACTAGCGCATAGTGTTATCAACTTAGCTATCGGATATCCCTGTTTGTTCTTGTCCCGACCAAGCCATCCACTAGCGCATAGTGTTATCAACTTAGCTATCAGATATCACTGTTTGTTCTTGTCCCGACCAAGCCATCCACTAGCACATAGTGTTATCAACTTAGCTATCGGATATCCCTGTTTGTTCTTGTCCCGACCAAGCCATCCACTAGCGCATAGTGTTATCAACTTAGCTATCGGATATCACTGTTTGTTCTTGTCCCGACCAAGCTATCTACTAGCGCATAGTGTTATCAACTTAGCTATCGGTTCTCCCTGTTTGTTCTTGTCCCGACCAAGCCATCCACTAGCGCATAGTGTTATCAACTTAGCTATCGGATATCACTGTTTGTTCTTGTCCCGACCAAGCCATCCACTAGCGCATAGTGTTATCAACTTAGCTATCGGATATCCCTGTTTGTTCTTGTCCCGACCAAGCCATCCACTAGCGCATAGTGTTATCAACTTAGCTATCAGATATCACTGTTTGTTCTTGTCCCGACCAAGCCATCCACTAGCACATAGTGTTATCAACTTAGCTATCGGATATCCTGTTTGTTCTTGTCCCGACCAAGCTCATCCACTAGCGCATAGTGTTATCAACTAGCTATCGGATATCACTGTTTGTTCTTGTCCCGACCAAGCTATCTACTAGCGCATAGTGTTATCAACTTAGCTATCGGTTCCTCTGTTTGTTCTTGTCCCGACCAAGCCATCCACTAGCGAATAGTGTTATCAACTTAGCTATCGGATATCACTCTTTGTTCTTGTCCCGACCAAGCCATCTACTAGCGCATAGTGTTATCAACTTAGCTATCGGATATCCCTGTTTGTTCTTGTCCCGACCAAGCCATCTACTAGCGCATAGTGTTATCAACTTAGCTATCGGTTCTCCCTGTTTGTTCTTGTCCCAACCAAGCTATCTACTAGCGCATAGTGTTATCAACTTAGCTATCGGATATCACTGTTTGTTCTTGTCCCGACCAAGCCATCTACTAGCGCTAGTGTTATCAACTAGCTATCGGATATCACGTTTGTTCTGTCCGACCAAGTCATCTACTAGCATGTATCAACTTAGCTATCGGATATCCCTGTTTGTTTTTGTCCCGACCAAGCCCTCTACTAGCGCATAGTGTTATCAACTTAGCTATCGGATATCACTGTTTGTTCTTGTCCCAACCAAGCTATCTACTAGCGCATAGTGTTATCAACTTAGCTATCGGATATCACTGTTTGTTCTTGTCCCGACCAAGCCATCTACTAGCGCATAGTGTTATCAACTTAGCTATCGGATATCACTGTTTGTTCTTGTCCCAACCAAGCTATCTACTAGCGCATAGTGTTATCAACTTAGCTATCGGATATCACTGTTTGTTCTTGTCCCGACCAAGCTATCTACTAGCACATAGTGTTATCAACTTAGCTATCGGATATCACTGTTTGTTCTTGTCCCGACCAAGCTATCCACTAGCACATAGTGTTATCAACTTAGCTATCGGATATGCTCAAAATATATTGATCTATTGATATATTGTCTACATCTAATTTCTCTAATCAATTTGTGGTTTTCATTTATTTCTTCAAGTACTGCCATATTCTTTTTTCTGTAATCCCATGGTAGACGTTGCATTTTCATTAGAAACTAAACCTCTACTGCCATTGTGTGTTTTTCAGCTTGTTTATTGTCCTTGTTTCAAAACACATGTTCTACATTGCACTTCAACATTCTCTTTCTCACTACAATTGACATCTTTCTATTGATAATGTTTTCCAGATTGCTAAAAGAATAATGATAGCTTTAATGGAAACTGAGTTACTAACAAATATCTTTTTATGAATGTATGTATGTAAAGTACTTGAGTGGAACTCGAAAGGGAAATGGAAAAGCTGATGCTCTGAACAGACATATAAAAGGAGTCTTCTTGAGGAACTGAAATGTGCTGGAATATCATAGGAAGCCATAAAGAAAATCGTCAGAGACCAGAGAAAGAGTAGGACAACTCTTGAAGACTTATGCTCAACAAAGAGCGGTAAAGAATAAGCAGACATGTATGTATGTATATGCCCTGACAGTAGATATGGATACCTAAATGCAAGTAGGAACCCCTGACTGAAAGTAGAGAAGGTCAAGTGCCTGGTCCTATCAAGGACAGATAATAACCTCATAAACCCCCGTGTCCGTCTTACTTCTTTTCTCGTGTCTGTAAGGCATGTCAAATAGAACCAGTCAAGTAAAAACTTGTCAGCAATAAAATAACTAAGGAAAGTAAGTCAACAGAACGCATTTCTTGCAGTGTTAAAACAAAATAAACTTGTATGTTTCGGACATGGGAACAAACATGACACCCTCACCAAAAACAATTCTTCAGGGAATACTTGAGGGTTATAGAAGAAGAGAAAGGCAAAGCGTTGAGTGATAACAATAAGGATTGGGTAGGAAATACCTGCTTCCCACTCGTCCATCTCGTAGTGTGAGAGAGATCTTTAGAGGTATTTATATGTTGATGATTTCTTTGTAGCACTTTACTACTCAAATTGGTTGTGGGCTTTATTATTAATAATATTATTACTATTATATAAAGTAAACAAACATTTTGTTTTGTTATCATGTAATATATATCTATACACATATATATCAACATATCAATGGCGTGCCACGTTATACGAGTTTACAAAGCACGAACTCCGTAGCTCAGGCAACAATCCTAGGATTTCTGAAAAATGCACTCGTGAACAGAACGTCACGGTCTTATTAGAACCACAACATTCGGAACGCAAGGCAACGCCTACCACTTAACCACAGACCATTCTTCTACCAGCACCTAGCATAACCACATAGACCATTCTTCTACCTAGCACTAGCATAGCCACATAGACCATTCTTCTACCTATCACTTAGCCACATAGACTATTCTTCTACCTGCACTTACCACTAGCCCATAGACCATTCTTCTACTAGGCACCTAGCACTTAACCACATAGACCATTCTTCTACCTAGCACCTAGCACTAACCACATAGACCATTCTTCTACCTAGCACACACTTACCACATAGACCATTCTTCTACCTATCACTTAGCCACATAGACTATTCTTCTACCTATCACTTAACCACATAGACCATTCTTCTACCTAGCACCTACCACTTTACCACATAGACCATTCTTCTACCTAGCACCTACCACTAACCACTAGACATTCTTACCTAGCACCTACCACTTAACCACATAGACCATTCTTCTACCTATCACTTAGCCACATAGACTATTCTTCCCCTATCACTTAACCACATAGACCATTCTTCTACCTAGCACCTACCATTAACCACATAGACCATTCTTCTCCTGAGCACCTACCACTTAACCACATAGACCATTCTTCTACCTAGCAAGTGAACTAACCACTTTGATAGCTCTCAAACAGAATTCGTGACATTTCGAAAATCGTTAAGAAAGAGCAGGCTGAAAAAGTCGCTGCTTGCTCAAAATAATTCATGTATAAAGTTAATGAAAAAATTCGTAGAATAATCACGGTCTACAAATTTCACGGAAACCTGTGTCTGTGTAAAGTAGTTCGTGCACAGACAGTACGATCTTAGTAAAGTTGGTCTTATGTCGAAGTGTGTTGATGATGGTTATACTATCGCTATACAATGTGCACAGAGGCGCCCGCAGAAAATTTTCTAGGGAGGGGGCAAAATATTTTTAGTAATGTTTTAATGTAGTTTTAATTTACTGTAGCGTATTTGTATGGTGAACGAACGGACAGGACACTGTAGTAATGAAGGGCATACTGTAGCAACCAAATTTTTATTAACACAATATATGTATATAACCAAAAGTAACATTATTTGACTATTTTCAATCAATCCAGGGGGCAAGTGCCCCCTTGCCCCCTGCGGGCGCCCATGAATGTGCAGTATATATATATGTTTATAACATAGTTGCGTAGCGACCATCTTTTGGAGTAGATTACGATTGCGGGAATTGTGTTTCAAGTGTTGCAGAAGTAGGAACATTTTCTACTGATTGGTTGATTGATTGACCATCATTATTGCACATCGGTGAATAACAATGTGTGCTCATATATTTTTCTTACACAGGAAGATCTCAGCGACAGTGTACGATGTCCGTAGCACCGAGGAGATCTCTCATGTCATTTTGAAGAGGATAAAAATGTTGTATGGATTTTATTTTCATCTTTTTTAATGAATTTTCTCGGACACCTGCTGTGCTTTGATCACGGGACCACCGTTTTATCGTCCGTCTATGATAGTCCGCTACATTGAGATCACGGATCTCTAGAAACATATTATATTGCTCCACGCGGGAAACGAGCCGAGTACCTTTGGAACTAGAGGCAAGCACCTTACCTCTTCACCACAGCGACCCCCCTCCACGAGTCTTGTTATATTACAGGACTTAATGTATGCCACGACTATCTATACTAATATACCCTTACATTACACATCGAATATTGCTTACACGACTTAATGTATGCCACGACTTTCTATACTAATATACCCTCACATTCCACATAGAATATTGCTTACACGACTTAATGTATGCCAAGACTATCTATACTAATATACCCTCACATTATACATGACAGACTACATTCCACATATAATATTGCTTACACGACTTAATGTATACCAAGACTCAATCAATCAAGTGCCATGCCTGCCGGCGTAGGCGATCATGTCTCTCCACAACTCTCTTTGCTTGGTGCATGTAATCAGTTCTGACGTCGATATTTTGTCGAACCATGATGTCAGGCCATCCAACATCTTCTCCTCTGTCTTCCACGATCTCTCCTTCCCTGAATTTTACCTGTAGTCACCAAATGTTCTAAACCTTCTCTTCGCATTATATGCCCGAAGAACCTTGATTGTCGGATTCTTATTCTTTTGATAAGGTTTCTTTGTGTGCAGGCCTGATTTAAAACCTCCACGTTTGTTTTCTTTGCTGTCCATGGAATTTCAACATTCTTCTGTAAACCACATCTCTGTGGCTTCCAATGATCGTATTGATTGTTTGTTCAGTGTACTATCTATACTAATATACCTCACATTCCACATATAATATTATTACAGACTTAATGTATACCAAGACTATCTATACTAATATACCTCATTATATGACAGACTACATTCCACATATAATATTGCTTACACGACTTAATGTATACCAAGACTATCTATACTAATATACCCTCACATTATACATGACAGACTACATTCCACATAGAATATTGCTTACACGACTTAATGTATGCCAAGACTATCTATACTAATATACCCTTACATTATACATGACAGACTACATTCCACATAGAATATTGCTTACAGACTTAATTGCTTCCAAGAATATCTATACTAAATACTCACTTATTACATGACAATTACCAATAGAATATTGTCAACATTGCATTCTACATCAAATACTGATTTTGCAACTGAAAATTCATTTTTTCGTTACGAATGGGTGAATCGAAAATAGTGTTAGACAGCAGTATTAATAACTCATAGCACTCGGCAACTGTTTATCCCATCTCAGCTGGAAACTCAGTTTTCCCATTCTGATGTCTGAAATGCTATGACATCGATTAAATATCCATGATCAATGGCTATTGGTTATGGAATCTATCTGAGAAAACCATCTCAGACGCATCCCCAGGTTCCATGCTTGCTACTAACGTCATTATTCACAGCATTCCTATTAAATCGCTCGATAGATTAAAAATTAATTTTAGGGACCTCATCTAACAGAAGGTCGCAGAGAAGCTGTACGGCGTCTACACTGTCCCTCTTTAACTCCTCAACGATCGATGCTGCTGATGCAAGCCTCTCCGCACTCATATTGCCGCGAACACCGGCATGTCCAGGACAGTAGATCCACGTAAACCGCTGGAGGTTGGAAACCCTAATAGACGCCATCCGCTCATACTGCAACATGCCTTTTTGACCCTTCTGAAGTGTCTACTGAGAGTCAGACATATCAACGATCACATAACTCTAAGTTCCATACATCCACTGGAAGGCAACAGTAACGGCTTCAACCTCCACCCACATAATGAAAATAGTTGCCTTGTATACGTAGGTACATCTCAAGTATATGCTAGTAGAGAGAAGTCTAACAGGTAGAAAGATATTCATACATCATCATCATCATCACTTCTTGTCGCCCCCAAGACATAAACAAAAAACTTCTGTATTTGATTTTGAGCTGTTTGCCTTTTATATAGTGTGGGGTCGCCGGCACCACGACCAAACTCCCCTCAGTCACCTTTTACAACATGAATTGAGAGAAGACAGTGATTATATTCTCAGCTACTATGGAAACTACACGGGGATATTCATGATAAACATATGCACGCACTGTACACATATGTAGATAATAGATCAATAACTAGATTATAAAACTGCGCTGTTTTTCTTCGCATTAATTCAATTACATTATTTTGTGGTCATTTATCGCCATGTAGGATTTGGATATCATTGTATTGTTTATCGTTTCATGACATGAATCGGACAGAAGCGGTCACTATACAAAAATGAAGTAGTGGGTCAACAATGTCCAATATACCACAGGGTGTCATTTGACTGCCGATTATTGACATTTCACTTGCGCTCTAAGCACTCGATCAAAGGTTCCCGGTCGTCTCTAAGAGATGTCAACTAGCTAAAGGGAAAATTAGCGGACATCATTCTTTCATGTATCGTACCCTTGCATATCAGTATTGCAGATATGTATCGACACCTGCATATCAGTACTGCTAGATATGTATCGTGCCTGCATATAGATGCAGATATGTATCGTACACCTTGCATATCAGTATTGCTAGATATGTATCGTGACACCTTGCATATCAGTATTGCTAGATATGTATCGTCACCTGCATATCAGTATTGTAGATATGTATCGTCACTGCATATCAGTATTCTAGATATGTATCTGACACCTTGCATATCGTATTCTAGATATGTATCGTTACACCTGATATCAGATGCTAGATTGTATCGTGACACCTGCAATCAGTACTGCTAGATATGATCGTGACACCTGCATATCAGTATTGCTAGATATGTATCGTGACACCTTGCATATCAGTATTGCTAGATATGTATCGTGACACCTTGCATATCAGTATTGCTAGATATGTATCGTGACACCTTGCATATCAGTATTGCTAGATATGTATCGTGACACCTTGCATATCAGTATTGCTAGATATGTATCGTGCACAAATGATCTACCTTGCATATCAGTATTGCTAGATATGTATCGTACACCTTCATATCAGTATTGCTAGATATGTATCGTGACACCTTGCATATCAGTATTGCTAGATATGTATCGTTACACCTTGCATATCAGTATTGCTAGATATGTATCGTGACACCTTGCATATCAGTATTGCTAGATATGTATCGTGACACCTTGCATATCAGTATTGCTAGATATGTATCGTGACACTTGCATATCAGTATTGCTAGATATGTATCGATTGATCTACCTTGCATATCAGTACAGCTAGAATCAGACACATTCATTTTAAAAACCGCACGTGTTGTAAAAGTAAGTTTATATGTCAAACAAAATGAATTTAGCACTACGGAATATCAGTGTTATTAACACTTTTCATCAATAAATAGCCTTGTGCTAATATAATCATATAAATATGCAACAAATGATCTAATGTTCTATCAAACATATGTAAAAGCTCAGTCTCGACGACAATTTTCAGTTTCACAACTGAGCTAGCCAGCCTTTTGCTAAAGGAGGCTGTGGTCATACTTTTAGTTATTGTGTGCTCACGATAGGTTTTGGTAATTCACCAGACTGGCAGTCAATGCTGATTACAGACGTTTGTTATTATCCATGATCACTGGCACCAGATAGTGTGACACATGCTAATGGTGATGAGCAATACTGTTTATAAGAATGATAAAATACTTTATATTGGCGATGACAGCAATCAATAATTACACACATACTGACAGATGATTGCACAAATGACATATACTATCGTCCTCTCCACAGTAAAAATGTATTAAGTACGAGTTAAACATTAATGTAGACTACTAGAAAAACTACTAGAAAAGATCTTAAGGATTCCGCACTCTAACAATGAGGATAAACCGTCGGCCATCAGTAATTTGATATTCTTGTATGATACATTTTAGTTTCTTTGGTTCACAAATTTAATCAGCAAAAAATGTCATGATAAACACGCTTTGAAAAAGCAGCTGAGTCTGAAGAATAATTGGACATAGGACACAACAGTCTTGACTGCAAATTCATAATTATCACAATATCTCTTTTGTATCTTAAGCTGGATATATTTCCAAATTAATATTTAAGATGAATAATGCAAAGTTTCAGACAATGTTTAAGACGAATAATGCAAAGTTTCAAACAATGTTTAAAGACGAATAATGCAAAGTTTCAAACAATGTTTAAGACGAATAATACAAAGTTTCAGACAATAACAAAGGAAGAGTTTTAAAATAAAAAAACTTTGCATCATTGAAGATTATCGTTAAAAGGAGAAGATAGAGATGCATTGGTCATGTGTGTCGTATGCCAGTACGGGAATTGACGATGACAGCTCTCCGATGGACAACCGATAGAAAGAAAGGGAGTAGACGTCCAAAGAAAACATGGATTACAATGATGGATATAGAGTTGAAAGATTGTGGTCTGACGTGGGAATCAATAGAAAGACAGCAGAACGGCAACAATGAAAATCTTTTGAGGAAGCTGTATGTGTTAAACAGGACACAGAAAGGATATAGATAGATATACATGTTGTACCAGCCTTAAGGTAGTCTGATACATATACAGACATGTCTAACATGCAATAGTGTAGGCCACAGGCTCAACGATATAAAGTGACAAGGTAAGTACGTTGGCGTTGGCCAAGACTCTACTTCTCCACAAGGTGGTCCTGGATACATTTTGCCGTACTGTAGTCAGGTACGGCAGGTTTGGAATCGAAGAGTATCTGTCAAAAGATTAGGTAGTAGTGTGAGGTTCGTGCTTTGTTCAATGCTCTTGGCAGATGGCATGCCATCTCTGTCGACAGAGAAGAAGTCATGTGATGGTAAAACCCGGTGCAATAAAGTCAATCCTTTGTCTTCGCCTTTTATAAGCACAGCTGTGATGGTATGATATTTGCTTGCACAACATAGTGCATTATCTCAGAGTGATTATGCCTGCACGCGTCTCCTAGCCGACGTCTAGAGATCGATAAGCAATAGTGAAACGTGCAAGTAACCATTGGTTGCACCAGATATGCCCGACCCTGGAAAAAACTCTGTTAATAACTTATATTCATGTTCTGTTACCTGTAAATCAAAACAGTGATATGTGTCAATACAGACTACTAACGAGTGCTGTCAATACGGCTGAGATAAACAAATCTGTACTGTGTTCAACATTTCCACTACACTAACAAGAAAATACAGAATAAAAACAGCTACGGAGTTCATGTTTTGTGCAATATTCTCGCTAGGTGGCGTGCCATTTCTAGGTATAGTGAACGATCTAGATGGGAAAATCTGGTGCAGTGAAGTCAATCTTTCGCCGTAAGGCTCGTCTTTTAGACAAGTATATTTGATGAGCTTGTTTGAAATTTCTGATCGATATTTTCATTTACTGTCACTTCCGAGTTCCTGGAAACTTGAGAGCACTTCTAATAATCTTCTTTAAATTCTTTTCGTGCTTGCGAGTTTAAAATGTGCTTTTAGTAGCAGTTCTGTTTGATTAGCTTTGTCCATAGATAGCTTTAAGTTTCACATCTACGGTTGAAATAACTAAATGACAGTTGGAGGGTTGGAGTTTGCAAATTTCCACGTATGTGCTTCTTCTTAATTGTACTACTTGTTTGAATGCATTTGTATGATAGTCATTATTCAAGGATTATTTAGTTTTTATCTGGGTTATTTCCTTGTTCCCATGTCAGTTTGTGAATTTCTTTATTTGGAAATGGTGTTCACCCTATTTTGGTGATGCTACAGAAATTGTACATACTTTTTTCTGCCATATTCACTTGCGGTTTCACTTGCGCATTTTCCGGTTACTTTTTTTCACTGTATGATGCAACATTTGCATGTAGGATGACATATTACAATAATTAGAATGTAACTTAATGTAGCTTTCATCTATTGCTTTCAATTGTTTATTAAAACCTTCGTTAGTCTCTATATCACTATCATTTAGCAGTTATTGACTAATATACTGTATTATGGGGCTGTTGATAACACTCTCTGCCCTTCAAAATCTCATCGATCTGTTATTTATATATTTCCATTTAAGTAGTGCTCTCTGTATCATTTTATTAAAGTTATTGCTATGTCTATGCTGCATTTATACTTCTCTCTCACAGTATTATAGATATAAGGGAGGCTGCACTAACTATGTAACAATAGTGAAACACGTACAAACAAAATATTGTAGTTTTGAATGAAATGAAAATAATGGCATATCCTTTACTGGACGTCGCTATCAATCACCACAGTAAACGAGTCGTCGATTTTCTAGGCACCACTTATACGTTCCGTAGTTTGACAATGCTTTCTGAACAGTAAGGTCTATTTTACCGTTCGTTGAAATCCAAGGGAACAATTTGCTTCAAGTCTGCCCATCTCGGTGTTTGAACTAGATACTTTTGGGTTGTGATCGAGCTCACTACAGCTAAGCCACAGACGCCCACGTTAAATAAAACTGTAGATTTACAATGTACAAAAACAATATACAGCAGAGATATATGTTATTTCTGTACTGTGAAAAAATACAGTACTTTAATTTTACTTGTTTCAACATTACTTACAGAGTCTTCCAAAATCTGTGTTTTCTAACTTTGTAAAGTCTAACCTAACAATGGATTTGTGTTTCGGCACGATCAACCATATTTTGAATTATCAAATATTTGCGCTAAATAGTTTTTGAAATGATATATGGGGTCAAAGGCTTATGGGGACAACGTCACGCAAGGATTAGTGAGCTGGCACTAATCAAGATTCTACCCCATCTCCACGCGGTGACCCTGGTGACATACATTGGTTCCTGTATGATTAAGCGGGTAGGGATCGAGGAGAGCTACTGTGGCATAAGTAGAGATGCAGACGTAGTAACGTTGGATGGGATCCGCTCGCAACACAGACGAGCAGAATCCCAGAGTGGCTATTAATTACGTCTCTCCCGGCCGATGGGAAAAGCTGATCGGATAACCATAAAGGGATTAGGGTGCATCCAGAGAAGAGACGTGGGCCCACGTGGAGCAAAACTTGGGCCCGAAATGAGTTTCAGGTGGACCCACATAGGGCGAAACTCGGAGCCCTGAGGTAGGGGCCCGAGTTGAGCCCCGTGTCCAGACAGCCTAGAGGCATGGTAAATGTGAGAGCTAATGGAGATGGTGGGGCAGACACCAGGGCAGAGCGAGCACGCAAGCGGACGATGCACGAGTGGGCGGTGGGTAGACATGCACGGCGCTCATGGGGTGTGGCAGGCGTGAGGGTGAGCGGAACACCCAAATCTGCAAAAAAATGGACAGCCCATAGTTCATAGTTCATAAGTACTGTTCCAACTTCACTGCAAGGGGTCACCCCATAATTGCTCTGTTCCTGTGCCAATGAAAATCACACGAAATACTAACAACTGTGAAATGTTTCCTGTGTGAACTAATTCCAGATTGAAACAGCCGCGTACCGCCACAAAAAACAACCTGCATAGCATAAAATGCATATGGCCGTCGCTAATGTAGCAACACAAAACTGTTCATCACTTGAATTACAATTCTTGTCGAAGGAACATCAATCACGACAAAATCCAGCTTTCTGCACCGCAATATAACTGCATACGGCAGATTGAGTTTGTTTGTCATAACCGCTGTCCGCCATTTTAAAAATACACACAACAAACGCACGGTTGACACAGCAAAAGGCATTCCATGTAACAGTCATAGCTCACAGCGTTGCTCAAGCACTAACTCAGTAGCTCGGCAAACGAAACCGGAAAATACCTGACCAAACATGGCAGAAATGTGCTAGCAAAATCGTGTTCAGAATCAAACAGTTCTGACTCTGAATGGCCCTCCCGCATTCCGCCATTGCTGGCCAGATTTTACAAAAACAGCCCACCAGAGGTTGAATCCAGTGTGCGTTTCCGCTCGCAAGAATTTCCGCTCTACTACTGCCTTGTAGTTTGATTGGGGACAATCAAAGGATAGCGGAGTAAATCGTACACAAAATTGGATGACAGGAAAACCAAGTAGTCCACAAAAAGACAGGTTATCTGGGCAGATGACGCTCAACAACCCGGGAGGGCAGGTCGTCTAAAGGTCGCTACCCTAAAAGAAAATAGCAACCCGCTGCCTTGCAGGTTGGCTGGGGACAGTCAAAGGCTAATGGAGAGCGAACCCAGTAAGCGCTGGTTGAAATCGGACACGTCGCCGAAGGACAAGCACTAGAGCTCCAAATGGTACTGAAGATTGTGACGTAAAACCCGTTCTTGGCAAAGGCTGTTTATATATCACAATAAGAAGGATCAAAATGGCCACAGAGAACGATCACGAGAGAGAGAGAGAGAATGACGAGGGAGATAGATAAGGAAAGCAAACCTTCACATAAAACTAAGCTAGAGATGCCATACTAATCACCATTACTACTCCTGAATTCATAGCGGGCAAAAAAAACAGAGCAAAGACAAGCGTCTTAACCACTTCGCTAAGAGCCCCCCCTCCCCACATCCACCATCCCCCTTCCGCTGGAGGCAGTTAGGGATAAAAGCTAGCAGAGTATTCTATCTCTCGTTGCTGATCTTATTCGCCACTTCCATTCTAGCTGTTTTCTATTATTTCAAAAATATGTAATCTGTAATTTCTCATTTTCGTTGTTATTTATTTCAGCTTTCCTGCTGAACTAATGATTGTACATTCCAGAAATCTATTCCAATTTGTTGTTTTGCAGCCAGGGTATCCATTATAATGTTAATGCCGTATTTGTGGCTTTTACATCTGACAGCAATGCAAGTATTGTACTCCGGATGTCCGTTCCTCCAAAATATTTGCTAATTTGTTGTCGTTTCTGTAACGGTTAATCTTTTTACACAAAATATGTCTTTCAGCGGATGGCGAAATATTAAAATAGCTGTAGACAACCTACAACCCACGTGCTGAAACCGGCCGTCCAGGCACATTAATGCGGCCCTCGAGATGTTTTGACAATTACTATATACTTCGGCTTCTGAACTAGACAAAATTACCGTAGGAGAAAAAAGACACAAGCACACACACAGACACACACACACACACAATAAGCACACACCCACCCACACACAAACAAAGCACACAGACACAACTCTTAATCAATGTAAAGAATAATACAATGCTGAGTTGCTAAACGGCGCATTAAACAATTATTAATTAAAATCTCTAGTCATATTAATAAGACACTTGTTCACGCACAAAATATGTTTGAGGAAACCAGCTCAGATGATGCGGAGAAAGTGTAGGTGGAAGTCTTTGAGAAACTGAGGAGACCAACGTATTTTCTACAATCATCAAGATCGTAATGATGAAGTTACTCAATCTGTGCAATCGATAATCGATAAATATAAGGAATTATGGGTGGTGGAGGATGATGGTAGGCGTATGAGGAAGAGGAAAATTTGTAATCAAATACTACAAGCTAATGCTAAGCAAGAAACGAAAAGTGGACAAAGAATTTCGTACTTTCCAGAAAATATGAGCTTTGGATTATTTCTTTATTATGTATAACGATAACTCTGTATTAATCTTGATAAGACATATCTCATTGCAGCCTAGCTAAACACCTCCAGGTTTGGACAGGTTTGTGAGGAAAGTTTGAGCACAATCTTCTCATAAAATCTGCAAGAAAACTCATTTATAATTTAGTATCTTTCTATCCCCGTCCTCAAACACACGCACACACACACTCTCTCTTTCTATCATTCTATAATTCTCGTCTCATACTTTACCTCAGTAATATGATTTCCACGTTATATTAGCTTGTACAAGAAAATCAAGTCAGTTTTAGATTTTATTTATGTCAGCTTATCCTGAATGTTTCTTCTTCAGTCCGCCCTGCATATAAAAGGCTGCCCACCGCAGAATTAAATGTTTCATTTATGAAGGTATATATATATATATATATATATATATATATATATATATATATCTTCATTGACCTCTTTGTCTCATGAAGCAATAGGTTTCACGTCACGTAGTATGTTCTGTGCTGAACCAAAACGTCTGTTGTGGCTGTAATGGGCTTTTCTGGAGTGGCAATCCTTGCCACAGTTGCTGCAGATGAAACTGGAGCTGATGCAGAGGATTGTATATATGCCCTCTGCATTCTCTTTTGCCTCCATATGTGATGGCGTTTGTCTTCTTCTATTTTTTTGGATCCATCACTCACTACCGCTCGCCATGCCTGCCTGCCTGCAGTGCTTTCCAACGTTTTTCTATCTGTTTGATGACTAGGGAGGCGCGGGTGCCATGTTAATACAAATAAAAATAGTAGTAATACCATAATTTTAATAATATTATTAAAACAAAATAATAATTTATGAAAACTTAGATCTAACTTATAATTCTTATATAACTTTTAATTAAAAAAAATATTGTACTCATATTAATCCTAGTGTGAAATATGATAATTAATCTCTTAAAATAAAAGACGATATATTTTCTTATTTCTTGCGGGATTTGCTCATTAAATTGTATCATAAATTAACAAATTACCAAGTAGTATAACTGCACGGAATTTGTAGAGGATGCACAGAGCTGACAACGAAGAAGAAAAGTAGAATATCAACATTTGGGAATACAGAATGAATGAGAAAAAGATCAAAAGAAGGAGGGTGAATGAAGACTGCATTTTTAGCAAATAGCCTTAAGGGATGGGAAAGCCGCAGTGTTTATTACGAGCCGAGATTAATCTATGATTATCGTTTCTAAAGAGTATATTTTTGGGCACTTCAGGTCGTATTAACTGGATATCTGTTTTATAATCAGTATTGACATCACTCACTTCTTACGGCCTTCCATTTGACCAATAAGATCTGAAACTATGCTTCAGAATAACTCAGAAGGGGTGGTTATATTAAGTGGGTTTTCCGTTTTGTGAAATCTTAAGCAGCCCATATGTGCAATGTTTTGCCCAATAGGACAATATGCACATGGACAATATGCATGCACCTTCTGGGGTTGGCAAAAAGTCAGAATCACAGTACCTAGACATTAGGATATATTTCTCTTTTCTTCAATCCTGTTTTGCCCCGCATCCTCAGGATAAGAATAGCCCATGTGTGCACATCATAAATAATGTCTTTCGTTGCCTCTATTATCTCTGAAGTCCACCTATTGCGTGGCCGACGTTTTGCTTTGTATCCATTTTATCGGAGCAAAATTGCTCGTCTGTGGCTATGTGGTAAGGCCCTTGCATTGTGAGTCGAAGGTTGTAGGTTTGAATCCGAACAGCACCGTTCTGTTCAGAAGTGCATTTTTCAAGAGACCCTAGGATTGTTACCGGAGCTACGGAGTTAGTGCTTTGTGTAATACTCTCGGCATGTGGAGTGCTATTTCTACGAAGAGGGACCGAACCATATAGGGTAAAACCCGGTGCAATGAAGACAATCCTCCGGCTTTAAAACACCCTTTTTATGTGACCGAACCAATTCATTTATTGTTTCTTAATGAAGTTCAGTATTGATGTTGTACTCAAACTTTTTCCTGATGTCTTCATTTTTAAACTGCTCTCTTGTTCCTGTATAATGATAGAGAACAAATATCTGCAGCAACTTAATCACGACCGATACGCAGAATTAATTCTACATAGACTGCTGTAATATTGAACCGCCTGTCTGGTGCTGGGGCCCGCAAGGAAGCAAAGAATAGTAACACTGCGACTTACAAGGCATGGCGTAAGAGGCGACTTATCATTGAACAGTGCAGATGACCACCACATCTCTTAGTTCTAGTGCTGTTCAATTCTGACTCCTGACCAAGTTGTGTCGAAAATCCTCAAACACTTCAGCTCTTCAATGCTATATATATAAAAGAAATATCACATGACATTGGGTCGAGGTGTAAGAGCCAATCCGCTAATTTATCATTGAAGAGTAAGATAATTATTATTGGATTGAAAGTGTTATCACCATCAATTCACATGACAACGTTTCAAATGTACGTTACAATTCACATGACAACATTTTTAATACACGTTTCATATTGGTGAGAAAAGGAATATATATATATATATATATATATATATATATATATATATATATATATATAAAGATATATATATATATATATATATATATATATATATACTTAAGCTGTTGTAGTGGAACACATTGGGGATACCCTGCAATCCCCAATCAATAATTTGGCCAGGGCATGCAACCAAGACAGTGGTTTCATGTCAGGGAAGTACCACATCAATAATTATCATTTTAAATTGTAACCATCTAACACCAACTCGTAAATTTTGTATATCTTTGGTACATAGTCACTACCAGGATTTCTCTTTACGAAGAAATCAATGCTCGAATAGGTAGTGCGGCTACTACTTTCGACAAAATATAAAAAAAACAGCGTTGCACGACACAAAATAAACATTGTAGACCAGGATTCAAATCTATCACTTCTGTGTAATTAGTTCGTAACTATATGGCTCAGAAACACGTACAGCCTACTCAGAGCATGAGAGGAGTCTTTCAACCTTCGATGTCCCCACACGATTATGAACATCACTTGAAACGACTAGATAACCAACTCTAAAGTACTAGATCGTGCAAACTTGACTTCCATAATGGGCATGCTCAACAGTAGAAGAGTAAAGTGGATAGTGGATGTGAGAAGAATGAACAATAACCGCATACCCCAACATGTGGTCTGTGAACTTTCGGAAAGGAAGAGGTCTCAATGCAGACCACTGCTCAAATATAAGAATGTCTGCAAGGCCACAATAAAGAACTTTTCTATTGGTTCCAACAATATGGAAACAAAAATTAACTGATGACCGAGTTATGAGGAAAACAACATTACGCAAAGGTTACGCAATACTTTGCCATCCTAATAGCAGTACTTCACATTTTTTTATCTTTTCCAAAGGTAAGATGTCCTACCTCTGCTACTATCATGCAAAAAATCACCCGTCACACCCTGAAGATGTCTTCTCCGTAGACTACAAATTCTCTTCTTTGCCGTGATGCCTTCTTTCATAGTGGTCTTTTATAATTGTTGGTGTCTTTGTATATGTCAAACATATTTCATTTTTCTCATTTTTACTTGTATTATCGGCCAATTTTCTTTGATTTTGAGTTCCTTCTGAACATTTCTATGAGTTATCTTCTCTGTTCAAAGTATTCAGATGACTCTTCTATAACACTTATATTCAAATGTACACATACACTTTTCCACTCTCTAGTTAAATGTCCATGTTTCACACTCATACGTTACCACTGAAAATATTCATACTCTTAGTATTCTGATCTTTGTTTTCATATCAGTTCCTTTCCATACTGTTTATTGATAAATATAGCCTACTTTAAAAATAAAAATTGAAATTTATTTTAAGAAAAGTGACGTTCACTTAGAGAAGTCAACCTTGAGAAGTCACAGTGTTCACAAATCGATATCAAATCGCGTGTGCTTAACAGGCAAGGTCATCTCAGAAGTAATATATGTCCTACGTACAGAGAAAATATGTGGGAGTGGCTTGAGTGATAATATAGTTGTCTAGACATCGTGGAGCACTAGATGTCGAAAGCACAAGGGATATGGGGAACTTGAATAGCAGAAGTAGGCTGAGAGCCTGAACTAAAGGTGCTTACTAATCATCGACAAAATGTAAGATAGGATAAGATAAGAACAAATTTATGGGTATTGTAGACTTGAAGGAAGGGGTTAAAATGGAGAGTTGTGACAGACTTTAAGGAAGGGATTAAATCATGGAGAGTTGTGACAGACTTTGAAGGAAGGGATTAAATCATGGAGAGTTGTGACAGACTTTGAAGTAAGGAGTTAAATCATGGAGAGTTGTGACAGACTTTGAAGGAAGGGATTAAATCATGGAGAGTTGTGACAGACTTTGAAGGAAGGGATTAAATCATGGAGAGTTGTGACAGACTTTGAAGGAAGGAGTTAAATCATGGAGAGTTGTGACAGACTTTGAAGGAAGGAGTTAAATCATGGAGAGTTGTGACAGACTTTGAAGGAAGGGATTAAATCATGGAGAGTTGTGACAGACTTTGAAGGAAGGGATTAAATCATGGAGAGTTGTGACAGACTTTGAAGGAAGGAGTTAAATCATGGAGAGTTGTGACAGACTTTGAAGGAAGGATTAAATCAGTTGTGACAGACTTGGAAGGGATCTGAAGAGTTTGGTGAAACGGCAGTGTTTGAGGAGAAGTGATATAGTTTGGAAGGATAGAATATAACTTAGAGATATGTGTTAAAGTTTGGAGGGTTGTGAAAGAGTTTGGAGTTTTGTAATGACGTTTGGAGTGTTGGGATAGAGTTTGGAGAGTCGAGGTAGAGTTTGGAGAGCGGATATGAATTTGAAGACATGTGTTCATTTTATATAAGGGAGCTGAAAAAGTTTGGAGGGATGCAATAAATTGGTATGGATATAATAGAGTGTGGATGAAGGCTAAAGTTTTGAGCGTTAAGATAGAGTTTAGAGGGATGGGATAGAATGATAGAGTTTGAAGAGATGGAATATATTTTGTGGGATTGGGGCGATTTTGGAGTTATGGAAACACATTTGAGACTGATGTACTGCATGTGGAAGAGAAAATAGTTAACATTTGACTGAATGAATCTTACAGAGTGTGAATCTTTTATTCTGGGGGTAGGGCTGGGGTGGGGGGGGGGTGGGGGTGGTGGTGGTTGGGGTCTCTGTGACGTGGAAGTCTTCTACTTCTACTTCAAACGCTCCATATCGAGCACTTGTCAACCACTCTGTCTGATTTGTTTGTGATCTGAGCCTAAGAGCGATTGTACGTGTGCCAGTTATGCGCCTACAAGTAGGCCAGCACAACCGATGTGTGCGCTGATTTTTATTTACTAGGGTAGCACACCTAGGGTCTACATCAGTCGCCTCTTACGACATGCGTTGTAGGTTGCAGTGGTACTATTCTTTGCTTTCCTTGCGGGCCATAGAACCCCACGGGCGGACGTAGAAGTAAGGTTCCACATATATAATTTGACTTTAGACACCCTGATTGAAATACGGAAGCGACGACACTGTCTACGAGTAAAGAGTACGACTTTGTGCTAATCGATATCACTTGGGTACAGTGAGTACGTCAACATTAAGATTGCTGTATTGTAGGGCGCAGCGTGTACGAAATTGTCCAATTTGTGAATGTGTCGATCAAACGAAATGAACTGAAATAAGTGAGCTTGACAAATAGTAAACTACTTGTTTTAATTTTTCATATTACATTACTTTCGTTCCCAATAGAATATAAGGCAGCAACTTACAATTAATATTTATATTAGTTACTTAGGTCGACAAATCTCGGAGGGCCACAGATATGTGGTTTTAAAGAAGAATGATTAAAATACAACGGACTGCTAAAATGACTAATGTGGAGGTGTTGAATGAGATCAAGACACAGAGAAAGCTAATCATCAATATAAGAATGAGGCAGTCATCATTTTTCGGACATGTGATGAGGAGGGAATGTTTAGAAGACATTGCTAAAACTGGTAAAATCGAGGGTAGACGCAACATAGGAAGACAGAGAGAGAAAATGTTGAATACCCTGACTTCGTGGCACGGTAGAGAGTAAACATCTGAGTCGATAGCAAACACCAAAGACAGAGATTTGTGGAGATACAAGATCGCCTACTCCAGCCAGCACGGCACCTGATGATGATGATTAGTTTCTTTAATATAAGCACACACCCACTCGTCTAATATCGTCTAATATGAAACAGATTCGTACAGATGAGTAACGGATATCCTTTGGCTGACATAAAACCTATTATTATAGAATCAGATCTGCTGAGTTTACTCTAAGTTGGTGTCAGATATGAGTTCTCATAGGAAGGCAACTAACGAAATACAATGTTGATTTGTTCTACTCTGATGAAAATTTTCCATAGCTTATTCAGATCTTAGTGAATGAAGAGCTTGCCACTTCACATTTTTAATGCGTCGTCTGCAGGAGCGTGGTCCACTGTAGCCCAAGACTTGTTAGCTCAGTGGAGAAATCAGACTTATATGATAAATTTTATAGAACACTGTAAGTTTTATTGCAGTTTTCCCCAATTCTGTGAGTCCATGGATATTTATTGATGAAAAGTGTTAATAATATGAATATTTTCTTGGGGGTACATTTATTTGGTGACATAATATAATATTGTTTTAGCATTTTGAGTTATTTTAAAAATGAATTTGTCTCTATCTTAAAAAATATAAAAAAATTTAAAGCCGATGGATTGACTTCCCTGCACCGGGTTACCCCATATGGCCAGATGCCCCTCCGCGGAAATGGCAGTCATCTGCCAAGAGCATGGCATAAAGCACGAACTCTGTAGCTCCAGCAACCGTCCTAGGGATCTCTGAAAAAATGCACCAGTGAACAAGAATGGCGCGGTCTGGATTCACACCAACGACTTTCGGAACGAAAGTCAACAGCTTAACCACTATGCCACTGAGACCCCATGTGAGAGTGTATCATTAGTTCAAGGTCCCATCAAATATAATTTTTTGAAATCCTTGTCAACCATTTAACGATACAGAGGCGGCACATTACGATTATATTTTGAGAACTACAGGCAAAGTATGAAATTACAAATTTACAGTATTTAATCGACATCCTGTCTTCAACATTATACCTTGTCCTTCTACTTCTTATCTTCGTGTCTCATCTTCTTATTTTTAGTCTCTTTATCTATTTGATTACTGTGTTTTCTAAATTGATATTTGTACAGGGGACACACTGTGGCAGTTATTTTACTTATGACGAAATAGGCAAAATAACAATTTACTGTATTGTTTGAGTTTTGAGTCAGAACTATTTAGTCAAGTGGAATACATTATTACATCTGTCAATTAGTTGATGCTGTTTCTAGATAGAGAATCAGAGTAGCACGTACTGGGACCACTATCTGATTAGTTTTGGGGACAAATCTCAATGGTAATATTGAGTCATAGACACGCACAGAATATTAGATTTCGTTATTGTACATTGTAATTTATTTATGTTTTGTTGGTACTAAATTATACGATTATTAAATAGCTTTAACCACACATAGCTTTAACCACACATAGCTTTAACCACGCATAGCTTTAACCACACATAACTTTAACCACATAGCTTTAACCACACATTACTTCAACCACACATAGCTTTAACCACACATAGCTTTAACCACACATTGCTTTAACCACATAGCTTTAACCGCACATTGCTTTAATCACATAGCTTTAACCACATAGCTTTAACCCCACATTGAATTCGATTTGAAAATTGGTAATTTGAATGCAGTAAAAAAAACTAATTATAATGAGAAATAAGAAAACTATAACCATTTGTTTTTAACACCTGGAACTACTGTATTGGATTTTAGTGGCACCAATGTCACTCTACAAAGCGTCTTCTTCACCCTTCGCCCCTAGGGAAGCATTAAGTCCGCAACAAAGACTTTCCAAGCCCACTTATCCAAGGCCATCTCTACAAAGCGTAACTATTCTAATACTATTACTGATATTGTTAGGTGAAAAGGCTGACAAACTTGTAAAGGGCTAGTGGGCGCCTAACACGACAACGCCCAACACAAAGTTATACAGAAGCAAAGACTCTCCTGAAACAATACAGAAAAATGAAGTGGAGAAAAATATATATACATTAAACAGAAAAGCGCAGACCACAGACTTCAGACTTAGAACGGGACACTGCGGTCTCAGAGCACACCTCTATAGAATGAGTCTCAGGGACTCGACTGCGTGCACACGTGGAGCACCAAAGTATTTCACAAACACACACATCCTGCAAGATTTTCCCAGCCTGAGCAGCGTGAAAATGGAAATCTGCCCAGCAGAAACAATCCTTCAGAACAAACTTTGGGGGACCGGTGAATACCTCAAACGCATCGCCCTGTTTATGACACATATCGGAGTAATCGTATAGCAGAAGTTGATCGTAGAAGAAGATAATTGTCTTGTTAGTATGGTAAAACTATGGCATATCACAAGCAAAGAATGATAAAACTATGGCATAACACAAGCAAAGAATGATAAAACTATGGCATAACACAAGCAAAGAAGGATAAAACTATGGCATAACACAAGCAAAGTATGATAAAACTATCGCATAACACAAGCAACGTATGATAAAACTATGGCATAACACAAGCAAAGTATGATAAAACTATGGCATAACACAAGCAAAGTATGATAAAACTATGGCATAACACAAGCAAAGTATGATAAAACTATGGCATAACACAAGCAAAGAAGGATAAAACTATGGCATAACACAAGCAAATTTATGATAAAACTATGGCATAACAAGCAAAGAATGATAAAACTATGGCATAACACAAGCAAAGAATGATAAAACTATGGCATAACACAAGCAAAGTATGATAAAACTATGGCATAACACAAGCAAAGTATGATAAAACTATGGCATAACACAAGCAAAGTATGATAAAACTATGGCATAACACAAGCAAAGTATGATAAAACTATGGCATAACACAAGCAAAGTATGATAAAACTATGGCATAACACAAGCCCTCTCTCCCCTCTTTAGCCTGTTACGCCCCTGGCGTTTAGGGCAGCAACAAACGTACACCATTCTTCCCTGTTCATGGCCTTCCTCTGTATTGTGTTCCAGCTATGATTCATTTCCTTCAGCTCTTGCTCTATCGTTCTCCTCCAGGTTGTCTTGGGTCTTCCACGCTTTCGCCTACCCTCTGGAGTCCATCTCAGTGCAGTTTTCGTGTCGGAGCCAGTCTCCATGCGCATCACATGTCCAATCCATCTCCAGCGTCGTCTTCGGATGATAGTGCCCATATTCTCTTGTTGGCATCGTGCAAGCAATTCTTGATTCGAGATAGTAGTCGGCCAGTACACGCGTAAGATTTTTCGCAGACAAGTTGTATGAAAGGTGGAAAGTCTGGACATATCCTGTTCTGTCATTCTCCAGCATTCCGATCCGTACAGCAAAGTTGACAGCACACAGCTGTTATAGATACTAGTCTTGGTTCTGATGCTGTATTGGGCAGATTTCCAGGCGGTCTGAAGGGTCATGAATGCACTGCGTGCTTTACTCAGTCTGTTTTTAATGTCAGATCCAGCGCCTCCTTCATTGCTAATAACACTTCCAAGGTATGTGAAAGCGGTTGTATCTCGGAGGGTTTTACCTTCTAGTTTGACTGGTGCTGGGGTTGCTATGTTCAGAGTCATTACTTCAGTTTTCTTCTGATTTATTTTCAGCCCAACCATCTCACTATATTGGTTAAGGCGGCAGGTCTTTTCCTGGATATCTCTATGTGTATGAGATAGGAGTGCGATGTCATCTGCAAAATCTAGGTCTTCCAGAGTGGTTGTGAGCGTCCATCTAATACCTCTTGCCTTATCTTCCGTTGTTTTACGCATCACCCAATCTATGACAGTGTTGAATAATAGGGCTGACATAACACATCCTTGTCGCACGCCTGTTTTTACTTCAAACTTTAGTTCTGAAGTTTCAACACTGCATGCAAACTTGCTGTAGCAGCTTTTATAATATTTATAAAACACAGTGGGATTCCATACCATCTTAAGATACGCCATAGACTTTCGCGGTGTATGCTATCAAAAGCCTTTTCAAAATCTACAAAGTTGATATAGAGTTTGCTTTGCCATTCTGTGCATTGTTCTATGATATTTCTAAGAGCAAATATTTGGCCTATACAGCTCCGTCCTCTGCGAAATCCTGCTTGTTCCTTTCTCAGTTTCTTATCCACAGCGTCAGTAATACGTTGTACGATGATTTTGCTTAAGATTTTACTTGGGACAGAAAGCAGTGTTATTCCACGCCAATTATTACAATCGGCAAGGGAGCCCTTTTGGGTATCTTGATGATGACTCCTCTGTTCCATGCATCAGGTATTATTTGGGAATGCCCAAATAACACAAGCAAAGAAGGATAAAACTATGGCATAACACAAGCAAATTTATGATAAAACTATGGCATAACAAGCAAAGAATGATAAAACTATGGCATAACACAAGCAAAGAATGATAAAACTATGGCATAACACAAGCAAAGTATGATAAAACTATGGCATAACACAAGCAAAGTATGATAAAACTATGGCATAACACAAGCAAAGTATGATAAAACTATGGCATAACACAAGCAAAGTATGATAAAACTATGGCATAACACAAGCAAAGTATGATAAAACTATGGCATAACACAAGCAAAGTATAATAAAACTATGGCATAACACAAGCAAAGTATGATACAACTATGGCATAACACAAGCAAAGTATGATAAAACTATGGCATAACACAAGCAAAGAAGGATAAAACTATGGCATAACACAAGCAACGTATGATAAAACTATGGCATAACACAAGCAAAGAAGGATAAAACTATGGCATAACACAAGCAAAGTATGATAAAACTATGGCATAACACAAGCAAAGAAACTGAGGAAAAACCTCTAAAACACGCACTATTTTGTGGCAAAATATGGATGTGAATGATTGGCTAAAACACAAACATTAAAGAACTAAACACAAAGATTAAAGAACACAATCGTATCTAATGAAACAAAGTCTACGGACAATAGAACGTCCACGATGGAAATGGGAAACGTATAAACATTTAACAAAACCTGAACATAAACGTATAAACATTTAACAAAACCTGAACATTGAAAAACATTGTCTCATCACAAACACATGTTTCAGAAACTGAAATATTTAGTTATATTAAAAGTGACAGTGGTTCTGATAGAACAGTAATGGAGGGCGTAGTTAGAAGAGGGAGAGGACGATCATGACGACGGTGGGAATCGGACATTAAAGAAACTTTGAACATGACGTTGTTTGAGGCTAGAGACCAATAGCTTTTTTCGAGCTATGAAGAGTGCCAACTATGTGAATTACGACCCTTTCACTTTAGGCTCAAATCCATACCAGAGCTTAGATACGCAGACAATACAGAGGCAGACCAAGAAGAAGATGGCTACACGATATTAAAGAAACCATGAATATGACCATCGACGAAGTGGGTGAACTGGCTAGAGACAGAGTGAATTTCAGATGTGCTGCAAAGAGAGCAACGTCCAATACAGGATACGCACCTTGATGATGATGATGAAAAGAGCAACGTTCTGCAAATGACATGTTACATAATTAACAATGGAGTAACTGAAAGCAAAGTTGATAACACTCGATGCTAGTGACCACGTACTGTGGACATTCCAGGGTTCGAATCAAATTTAGTCAAATTTCTTGGTGTGCACACTGAACACTGTTGGACTACGAGAGGCACTGTTCCTCTACTTGGTGATAAAAATTACAATTACCTCTAAACTAGATGTAAGTCTCGCCCGAGTGGCGATGAGCCCATTTGATAAGGAAAATAATTGTTTCTTTAAAGATCAGTAAAACACAATATATCAGGCGGACATGATTTATGTTTGTTTAAAGATCAGTAAAACACGATATATCAGGCGGGCATGATTTATGTTTGTTTAAAGATCAGTAAAACACAATATATCAGGCGGGCATGATTTATGTTTGTTTAAAGATCAGTAAAACACAATATATCAGGCGGGCATGATTTATGTTTGTTTAAAGATCAGTAAAACACAATATATCAGGCGGGCATGATTTATGTTTGTTTAAAGATCAGTAAAACACGATATATCAGGCGGGCATGATTTATGTTTGTTTAAAGATCAGTAAAACACAATATATCAGGCGGGCATGATTTATGTTTGTTTAAAGATCAGTAAAACACGATATATCAGGCGGGCATGATTTATGTTTGTTTAAAGATCAGTAAAACACAATATATCAGGCGGGCATGATTTATGTTTGTTTAAAGATCAGTAAAACACGATATATCAGGCGGGCATGATTTATGTTTGTTTAAAGATCAGTAAAACACAATATATCAGGCGGGCATGATTTATGTTTGTTTAAAGATCAGTAAAACACGATATATCAGGCGGCATGATTACGCATGAATTCATAGCAGGCGTACACAAAAATAGTGAATACAAACATTTGGAAGTGCAATGTTTTCATCATTATCATGTGCCCTGCTAACGTACGTAGACAATCAAACTCTTCTACAGATATGTGATAATCTAGATGTTAATTAGTTTAAGAGCCAAATTGTCATAATAACCCATTTGCTCTCCTGATCTTTCGCAGATTATTTCTCGTTTTTTCCCTCCAGATGTCACAAAGATTTTCGAAACTTTCGAATATAAATGTCATACAATAAATTAATTTTCGCTATTTTTTTCAGCGCAGTTAGCAATTGCCCTTCATTGTTGCAAACTTCGGTGTCATGGTTTGAAATCAGCAAGTATAATAGGTGTGAAGTAACACGCTGTATGAAGGTGAGTAAAACACTGTATGAAGGGGAGTAAAATGCTGTATAAGAGTGAGTAAAACACTATGAAGGTGAGTAAAACACTGTATGAAAGTGAGTAAAACACTATGCAAGTGAGTAAAACACTGTATGAAAATGAGTAAAACACTGTATAAGAGTGAGTAAA
Organism: Arion vulgaris; assembly: GCA_020796225.1. NCBI lineage: Eukaryota > Metazoa > Mollusca > Gastropoda > Stylommatophora > Arionidae > Arion > Arion vulgaris. The sequence goes on along the minus strand of CM036753.1, from coordinate 53,026,360 downwards.
ACACCGTATGAAGGTGAGAAAAACACTATGAAAGTGAATAAAACACTATGAAAGTGAGTAAAACACTGTATAAAAGGGAGTAAAACACTGTATAAAAGGGAGTAAAACACTGTATAAAAGGGAGTAAAACACTGTATAAAAGTGAGTAAAACACTGTATGAAAGTGAGTAAAACACTGTATGAAAGTGAGTAAAACACTATGAAAGTGAGTAAAACACTGTATGAAGGTGAGAAAACACTATGAAAGTGAGTAAAACACTGTATGAAGGTGAGTAAAACACTGTATAAAGTGGTAAAACACTGTATGAAAGTGAGTAAAACACTGTATAAAAGGGAGTAAAACACTGTATAAAAGTGAGTAAAACACTGTATAAAGTGAGTAAAACACTGTATAAAGTGAGTAAAACACTTATGAAAGTGAGTAAAACACTGTATAAAGTGAGTAAAACACTGTATGAAAGGAGTAAAACACTGTATAAAGTGAGTAAAACACTGTATAAAGTGAGTAAAACACTGTATAAGTGGTAAAACACGTAAAAGTGAGTAAAACACTGTATGAAAGTGAGTAAAACACTGTATGAAAGTGAGTAAAACACTGTAAGAGAAAGTAAGGTAAAACACTGTATAAAGTGAGTAAAACACTGTATAAAGTGAGTAAAACACTGTATAAAGTGGTAAAACACTGTATAAAAGTGAGTAAAACACTGTATAAAAGTGAGTAAAACACTGTATAAGAGTGAGTAAAACACTGTATAAAAGTGAGTAAAACACTGTATAAAAGTGAGTAAAACACTGTATAAAAGTGAGTAAAACACTGTATAAAAGTGAGTAAAACACTGTATAAAAGTGAGTAAAACACTGTATAAAAGTGAGTAAAACACTGTATAAAAGTGAGTAAAACACTGTATAAAGTGAGTAAAACACTGTATAAAAGTGAGTAAAACACTGTATAAAAGTGAGTAAAACACTGTATAAGTGATAAACAGTATAAAGTGGTAAAACACTGTATAAAAGTGAGTAAAACACTGTAGTAAAAGATAGGAGTAAAACACTGTATAAAAGTGAGTAAAACACTGTATAAAAGGGAGTAAAACACTGTATAAAAGTGAGTAAAACACTGTATAAAAGTGAGTAAAACATTGGTATAAAAGTGAGTAAAACACTGTATAAGAGTGAGTAAAACAGTATAAAAGTGAGTAAAACACTGTATAAAAGTGAGTAAAACACTGTATAAAAGTGAGTAAAACACTGTATAAAAGTGAGTAAAACACTGTATAAGAGTGAGTAAAACACTGTATAAGAGTGAGTAAAACACTATGAAAGTGAGTAAAACACTGTATAAAAATGAGTAAAACACTATATAAAAATGAGTAAAACACTATATGAAAGTGAGTAAAACACTGTATAAAAATGAGTAAAACACTATATAAAAATGAGTAAAACACTATATGAAAGTGAGTAAAACACTGTATGAAGGGAAGTAAAACACTGTATGAAGGGGAGTAAAACACTATATGAAAGTGAGTAAAACACTATGAAAGTGAGTAAAACACTATGAAAGTGAGTAAAACACTATGAAAGTGAGTAAAACACTGTATAAAAGTGAGTAAAACACTATGAAGTTGAGTAAAATACTGTATAAAAGTGAGTAAAACACTGTATGAATATGAGTAAAACACTGTATAAGAGTGAGTAAAACACTGTATAAAAGTCAGTAAAACACTGTATAAAGTGAGTAAAACACTGTATAAAGTGAGTAAAACACTGTATAAAAGTGAGTAAAACACTGTATAAAAGTGAGTAAAACACTGTATAAAAGGGAGTAAAACACTGTATAAAAGTGAGTAAAACACTGTATGAAAGTGAGTAAAACACTGTATAAAAGTGAGTAAACACTGTATAAAGTGAGTAAACACTGTATAAAAGTGAGTAAAACACTATATAAAAATGAGTAAAACACTATATGAAAGTGAGTAAAACACTGTATAAAAATGAGTAAAACACTATATAAAAATGAGTAAAACACTATATGAAAGTGAGTAAAACACTGTATGAAGGGGAGTAAAACACTATATGAAAGTGAGTAAAACACTATGAAAGTGAGTAAAACACTGTATGAAGGGGAGTAAAACACTATATGAAATTAGTAAAACACTATGAAAGTGAGTAAAACACTATGAAAGTGAGTAAAACACTATGAAAGTGAGTAAAACAGTGTATAAAAGTGAGTAAAACACTATGAAGGTGAGTAAAACACTATGAAAGTGAGTAAAACACTATAAAAGTGAGTAAAACACTGTATGAAAGTGAGTAAAACACTATGAAAGTGAGTAAAACACTATGAAAGTGAGTAAAACACTGTATAAAAGTGAGTAAAACACTGTATAAAAGTGAGTAAAACACTGTATGAAAGTGAGTAAAACACTATGAAGGTGAGTAAAACACTATGAAAGTAAGTAAAACACTATGAAGGTGAGTAAAACACTATGAAGGTGAGTAAAATGTTTTTGAAGGTGAGTAAAACAATGTATTAAGGTGAGATAAACAAAAAACTAATAGATACATCAGCGATAAAGTTGTATGAAGGTGAGTAAAATGTTGTATGAAGGTGAGTAAAACGTTGTATGAAGGTGAGATAAAGAAAAAAAATAATAGATAAATCAGCGATAAAGTTGTATGAAGGTGAGATAAAGAAAAAAAATAATAGATAAATCAGCGATAAAGTTGTATGAAGGTGAGTATAAAGTTGTATGAAGGTGAGTATAAAGTTGTATGAAGGTGAGTATAAAGTTGTATGAAGGTGAGTATAATCGAGACTGGTAGATCTTCCGTGTGTTTCCGGGGCTCGCATGGGAAGCAAAGAATAGTACCACTGCAACCTAAAAGGCATGTCGTAAGAGGCGACTGAGGAAGGGCCTAGGAAAGCTACAAAGTAAATAAAAATCATCGCAGACATCGGATGTACTTGCCTACTTGAAGACACATAACTGGCACAACGTACAATCGCTCTTAGGCTCGTTTCACATAGAAATCACAAAGAGTGGTTAACAAGTGGTTGATATGGAGCGTTTCTAAGAAGAAGCCTGATAACGATAAAATAAAATGAAGATCAGTAAAGTAGAAAATAATAGATAAATCAGTGACAGATATCAAATTGAGGTGAAGATGTCACCTTCTCTCAAATACTCTGACAATAGATAAATCAGTGACAGATATCAAATTGAGGTGAAGATGTCACGTTCTCTCAGATACTCTGAAAATAACATCGCGTGACAATGAATGACAAACGGAAGCCCTTGAGAAATTGAAGAAGCGGAAGGCATGTGGAGAAAAGAGGCAGAAAATGACAGGGCGATTGAACTCAAGCTTAAGTACAGCGCAATAGAATTCCATAAGGAAAGCATATCGATAGATCACTTGGCGATGTACAAGCCAGCTGTACAGAGCTTTCAAGGAAGCTGGATTACAAAATTCCGTTTGTTGATTTGTATCACTCGATTCTGAAAGTGAAAACGACAAGGTCTTACCATTCTAGTCATGTTTTGCTAACAGAAACAAGTAGACGTCGATCACGTAAATAACTATTGCGCCATAGTTGGTCGCAACATATCATTGTTAGAGTATTTCCTATATGTGACGTCAGTAACAGAAGTAGATGTTGTATGAAATAAGTAATAAATAGTAGTTACTACCTGTAGTACCTGTGGGCCACGCAAAAGGTGAACCTCAGAGATAACAGAGGCGACGAAAGACACTATTTATGAAGCACACACAAAAAGTGCTAGAAATCTCTTACCCTGAAGCTGTGAGGCAAATCAGGATTGGAGAAGAGAAAGAAAGACAAGGTGCATAGAGAGGTTCACTCCAGGTGTCTGCTTTTTCGACCTGACGCTGAAAGGTAAAACAGGATTAGAGAATAGATAGATCGGTGTAGGTCGGGGGTACATGAGATTGAGGAATGTAATGGAAGCATGACTAGTGAAGACATTGTTCAGGTTAGAATTGTTTCTTAATGCCCCCGATATAAAATAACTAATTAATCTTACTAGAAATCGTAATTGACTAATTGACCTCTCGAATGGGAGACAGCGCTCTAATCCATTCGGTCAGATGCTCCGGAAATAGGTAATAACGAGTACGAATATGTCAAATACAAAGAGATTATTAGTTATCTAACTGTGTGTCTGTCTGTCTACCCGCCTGCCAGTTTGTTTTCCTGTCTGTCTGTATATCAGCATGTCTGTGTGTCTGTTTATCTGTCTGTCTGCCAGCCTATCTATCTGTCTGGTTGTCTGCCTGTCTGTCTACATGTCTTCTTCTTCTTCTTCTCTCGATCATTCTTCACGGCCAATTTTATCATTCTTATTGTGATGTATAATTGGTCCTTTGACAAGAACGGGGTGATCTACGTCTGGACGATTGTGTGTCCATGGTGACTAGGCTCGCCCGTCCGGTTTCAGCCAGCTTTTGATTTACTAGGGTGAACTTTCTCTAGGGTACGATCCTTTCTGGCGACTATGTCGGCCCGGATCTACGCCTTTTCGATCAGCTTTGCCGTATATTTGGGCTTTGTGATCTACGTCAAGACAGTGAGTTACGCTGTTATTCCCTTTCTGACTGTGAGATCGTTCCGGGGAACATTTCACGGGGCTTATAAGCTTGTCCTCTGACGGCGTCTTACTCGTATAAAACACCGTGTAAAGTATCGGCCTTCGCCAATGTTCGGACCGGACAGCCTGTCAGATCTTTACATTGTCGACCTTACTTTACCGTTCACTTTTGAGTTTGATCCGGAGTTAGGAACATTCTCAACCTTTTCTAGACGCGCGTTGGTACGTGGTAATTTGCAGTTAACCTCGGAAGACACCGGCCTGGGGCCAAGCACAAATAATGTAGGGGGTCTTTTCAATCGGACCTAGCAACGCAACTGAGGATTTTGCGCTCGCCACTATCACCCGCCCCAGTTCTTCCGGGGATGTTAGTTGTGACTTCAATAGTACCTTGCCCGGCTGTCCCAAGGCTGGCATTTCCGTTAGACATCACCGACCTCAGTTCTTCCGGGGATGTTAATTGTTATCGCAAGAGTACCTTCACGGTTTTTCCAGTAAGGGAAGTTTCGTTATGCACTAAAACGCAACTTTTGTTTTTGCGCTCGGCAAACCATACCCAGTACATGTATCTGCACCAGGTCACCGATGCGGAGTCAGCTGCAATCTTCCCTCGTACCGACACGAGGGTAGACTTTTATTCATTACGCATCTGACTTATTTATTGTCCCCTTGCGCCCAGAGCTGGCAGTGTTTGCCCCCTCCTCAGGGCTTCGAGTATCGCCTGATGTGGATACACGTTTTGTCACTGGATGCACCTCTCATCCTTTCATGTTTCCCCATCGGCAGAGAAACTGGTAATTTGTGGAGGACCTTTGGCTGACACGTCGAGCTTGTGTATGGAGTCTCCTGCTCCGGAGATGGCGATTTGTGTTCGGCCCTTACTACGGGTGAGTTAGGCTTATGTCAGAAACGTTTCGCTGCTGTTTCTTTTTGTTCGAGATCTTCAGCAATATTTTGTTGGACGTCGGCCAGGCATTTTGTTCGTATGGACCTGCATTTCTTTTTTCTTACTTGCACTGCTACCACTACCAGTTGTTCTCCCATCCCTGCCCCATTTGCCAGATCGAAACCAAAGTCTGTTTCAGGGTCCTACGTGGAGGTAGGGGCAGGGTCTTGGTTAGCGCGCCCCTTCGCTAACCCTGGCCCATGCTGCCGTCATGAGCCTTTGACCCCGTCTGCATGTCTAATTTGTTGTTACCAGCAAGTCAACTGAACCATGAGCATATCTGCTGGAAGACACTGAAACCCATGAAAATGTCTCGAGTGAACTGTATTAAAATAACCATTAACATACATCCACAAAAAAAAGTTAATGAAAATGTATACTTTGAATGTAAAGTTCCATCAGATGGTGATTCTCAAGAAATGCGATAGCAAGAATAAACAAAGCAAACATAGTCATTGACATACTGTAAGAAAATATGAGAATCAAAAGAGATGTGATAGCAAGAATAAACAAAGCAGACATAGTCATTGACATACTGTAAGAAAGTATGAGAATCAAAAGAAATGTGATAGCAAGAATAAACAAAGCAAACATAGTCATTGACATACTGTAAGAAAACATGAGAATCAAAAGAAATGTGATAGCAAGAATAAACAAAGCAGACATAGTCATTGACATACTGTAAGAAAGTATGAGAATCAAAAGAAATGTGATAGCAAGAATAAACAAAGCAAACATAGTCATTGACATACTGTAAGAAAACATGAGAATCAAAAGAAATGTGATAGCAAGAATAAACAAAGCAAACATAGTCATTGACATACTGTAAGAAAGTATGAGAATCAAAAGAAATGTGATAGCAAGAATAAACAAAGCAGACATAGTCATTGACATACTGTAAGAAAGTATGAGAATCAAAAGAAATGTGATAGCAAGAATAAACAAAGCAAACATAGTCATTGACATACTGTAAGAAAATATGAGAATCAAAAGAAATGTGGTAGCAAGAATAAACAAAGCAGACATAGTCATTGACATACTGAAGAAAATATGAGAATCAAAGAAATGTGATAGCAAGATAAACAAAGCAGACATAGTCATGACATACTAGAAAGTATGAGATAAAGAAATGTGATAGCAGAATAAACAAGTTAAACATAGTCATTGACTACTGTAAAAAGTATGAGAATGAAAAGAAATGTGATAGCAAGAATAAACAAAGCAGACATAGTCATTGACATACTGTAAGAAAATATGAGAATCAAAAGAAATGTGATAGCAAGAATAAACAAAGCAGACATAGTCATTGACATACTGTAAGAAAGTATGAGAATCAAAAGAAATGTGATAGCAAGAATAAACAAAGCAAACATAGTCATTGACATACTGTAAGAAAATATGAGAATCAAAAGAAATGTGATAGCAAGAATAAACAAAGCAAACATAGTCATTGACATACTGTAAGAAAATATGAGAATCAAAAGAAATGTGATAGCAAGAATAAACAAAGCAAACATAGTCATTGACATACTGTAAGAAAGTATGAGAATCAAAAGAAATGTGATAGCAAGAATAAACAAAGCAGACATAGTCATTGACATACTGTAAGAAAACATGAGAATCAAAAGAAATGTGATAGCAAGAATAAACAAAGCAAACATAGTCATTGACATACTGTAAGAAAATATGAGAATCAAAAGAAATGTGATAGCAAGAATAAACAAAGCAAACATAGTCTGACATATTAGTATGGACAAAAAGTTGAATAAACAAACAGACATACATTGTTGAAAGTATGAGAATCAAAAGAAATGTGATAGCAAGAATAAACAAAGCAGACATAGTCATTGACATACTGTAAGAAAATATGAGAATCAAAAGAAATGTGATAGCAAGAATAAACAAAGCAGACATAGTCATTGACATACTGTGAAAGTATGAGAATCAAGAAATGTGATACAAGAATAAACAATAGAACATAGTCTTGACATACTGTAGAAAGTATGAGAATCAAAGAAATGTGATAGCAAGAATAAACAAAGCAACATAGTCATTGACATACTGTAAAAAAGTATGAGAATCAAGAAATGTGATACAGAATAACAAAGCAAACATAGTCATTGACATACGTGAAAAATGAGAATCAAAGAAATGTGATAGCAAGAATAAACAAAGCAGACATAGTCATTGACATAGACTTCAAGAAATGTATGAGAACAAAAGGAATTATATGACAACTGTCCCATGAATGTTGCAGGGACCCACAAAAGTCTTCTTGCTTCTTGCATTCTTTCTTACGATCAATTTATCCTCTCGTGATATGTTTGGTCTTTGCCAAGAACGTGTATACGTTGCGTATTGTTTGGTAGGCCTAAAGCATAGACTGTAAAGTTTAGATATGTATCGATTTCAACCAAACAAGGCTAGTAAAGAATAGTAACTTCGATCTCAAGGAATGTAATAAAGGCGCTGAGGTAGGGTCCTAGAATCTATCCTAATAAAATGTGCGCAGAAATAGGATTGTGGCCTACTTGTTCGCTCATAAATGGCACAACGTAAAAGACTCTTAGGCTCAGATCACATACAAATCATAAAGAATGGTTTAACAAGTAGTTGATATGGAACATTTGAAGAAAGATAGAAAATAGAACACCAAACTCAGAATATATTTCTTCTTCAATGACCCAACAACGCATTTCTATTGTCTTAATTTTTATATTGTACATTGCATTGAATGTTTGAGTGTATATTTATTTTATTCATCCTGGACGGAGACAAGCTCAGCTGCCTAGTACTAGCTTTGAAATGCTACATTATTGTTGGACATTCCAGCGTCAACTAGGCTATTCCATCTTCCTTTATCTTTCTGTGTTTGTCTCCATCGAGCTCTAATTTGGGAAGTCGTCTACAGTTCTGCACGCAATACTGTATGGAAAGTCGTCTACAGTTCTGCTGGCAATACTGTATGGGAAGTCGTCTACAGTTCTGCTGGCAATACTGTATGGGAAGTCGTCTACAGTTCTGCTGGCAATACTGTATGGGAAGTCGTCTACAGTTCTGCTGGCAATACTGTATGGGAAGTCGTCTACAGTTCTGCTGGCAATACTGTATGGGAAGTCGTCTACAGTTCTGCTCGCAATACTGTATGGAAAGTCGTCTACAGTTCTGCTGGCAATACTGTATGGGAAGTCGTCTACAGTTCTGCTGGCAATACTGTATGGGAAGTCGTCTACAGTTCTGCTCGCAATACTGTATGGGAAGTCGTCTACAGTTCTGCTCGTAATACTGTATTTACTTTGATCTAATTTTTCACAGTTCTTGACCAGCTATTTTTTACCTCCACACTTCTGTTGGTTCTAGCCAATCGCGTATCTGGTTATGCTTTCGATAGTTTCCTGAGGATTTGTCCAATCCATCGCCTACTTTTCTCATTGACCTTCAGTTGTGTTGGTTTATGTTCGGTTCTAATAACAAGCAAATGCACACACACACACACTCTCATACTTTTACATAGAGAAATACTTTATCACACACACACACACATGCTCTTACCTCCCTCTTTTGTCTCATGTACACATAACCTCCCTAAAACTATCGTTACTGCTTGTAGTATCGCTTTTTAGGGCGGTGTAGGACAGGTGGGACGTGAGTCTGAGAAATTTAATGGTCGCATGGCTAGTGCAGTCGCAGCCAAGCTGTTCAGGTTAGGACTTGTTATTTATGCCTACAGCGGACAAATCCGGGGCTTTACCGTGGATTGAACACGGGTCTTCTGCATGGGAGCCGCGGTTTCATCGATTCGGCCAGACGCCTCGGTTTCATCGATTCGGCCAGACGCTCCTCATACAAATACACTCAAACACGAATATAACAAAAATACAAGATAACATTCACATACCAGTATACTATGGCTGTGGTATCCTACCTGAAAACCATCATAAGCCCAAGATCCCAGAATTAAAGCACACATCTGGTCATCAAAGGGAAAAAATGTGATATCCATTTTACACGAGCTTCGCATGCGTACAATAGGTGGCCAGAAAACATTCCCGTCATTCCCTACCATGGCTAAACTCTTCATATATCCTTTGTTGTGGTTGTCAACACTGCAAAACAATAACACTAAGTTATCACATGTCGATATGCAACAATAATGAAGAGTTTACATGCAATTGTAAACTAATAATTAAGACATAATCAATCATCTACCATGCCGTATTTCACCAGTACAATCTGCACTACGAGATTTGCAAACAGACTATTTTTATGAAAGGGTGTTTTTGTTTTCTCAAACTCTCAAACCTCTAAAACGGGAAGATGTTACGAACAATTGTACTGAATGTTTAGTCAGTTAGTACTTAGATTATGCCGCATGTTTGCTCACTAAATATAATTTGTACGCGTTCAATATGAAGTTCATGAGAACGTAAGACGAGCGTCATTCATTACTTTTGTAACGAAGTTTGAAATGTGTTGTGCTAATTTATTTATATTATATAAAGGGCGTCTGTAGCTTTAGACACAGTAATCGAGATGCCAACCCAAATACCATCATCAAGGTGCGTATCCTTTATAGGACGTTTCTCCTTTGCAGCACATCTGAAATTCACTCTGCCCCTAGCCAGTTCACCCACTTCGTCGATGGTCATATTCATGGTTTCTTTAATATTTTGTAGCCATCTTCTTCTTGGTCTGCCTCTGCGTCCTGGGACCCTGCCCTCTAGTATTGTTCTTTCCAGGCCATCGTGACGCTTAATGTGACCAAAGTATGTAATTTTTCTTATAGTATGTTGTTTTCTTCTTCTTCTGCGTTCTCACTAGATTGGATTTCGGATTCTCTAATAAAGGCAGCCGTCTGCCTCAGATTATCAGCCACGCCATACAGTTTGTCTTGGACGCTAGTGTAAGTGGGCCACCTCTTTCTTCTCAAGTTTGCATACTGGGGGCAGTTCTGTAGGATATAATTCCTATGATTTCTGTTTCCCCGTTTGTGCCGACCTCTTCCCGCAGTAGTTTTGGCCACCCTCGTGATGGTAGGTCTGACATTCTTACTGCGTGGCTAAATCTCTGAGGCAGATTGGCGACCGTAGAATCCGTTATCCCATTCCTCATTGTGAGGGTCGTTGCACCATGTTATGCGCCTTACGGCCTGGTGCATCCGTTTTCTGCAAGCATTTGTTTCGGGTTAGCATTCCCTAGCGGACACATGCATCCGATTTCAGCCAGACCTCCTTAGTCGCCTCTTACGACATGCGTGGCAGGTAACAGTGGTTCTATTCTTTACACCCCACACTTGGGCCCCGGTAACCACTCGGGCGATGTTGTTTATAAGTCAATTCTCTTTAACATTTAGTTCTTTCAGGACATCAGTGTTCTTTCTTTTTCTGTCCACGGTATTCGTAGGATCTTTCTGTAGCATTTAGTTTCGAAGGACTAACCCAAGTGTACCTGGTTAAAACTTCGCCGCGGTCAGTTTCGAAGCATATTTGTTCCCGTGGATTTTTACGAACGGCATAAATAGACGTCAATGTTCAGAAACAATTGGAAACTACTGAAAGTATAAGTGGTGCCTAGAAGATCGACGACTCGTTTACTCTGGTTGATAGCGAGTCCTGTAAAGGATATGCTACGATGTCATTGTTATATATATAAATATATATATATATATATATAAGAGATAGAGATGTGAGAGGAATACGTGGTAGTTTAAACTCATGGCACAGTAAAGTTAACACACCGGAACCGATATGCAGAACTAGAAACGGCAGACACAGCACATCATGCAGATCCTTTTGTTTTTTCGTTTGACTTCTTTGTTATGGACACAGTACTACTTTTATATGAGATTTTGTAAAGCTAACTTGCTCTGAAGTTTTATATGAGATTTTGTAAAGCTAACTTGCTCTGAAGTTTTATATGAGATTTTGTAAAGCTAACTTGCTCTGAAGTTTTATATGAGATTTTGTAAAGCTAACTTGCTCTGAAGTTTTATATGAGATTTTGTAAAGCTAACTTGCTCTGAAGTTTTATATGAGATTTTGTAAAGCTAACTTGCTCTGAAGTTTTATATGAGATTTTGTAAAGCTAACTTGCTCTGAAGTTTTATATGAGATTTTGTAAAGCTAACTTGCTTTGAAGTTGGGACAAATTTGCGTCTGTGTTTGTAATGGGGATTTAAAACATATAAATTACATTTGAAATATCAATCACCATTGATTGTTTGATGATTGATAGACCATCACATTGATTGTTTGATTGATTGATAGAATCAATCACATTGATTGTTTGATTGATTGATAGAATCATCAACATTGATTGTTTGATTGATTGATAGAACCATCACATTGATTGTTTGATTGATTGATATAATCAATCCATTGATTGTTTGATTGATTGATAGAACCATCACCATTGATTGTTTGATTGATTGATAGAATCATACCTTGATTGTTTGATTGATTGATTGAACCATCACCTTGATTGTTTGATTGATTGATAGACCATCACATTGATTGTTTGATTGATTGATAGAACCATCACATTGATTGTTTGATTGATTGATGACCATCACCATTGATTGTTTGATTGATTGATAGAACCATCACCATTGATTGTTTGATTGATTGATAGAACCATCACCATTGATTGTTTGATTGATTGATAGAACATCACCATTGCACTTCGGTGAATAACCATGTGTTCTCCGATCTCTTTCTTACACAGGAAAATCTTAGTTGCAGTGCACGAACTCCGTAGCATCAGCGAAGGTCTCCGATGTCATTTTTAAGACGGTAAAGAGATTTTTGTAGGAATTTTATTGTGAATCTTTTTCTAATGAATTTTGCCCGGGCAACGGTTTTCCAATATGGTCTTCTCGATTTTGAACTGCCACGGGTTCTTTTACGTGCTCAAATTGAACACAGGACCTACGTTCTATCGTCGTATCCGATAGGACTAGGAACTCGATCTCACCTACACTGTTATCATCAAATTGCTTCTTAATACTAAATCGTTATTTACATTTTGTGAAATATTAGTAGATATAGTGAAACTAATCGCTGTTTACGCAAAACGACATTTTAGTCAATGCAAAGATCAGAATACTAAGAAAAGCATACATATTCCAAACTGACAACGTACTGATCTTAAGCATGGACATTTAACAAAGTAGTGGATAAACATATATGTGTTTTTTAATATAAGTGTTACAGACCAGTCTTCAGTATATCATGGACAGAGAAGAGAACAAATATATATATAAATATTAAAAATTTATTATTATATTAAATATTATTAAAACATTAAAATAAAATTCACACATTTTCGCAATCTTTAAAAAGTATATCAATGACTCTAGCCGGTGCTACAGACAACGAGCATTGCCCTTAAGGTATTCCTGCGTAAGAAAGAGATCGGAGCACTCATGGTTATCTAAGAAATTTGCAATAACCACGGCCTTATCAATCAAGTCCTCAATCAATCAATGAATCAATCAATGAATCAATCAATACTAGTTTGAAACATGTAGCAATACACTACTTGTCAATCTCCACCGTTCTCAAAGAACGACATAAAAATACATTGTGTTTATTAAAAATCATGTGACAGTTTCCACAATAAGTCCTAACTCATCATCATCATCAAGTAGCTTGTCTCTTCCGGAACTTGGCTCCCATGACAGTAGTCCGGAAAAAACCTCTGTTCTGTGTAAGTTGACCGGCGTCAGCAGCAGTCATTCTCAGGTCGTCAACGACATCTTGCATCCATTATCTTCTAGGTCTTCCTCTCATTCTTCTTCCAAGCATCATTCCCTTCAGAATGATCTTCTCTGAGCATTCATATCGTTTGGTGTGTCCGAAATAGTTAATTGTATGTGATTTTATACTCTTTAAAAGGCAACTCTCTTTAATATCAAGCTGTTGCAGAACAGAAGCATTAGTATCTCTATATATTCTCCCAACTACCCAGTAATATTAAACATTTCAAGACAAAGCTAAATATCCTTTCTCTTCCTTTCAAAATCCGCTTCTGTATAAAATGTACTCACTCTCATTACTAACCGTAGTATTTTTTCTTAGTCTGTTACTCTAACGTCAATCAAACAATATTGGTGTCTAAACTAAGATAACCAACCAAGCCACGTCTCCTGTACTCTGCCAATGTCTGACAGAGGGTCTTCAACTGGAAACGGCTCAATTTTTTAGTTTACTTTTCCTCATTAGTCAAGTAATCTAACCAACTTTAAACTCATCTAATTATAGAACAGGAACAAATTCTCAAGCTAAAGTCAACTAAGATTACATCAGGTGTACTATTACTTCAAGATCAGAGCACTCTAGTCGGTATTTGAGATTGAAGTATAAATACTGGCATATTGAAAAATTGCTTCCAATTTTCAAGCTTCTTCTTCGATCGCTCCATATCGACCAATTGTTAACGACTATTTGTGATTTTTATGTGATCAATTGCATGTTGTGTCATTTATGCGTCTACAAGTATGTTGTGCCATTTATGAGCAAATCCGACTTTTGCGACGCTTTTAATTCACTAGGGAAGCTTTCCTAGGACCCTACCTTAGTCGCCTCTTACGACATGACATGCCTTGTAGGTCACAGCGTTACTATTCTTTGCTCCCCTGCGAGCCCCAGGAACACACGGGCGGTCTCAATACAATGCAACTTATAGAGAGGAGTGTGTTTAACTAGCGCATCACAACGACCATCAGTATGCATACTCTTCGATATATGTTGGAGGACACTGAGTACCTATGGGTTTGCTGGAGTACTATGGCTTCTGTTCAATAACCAACAAATTTTACTTGGGGAATCTATGTGTTTGCTGGCAACTCAAGCTTCACTTATACAGCTGAGGTTTTATAAACATTCGATTGAATGGGAAAGATTTGATTGAAATTATTATTTAAAAAAAAAAAATTCCCCGGTAGCGTTTTTATAACTTTATTTTTTTTTGATTGAAAATTTGTAAATGGTACAAGTTATTTTACGTGTTTAACTTGAAAACTGGACATCCTAGGTTTAATTATCTGTCTCTGACAAAACTGGGTTTTGTTTTTCTCACGTGTTTTGAAAAAAAGAATGATTCTAAAAACAAAATATGTTGTTCCACTTAGGAAAGGAGTCAAGAATTTGTGAAAGTTGAAGCAAGAATTATACTTCAGCGCTCTAAGATCTTCAACAGTTGTTGCTAAGACGAAGCAGAATTATACCCTTCAACGTCTGAGATCTTCAACAGTTGTTTCTAAGAGTTAACCAGTACCTCACTGTAATTTTAACGTTGTTGCTAAGGCGAAGCTGAACATACTAACTTCGTCTGCTCGACTTTAACCTCACTTAGTGCTAAGACCAAGCGTATAATTAAATCTCAACCTGTTGCTAAGACGGAAATATCTCAAGCGTGAAGATTTTAACATGTGCTGGAAGTTAAGTTATATTAGTTGTTTAGTCACTAATGTTCACAAGCAATTTCTGTCAGTGCCAAAATCCTTCAAATGTAAGCTAAGAAAAAAGAAAATCAGCTCTAAGTTTAAATTTTGTGAACAAGAATTATATTACACTCTAAATCTTGAGTTTTGTAGGTTATAATAGCCTCAGATCTTCAACGATGTGTAAGACAACAATCTCAGCGTTCTGTCTTCACATTGGTTGTGCGAGAGTTACTTCAGGTCAAAATCTTCAACAGTATCTGACACAGGAGAATATATCAGGTTAAGACTCTTCAACAGTTGTTGTAAGACCAGTTATCTTCGCGCTCTAAGTTCTTCACTTTTTGATCAACAAGAAAATTCTCAGCTTCAGGTTTTACTTTGTTGTTAAGCGCAGATTGTACCGTCTCGTCATGAGATCTTTACACGTGTTTGCTATAACGAAGCAATTATCTTCAGGCCTCTAAGAGTTCCAACAGTTTTCTGTCCAGCCAGAAATTATGCCTTCAGCTCTAGATCATTCAACGTTTTTGGGAAGCGTTTATTTAGGCATTAAGATCTGTCCAACAGTTGTTGCCTTTGCAAGAGAATTAACTTGCGCTCTAAGATCTTCACAGTTGTTCTAAGACAAAGCAAGAATTATACTTCAGCGCTCTAAGATCTTCAACAGTTGTTGCTAAGGCGAAGCAAGAATTATACTTCAGCGCTCTAAGATCTTCAACAGTTGTTGCTAAGACAAAGCAAGAATTATACTTCAGCGCTCTAAGATCTTCAACAGTTGTTGCTAAGGCGAAGCAAGAATTATACTTCAGCGCTCTAAGATCTTCAACAGTTGTTGCTAAGGCGAAGCGAGAATTATACTTCAGCGCTCTAAGATCTTCAACAGTTGTTGCTAAGACGAAGCAAGAATTATACTTCAGCGCTCTAAGATCTTCAACATTTGTTGCTAAGGCGAAGCAAGAATTATACTTCAGCGCTCTAAGATCTTCAACAGTTGTTGCTAAGGCGAAGCAAGAATTATACTTCAGCGCTCTAAGATCTTCAACAGTTGTTGCTAAGACGAAGCGAGAATTGTACCCTCAACGTCGTGAGATCTTTAACAGTTGTTGCTAAGACGAAGCGAGAATTGTACCCTCAACGTCGTGAGATCTTCAACATTTGTTGCTAAGACGAAGCGAGAATTGTACCCTCAACGTCGTGAGATCTTTAACATTTGTTGCTAAGGTGAAGCCAGAATTGTACCCTCAACATCGTGAGATCTTCAACAGTTGTTGCTAAGACGAAGCGAGAATTGTACCCTCAACGTCGTGAGATCTTTAACAGTTGTTGCTAAGACGAAGCGAGAATTGTACCCTCAACGTCATGAGATCTTCAACAGTTGTTGCTAAGGCGAAGCGAGAATTGTACCCTCAACGTCATGAGATCTTCAACAGCTGTTGCTAAGGCGAAGCGAGAATTGTACCCTCAACGTCATGAGATCTTCAACAGTTGTTGCTAAGGAGTTTATAGCACTGCAGTAACTGCCTTAATTTTTCAGCTTGACGCTGGCGGAGGCTAACCTATAAACTTCTGTCTGCTCCGCAACTACCTAACCTCACACTCTAGCTGTGAAACCCCAACCCGTATAGTTAAATCGTCTAACCTGTTATAAAGGACAATATCTGGAAGCCAGATGAGATCACATGGCACTCGTAGTTTAGTTATATTGTTGTAGTCACTAATGTTCCATAACAATTTCTGATCGTGCCATTCCTGAAAAAAAGAAGAAAAGAAAAAAGAAAAATCATGTCTAAGTAGTTTGTGAACAAGAATTTATTAGAATAATAATTTGGTTATTGTGGTTATAATAGCCGTCCATCGCAAGCGATGATGACAACAATCTCAGACGTGTACTGTTGCACCTATCTGGTGTGTGCGGAGGTGACTGTAGAGTCCAATCCTAGAACAGAATCCCCGACCACAGGTGGGGCATACATGATCAAGGTTAGACATGTGCGTGTTGTGTGCTCTGTCTTTCGCGCTGCTCGTTTTCTCTGTGACTCAACAATACGATGATTCTCAGCTATTGGGGTTTCCCTCTTTTGTTGTTACAGCGCCACATTTGGCGATCTTGCGCAAGGGATTCCCAGCACGATGTCTAATCGAAGCATTTCAGAGACACTTTAAGAGTGCCCTTTAAAGCGTTTTTTCTGTCCATCAGCTAAACTTCAAGCTCGCCATACATCAACTGTTTTGGGATGCGTTTATCAGGCATTCGAGCAACGTGACCGACCCATCTCAGTTGGGCCTTCTGCAACAGGGTGTTGACGCTTGGGATCTTGCTCTTGTGAGGACTTCGCTGTCTGGAATTTTGTCCTGCCAGTTTATTTTTAGTATTCTGCGTAGACAGCTTGTGTGGAAATGGTTTAATTTTCTTGCGTGTCTGCTATACACTGTCCATGTCTCGCTTGCGTACAGCAGCGTGGTTAGCACTATGGCCTGGTAAACTTTCAGCTTTGTGACTATGCTTATTCCCTTCCGTTCCCACACAGTGACACGTAACCTTCCGAACGCAGCACTGGCTTTGGATATCCTATTGTGGACCTCAGAATCTATGTTTGCCGATCTGGATAGGAGGCTGCCAAGATAAGCAAAGTTGTCCGTTGACTGGAGACGCTGGTGTTTAATGTTGATGACTGGATCGTAAATCTGTTCTCTAGGGGCGGGCTGGAACATGACCTCTGTTTTTGGTGTTAATGGTGAGGCCAAACCTATCATTTATTGGTTATTGTGGTATTTGCGGTAGCATAGTACATTTTTTCTTTTCCTGGACAGTAGTCCCAGGTTTGATTGGTATCAGGTTAGTTGGATTGAGTTTATTTTTGACCTGCGACTACTCTCAGGTCAACTTAATCTCAGTTCGGTTCCCAGGAAATTCTGGAAACTAAAGCGGCTGCCGTATGGCTGTCTTGCACACATTGAACATAAATAAACAGCTTGCTAGCTAAGGTCAAATTATCTGTCTATATCCTCTTATATGGCTTACACAAGAGGTTTCCACGTGTGTCGATCAGACACTTTTATAGAAATCGTTACCCACATCAGGTCACACTTTTTTAATTCTATTTTCACAGTTTATTCTACGTGTTTCCTTTAGGCGTCCATGTCTTCATTTTTTCCATTCGTTGTCTATCAAAGAGTTGGCATAGTCAAAGTCCAACACCAGTTGTATAATGTTTCCATTCGCTGTCTATCAAAGAGTTGGCATAGTCAAAGTCAACACCAGTTGTATAATGTTTCATTGTCTATCAGAGTGGCATAGCAAGTCCAACACCAGTTGTATAATGTTTCCATTCGCTGTCTATCAAAGAAGTTGGCATAGTAAAAGTCCAACACCAGTTGTATAAGTATAATGTTTCGATATCCAAACTGCTATAAAGAAGAAAATGCTATATTTTCCCCCAAAATAATGTCATTTTTCAAACTTAATCATCTAGGAAGTAATTAAGCAACAACAAAAAATGTAACAATTTTGAAATGAAATGTCTAGAAGAACAAGTTAAACGGATTATCTACGACATGGCCATTACATGTCTAACAAGAATGCTTGTGTGTATTTGCAGATGAGAAGCACATGAAGTTATCAAATCGACCAGCCTGGGTTTAATGAAACAATTCTTGTCAAGACATCTTTGTAAGGTTTTAGTTTACATTTATGATATCGGTTAATTTCATAAATACGGTAAGATTAAATCTGAAGTAATTCAGGCGATGTAACATTGATTATTTTTTGTTGCTACTCACAGAGCGATCACATTATTAGAAAGAATGTGATTAGATTTGACAAGAGGTCAAGTGTATGGTTCGATTAACTTGTCAATATATAAAATCAATATGCCAATAAATGCAGTTTAAACGTGGATATTTGTTCACGCTTTGTGTGCATAATTACGTTGAGATAGAAACAATTGTAGTGATGTAAGGTTTATATGTCTAGGCTGGGATATTGTCAAGTATAATAAAACTAGATTCTGTGAGAGTTCTTTAGGGTTCGGATTTGAAGAACAACTCAAACCCGGTATGAGAAACAATTGTAGTGATGTAAGGTTCATTGTGTCTAGGCTGGGATATTGTCGAGTATAATACAAATAGATTCTTCGAGAGTTCTTTAGGGTTAGTCATCTACGTGAACTTCTGTATAACTACATCTACTTGGACTTCTGTATAACTACATCTACGTGAACTTCTGTATAACTACATCTACTTGGACTTCTGTATAACTACATCTACTTGGACTTCTGTATAACTACATCTACTTGGACTTCTGTATAACTACATCTACTTGGACTTCTGTATAACTACATCTACTTGGACTTCTGTATAACTTCATTGGCTTCTGTATACTCTTATGACTTGTATCTCTTTGGATTTGTATACCATTACTTGACTTTAGAGACATTACTGTTTATGATTGTACATCTGACTTGATTCTGTTTTATCTTTGACTTTGTTCTAACTCAGTCACTAATCGGATTACTGAATCATCATCATGACTTGTAAGCATATGTAGAAGTCTTATACATTGTGCTTCAATTTGTCTAGACTGCATGAAAAAACTCATGTCTCAGAAAGTTTTTGACTTTCAACGTCATGTCCACTGCTTTGTAATTCTTCACATCGCTGTCTTCTAATGTTTCTTAACGTCCTGTTTCTCATTCGTCTTCAATGTTTCTGTAATGTCCTGCTGCCACATTCGACGCTTCAGTTTCTGAATGTCTTCCATTCGACTGTCTTCAATGTTTCTGTAATGTCCTGCTGCCCCATTCGACTTGGTCTTCCAATGTTTCTGTAATGTCCTGCTGCCACATTCGACTTGGTCTTCCAATGTTTCTGTAATGTCCTGCTGCCACATTCGACTTGGTCTTCAATGTTTCTGTAATGTCGCTGCCATCGCGCTTACCATTCGACTTGGTCTTCCAATGTTTCTGTAATGTCCTGCTGCCACATTCGAGGTAATGCTTATGTCTCTCCAATATGTTTCTTTTCTGTAATGTCCTCTGACATTCATTGGCTTAAGTTTCTTAATGCATCCAATTCGACTTGGTCTTCAATGTTTCGTAATGTCCTGCTGCCACATTCGACTTGGTCTTCAATGTTTCTGTAATGTCCTGCTGCCACATTCGACTTGGTCTTCCAATGTTTCTGTAATGTCCTGCTGCCACATTCGACTTGGTCTTCAATGTTTCTGTAATGTCTGCTGCCACATTCGACTTGGTCTTCAATGTTTCTGTAATGTCTGCTGCCACATTCGACTTGGTCTTCAATGTTTCTGTAATGTCTGCTGCCACATTCGACTTGGTCTTCCAATGTTTCTGTAATGTCTGCTGCCACATTCGACTTGGTCTTCAATGTTTCTGTAATGTCTGCTGCCACATTCGACTTGGTCTTCCAATGTTTCTGTAATGTCCTGCTGCCACATTCGACTTGGTCTTCCAATGTTTCTGTAATGTCCTGCTGCCACATTCGACTTGGTCTTCAATGTTTCTGTAATGTCTGCTGCCACATTCGACTTGAGTCTTCAATGTTTCTGTAATGTCTGCTGCCACATTCGACTTGGTCTTCCAATGTTTCTGTAATGTCATGCTGCCACATTCGACTTGGTCTTCAATGTTTCTGTAATGTCTGCTGCCACATTCGACTTGAGTCTTCAATGTTTCTGTAATGTCCTGCTGTCACATTCGACTTGGTCTTCCAATGTTTCTGTAATGTCATGCTGCACATTCGACTTGTCTTCAATGTTTCTGTAATGTCATGCTGCCACATTCGACTTGGTCTTCCAATGTTTCTGTAATGTCATGCTGCACATTCGACTTGGTCTTCAATGTTTCTGTAATGTCTGCTGCACATTCGACTTGGTCTTCAATGTTTCTGTAATGTCATGCTGCCACATTCACTTGGTCTTCAATGTTTCTGTAATGTCATGCTGCCACATTCGACTTGGTCTTACAATGTTTCTGTAATGTCATGCTGCCACATTCGACTTGGTCTTACAATGTTTCTGTAATGTCATGCTGCCACATTCGACTTGGTCTTCAATGTTTCTGTAATGTCATGCTGCCAATTCGACTTGGTCTTCCAATGTTTCTGTAATGTCTGCTGCCACATTCGACTTGGTCTTCCAATGTTTCTGTAATGTCATGCTGCCACATTCGACTTGGTCTTACAATGTTTCTGTAATGTCATGCTGCCACATTCGACTTGGTCTTACAATGTTTCTGTAATGTCATGCTGCCACATTCGACTTGGTCTTCCAATGTTTCTGTAATGTCATGCTGCCACATTCGACTTGGTCTTCCAATGTTTCTGTAATGTCCTGCTGCCACATTCGACTTGGTCTTCCAATGTTTCTGTAATGTCATGCTGCCACATTCGACTTGGTCTTCCAATGTTTCTGTAATGTCATGCTGCCACATTCGACTTGGTCTCCAATGTTTCTGTAATGTACTGCTGCCACATTCGACTTGGTCTTCCAATGTTTCTGTAATGTCATGCTGCCACATTCGACTTGGTCTTCCAATGTTTCTGTAATGTCATGCTGCCACATTCGACTTGGTCTTCCAATGTTTCTGTAATGTCATGCTGCCACATTCGACTTGGTCTTCCAATGTTTCTGTAATGTCATGCTGCCACATTCGACTTGGTCTTCCAATGTTTCTGTAATGTCCTGCTGCCACATTCGACTTGGTCTTCCAATGTTTCTGTAATGTCCTGCTGCCACATTCGACTTGGTCTTCCAATGTTTCTGTAATGTCCTGCTGCCACATTCGACTTGGTCTTCCAATGTTTCTGTAATGTCATGCTGCCACATTCGACTTGGTCTTCCAATGTTTCTGTAATGTCATGCTGCCACATTCGACTTGGTCTTCCAATGTTTCTGTAATGTCTGCTGCCACATTCGACTTGGTCTTCCAATGTTTCTGTAATGTCCTGCTGCCACATTCGACTTGGTCTTCCAATGTTTCTGTAATGTCCTGCTGCCACATTCGACTTGGTCTTCCAATGTTTCTGTAATGTCCTGCTGCCACATTCGACTTGGTTTTCCCAATGTTTCTGTAATGTCCTGCTGCCACATTCGACTTGGTCTTCCAATGTTTCTGTAATGTCCTGCTGCCACATTCGACTTGGTCTTCCAATGTTTCTGTAATGTCCTGCTGCCACATTCGACTTGGTCTTCCAATGTTTCTGTAATGTCCTGCTGCCACATTCGACTTGGTCTTCAATGTTTCTGTAATGTCCTGCTGCCACATTCGACTTGGTCTTCCAATGTTTCTGTAATGTCCTGCTGCCACATTCGACTTGGTCTTCCAATGTTTCTGTAATGTCCTGCTGCCACATTCGACTTGGTCTTCCAATGTTTCTGTAATGTCCTGCTGCCACATTCGACTTGGTCTTCCAATGTTTCTGTAATGTCCTGCTGCCACATTCGACTTGGTCTTCCAATGTTTCTGTAATGTCCTGCTGCCACATTCGACTTGGTCTTCCAATGTTTCTGTAATGTCCTGCTGCCACATTCGACTTGGTCTTCCAATGTTTCTGTAATGTCCTGCTGCCACATTCGACTTGGTTTTCCCAATGTTTCTGTAATGTCTGCTGCCACATTCGACTTGGTCTTCCAATGTTTCTGTAATGTCCTGCTGCCACATTCGACTTGGTCTTCCAATGTTTCTGTAATGTCCTGCTGCCACATTCGACTTGGTCTTCCAATGTTTCTGTAATGTCCTGCTGCCACATTCGACTTGGTCTTCCAATGTTTCTGTAATGTCCTGCTGCACATTGACTTGGTCTTCCAATGTTTCTGTAATGTCTGCTGCCACATTCGACTTGGTCTTCCAATGTTTCTGTAATGTCCTGCTGCCACATTCGACTTGGTCTTCCAATGTTTCTGTAATGTCCTGCTGCCACATTCGACTTGGTCTTCCAATGTTTCTGTAATGTCATGCTGCCACATTCGACTTGGTCTTCCAATGTTTCTGTAATGTCCTGCTGCCACATTCGACTTGGTCTTCCAATGTTTCTGTAATGTCATGCTGCCACATTCGACTTGGTCTTCCAATGTTTCTGTAATGTCTGCTGCCACATTCGACTTGGTCTTCCAATGTTTCTGTAATGTCCTGCTGCCACATTCGACTTGGTCTTCCAATGTTTCTGTAATGTCCTGCTGCCACATTCGACTTGGTCTTCCAATGTTTCTGTAATGTCATGCTGCCACATTCGACTTGGTCTTCCAATGTTTCTGTAATGTCATGCTGCCACATTCGACTTGGTCTTCCAATGTTTCTGTAATGTCATGCTGCCACATTCGACTTGGTCTTCCAATGTTTCTGTAATGTCCTGCTGCCACATTCGACTTGGTCTTCCAATGTTTCTGTAATGTCCTGCTGCCACATTCGACTTGGTCTTCCAATGTTTCTGTAATGTCCTGCTGCCACATTCGACTTGGTCTTCCAATGTTTCTGTAATGTCATGCTGCCACATTCGACTTGGTCTTCCAATGTTTCTGTAATGTCATGCTGCCACATTCGACTTGGTCTTCCAATGTTTCTGTAATGTCTGCTGCCACATTCGACTTGGTCTTCCAATGTTTCTGTAATGTCCTGCTGCCACATTCGACTTGGTCTTCCAATGTTTCTGTAATGTCCTGCTGCCACATTCGACTTGGTCTTCCAATGTTTCTGTAATGTCATGCTGCCACATTCGACTTGGTCTTCCAATGTTTCTGTAATGTCCTGCTGCCACATTCGACTTGGTCTTCAATGTTTCTGTAATGTCCTGCTGCCACATTTGACTTGGTCTTCCAATGTTTCTGTAATGTCCTGCTGCCACATTCGACTTGGTCTTCCAATGTTTCTGTAATGTCCTGCTGCCACATTCGACTTGGTCTTCCAATGTTTCTGTAATGTCCTGCTGCCACATTCGACTTGGTCTTCCAATGTTTCTGTAATGTCCTGCTGCCACATTCGACTTGGTCTTCCAATGTTTCTGTAATGTCCTGCTGCCACATTCGACTTGGTCTTCCAATGTTTCTGTAATGTCCTGCTGCCACATTCGACTTGGTCTTCCAATGTTTCTGTAATGTCCTGCTGTCACATTCGACTTGGTCTTCCAATGTTTCTGTAATGTCATGCTGCCACATTCGACTTGGTCTTCCAATGTTTCTGTAATGTCCTGCTGCCACATTCGACTTGGTCTTCCAATGTTTCTGTAATGTCCTGCTGCCACATTCGACTTGGTCTTCCAATGTTTCTGTAATGTCCTGCTGCCACATTCGACTTGGTCTTCCAATGTTTCTGTAATGTCCTGCTGCCACATTCGACTTGGTCTTCCAATGTTTCTGTAATGTCATGCTGCCACATTCGACTTGGTCTTCCAATGTTTCTGTAATGTCCTGCTGCCACATTCGACTTGGTTTTCCCAATGTTTCTGTAATGTCCTGCTGCCACATTCGACTTGGTCTTCCAATGTTTCTGTAATGTCATGCTGCCACATTCGACTTGGTCTTCCAATGTTTCTGTAATGTCCTGCTGCCACATTCGACTTGGTCTTCCAATGTTTCTGTAATGTCCTGCTGCCACATTCGACTTGGTCTTCCAATGTTTCTGTAATGTCTGCTGCCACATTCGACTTGGTCTTCCAATGTTTCTGTAGTCTGCCACATTCGACGTCTTCAATGTTTCTGTAATGTCCTGCTGCCACATTCGACTTGGTCTTCCAATGTTTCTGTAATGTCATGCTGCCACATTCGACTTGGTCTTCCAATGTTTCTGTAATGTCCTGCTGCCACATTCGACTTGGTCTTCAATGTTTCTGTAATGTCCTGCTGCCACATTCGACTTGGTCTTCCAATGTTTCTGTAATGTCTGCTGCCACATTCGACTTGGTCTTCCAATGTTTCTGTAATGTCCTGCTGCCACATTCGACTTGGTCTTCCAATGTTTCTGTAATGTCCTGCTGCCACATTCGACTTGGTCTTCCAATGTTTCTGTAATGTCCTGCTGCCACATTGACTTGGTCTTCAATGTTTCTGTAATGTCTGCTGCCACATTCGACTTGGTCTTCCAATGTTTCAATTCCCTTGTGTTAATGTCTGTGCTGCCACATTCGACTTGGTCTTCCAATGTTTCTGTAATGTCCTGCTGCCACATTCGACTTGGTCTTCCAATGTTTCTGTAATGTCCTGCTGCCACATTCGACTTGGTCTTCCAATGTTTCTGTAATGTCCTGCTGCCACATTCGACTTGGTCTTCCAATGTTTCTGTAATGTCCTGCTGCCACATTCGACTTGGTCTTCCAATGTTTCTGTAATGTCCTGCTGCCACATTCGACTTGGTCTTCCAATGTTTCTGTAATGTCCTGCTGCCACATTCGACTTGGTCTTCCAATGTTTCTGTAATGTCCTGCTGCACATTCGACTTGGTCTTCAATGTTTCTGTAATGTCCTGCTGCCACATTCGACTTGGTCTTCCAATGTTTCTGTAATGTCCTGCTGCCACATTCGACTTGGTCTTCCAATGTTTCTGTAATGTCCTGCTGCCACATTCGACTTGGTCTTCCAATGTTTCTGTAATGTCCTGCTGCCACATTCGACTTGGTCTTCCAATGTTTCTGTAATGTCCTGCTGCCACATTCGACTTGGTCTTCCAATGTTTCTGTAATGTCCTGCTGCCACATTCGACTTGGTCTTCCAATGTTTCTGTAATGTCATGCTGCCACATTCGACTTGGTCTTCCAATGTTTCTGTAATGTCCTGCTGCCACATTCGACTTGGTCTTCAATGTTTCTGTAATGTCCTGCTGCCACATTCGACTTGGTTTTCCAATGTTTCTGTAATGTCCTGCTGCCACATTCGACTTGGTCTTCCAATGTTTCTGTAATGTCCTGCTGCCACATTCGACTTGGTCTTCCAATGTTTCTGTAATGTCCTGCTGCCACATTCGACTTGGTCTTCCAATGTTTCTGTAATGTCCTGCTGCCACATTCGACTTGGTCTTCCAATGTTTCTGTAATGTCCTGCTGCCACATTCGACTTGGTCTTCCAATGTTTCTGTAATGTCCTGCTGCCACATTCGACTTGGTCTTCCAATGTTTCTGTAATGTCTGCTGCCACATTCGACTTGGTCTTCCAATGTTTCTGTAATGTCCTGCTGCCACATTCGACTTGGTCTTCCAATGTTTCTGTAATGTCCTGCTGCCACATTCGACTTGGTCTTCAATGTTTCTGTAATGTCCTGCTGCCACATTCGACTTGGTCTTCCAATGTTTCTGTAATGTCCTGCTGCCACATTCGACTTGGTCTTCCAATGTTTCTGTAATGTCCTGCTGCCACATTCGACTTGGTCTTCCAATGTTTCTGTAATGTCCTGCTGCCACATTCGACTTGGTCTTCCAATGTTTCTGTAATGTCCTGCTGCCACATTCGACTTGGTCTTCCAATGTTTCTGTAATGTCCTGCTGCCACATTCGACTTGGTCTTCCAGTGTTTCTGTAATGTCCTGCTGCCACATTCGACTTGGTCTTCCAATGTTTCTGTAATGTCCTGCTGCCACATTCGACTTGGTCTTCCAATGTTTCTGTAATGTCCTGCTGCCACATTCGATTTGGTCTTCCAATGTTTCTGTAATGTCCTGCTGCCACATTCGACTTGGTCTTCCAATGTTTCTGTAATGTCCTGCTGCCACATTCGACTTGGTCTTCCAATGTTTCTGTAATGTCCTGCTGCCACATTCGACTTGGTCTTCCAATGTTTCTGTAATGTCCTGCTGCCACATTCGACTTGGTCTTCCAATGTTTCTGTAATGTCTGCTGCCAATTCGACTTGGTCTTCAATGTTTCTGTAATGTCCTGCTGCCACATTCGACTTGGTCTTCAATGTTTCTGTAATGTCCTGCTGCCACATTCGACTTGGTCTTCCAATGTTTCTGTAATGTCCTGCTGCCACATTCGACTTGGTCTTCAATGTTTCTGTAATGTCCTGCTGCCACATTCGACTTGGTCTTCCAATGTTTCTGTAATGTCCTGCTGCCACATTCGACTTGGTCTTCCAATGTTTCTGTAATGTCCTGCTGCCACATTCGACTTGGTCTTCCAATGTTTCTGTAATGTCATGCTGCCACATTCGACTTGGTCTTCCAATGTTTCTGTAATGTCATGCTGCCACATTCGACTTGGTCTTCCAATGTTTCTGTAATGTCCTGCTGCCACATTCGACTTGGTCTTACAATGTTTCTGTAATGTCATGCTGCCACATTCGACTTGGTCTTCCAATGTTTCTGTAATGTCCTGCTGCCACATTCGACTTGGTCTTCAATGTTTCTGTAATGTCCTGCTGCCACATTCGACTTGGTCTTCCAATGTTTCTGTAATGTCCTGCTGCCACATTCGACTTGGTCTTCCAATGTTTCTGTAATGTCCTGCTGCCACATTCGACTTGGTCTTCCAATGTTTCTGTAATGTCCTGCTGCCACATTCGACTTGGTCTTCAATGTTTCTGTAATGTCCTGCTGCCACATTCGACTTGGTCTTCCAATGTTTCTGTAATGTCCTGCTGCCACATTCGACTTGGTCTTCCAATGTTTCTGTAATGTCTGCTGCCACATTCGACTTGGTCTTCCAATGTTTCTGTAATGTCCTGCTGCCACATTCGACTTGGTTTTCCCAATGTTTCTGTAATGTCCTGCTGCCACATTCGACTTGGTCTTCCAATGTTTCTGTAATGTCCTGCTGCCACATTCGACTTGGTCTTCCAGTGTTTCTGTAATGTCCTGCTGCCACATTCGACTTGGTCTTCCAATGTTTCTGTAATGTCCTGCTGCCACATTCGACTTGGTCTTCCAATGTTTCTGTAATGTCCTGCTGCCACATTCGATTTGGTCTTCCAATGTTTCTGTAATGTCCTGCTGCCACATTCGACTTGGTCTTCCAATGTTTCTGTAATGTCCTGCTGCCACATTCGACTTGGTCTTCCAATGTTTCTGTAATGTCCTGCTGCCACATTCGACTTGGTCTTCCAATGTTTCTGTAATGTCCTGCTGCCACATTCGACTTGGTCTTCCAATGTTTCTGTAATGTCCTGCTGCCACATTCGACTTGGTCTTCCAATGTTTCTGTAATGTCCTGCTGCCACATTCGACTTGGTCTTCCAATGTTTCTGTAATGTCTGCTGCCACATTCGACTTGGTTTTCCCAATGTTTCTGTAATGTCCTGCTGCCACATTCGACTTGGTCTTCAATGTTTCTGTAATGTCCTGCTGCCACATTCGACTTGGTCTTCCAATGTTTCTGTAATGTCCTGCTGCCACATTCGACTTGGTCTTCCAATGTTTCTGTAATGTCCTGCTGCCACATTCGACTTGGTCTTCCAATGTTTCTGTAATGTCATGCTGCCACATTCGACTTGGTCTTCCAATGTTTCTGTAATGTCATGCTGCCACATTCGACTTGGTCTTCCAATGTTTCTGTAATGTCCTGCTGCCACATTCGACTTGGTCTTCCAATGTTTCTGTAATGTCATGCTGCCACATTCGACTTGGTCTTCCAATGTTTCTGTAATGTCCTGCTGCCACATTCGACTTGGTCTTCCAATGTTTCTGTAATGTCCTGCTGCCACATTCGACTTGGTCTTCCAATGTTTCTGTAATGTCCTGCTGCCACATTCGACTTGGTCTTCCAATGTTTCTGTAATGTCATGCTGCCACATTCGACTTGGTCTTCCAATGTTTCTGTAATGTCCTGCTGCCACATTCGACTTGGTCTTCCAATGTTTCTGTAATGTCCTGCTGCCACATTCGACTTGGTCTTCCAATGTTTCTGTAATGTCCTGCTGCCACATTCGACTTGGTCTTCCGATGTTTCTGTAATGTCCTCTGCCACATTCGACTTGGTCTTCAATGTTTCTGTAATGTCCTGCTCCCATTCGACTTGTCTTCCAATGTTTCTGAATTCGCTGCCATATTCGACTTGTCTTCCGATGTTTCTGTAATGACCTGCCTGCCACATTGACTTGGTCTTCCGATGTTTCTGTAATGTCCTGCTGCCAATTCATTGTTTCCAGATGTTTCTGAATGTCTGCTGCCACATTCGACTTGGTCTTCAATGTTTCTGTAATGTCCTGCTCCACATTCGACTTGGTCTTCGATGTTTCTAATGTCCTGCTGCAACATTCGACTTGTCTTCCGATGTTTCTTAATGTCCTGCCACATTCGACTTGGTCTTCCGATGCCTCTACTACAGGACCATTCTTCCATTACTGTTCTCTAAGCCTACAATGTCGTTTAATGTGACAAATGACTTTATTTTCAACACAGGATGATGTTGGTCTATGACAATGCTCTCGATATGTATATCTTGTTAAAGTCAGGACGTTCTAAGAAATTTTCGGTAGCACATTATTTGAACGCTTCAATTTTGTTCTTAATGGACCAGTGGTGGCGTCTGTGCTAGGGAATAGTGACTGTCTTTAACCTGACATTCTGATCTAGAGTCACGCTGCATACAATTGTTCTTAGTAATTTTACAAAGGACGATGGCACCACCGTTCAGAAGTAATGGCCAACTACTGAACGTAATAATGCCTAGAAAATCGAACAGCGTTAAAAGCTGGTGTTGATTGCACAGTCCTAAAGGATATGAATTAATTTAATGGACCAATACACAAATCATTCAGAAAAAAACATCAGTATCATTTAAACTGAAGTGCTACATAAAGACTCTTAGAATACATTGAAACTGAAGTGCTACATAAAGACTCTTAGAATACATTGAAACTGAAGTGCTACATAAAGACTCTTAGAATACATTGAAACTGAAGTGCTACATAAAGACTCTTAGAATACATTGGCCATCGAAGAGGAGGAACTTTGACATTATACAATACCTAAACGTCTCGTAACATTTACTCGTAAACAATATCAGATTTCGATATTTGCAGCTTAACATTTTAGCTATCTTACCAGTGTCAAACATGGCCAATAACAGCAGCTAATGAGCGGAAAATCATAACGCAAGAGATGAGGTGTCTTAGAAGAGCTGCAGGTGTGACAATAAGAGACAAAATTAGAAATGAAGAAATCAGAAGAAGACTGGATGTGAAACCTGTCATGCAATTCATAAAAGAACAACAGATTAAATGGTTTGGACACCTGACAAGAATGCCCTGGTATCGTCTACCACAGAGAGCCACACAGAAAAAGTATAATGAGTACAAAGCAAGAGGAAGACCACGCAAAGATGGAGCGACGGCATCAAGAACAGCCTTACGAAAATGAATATCAGCTTACGAAGTACCTTAAAACAAGCATACACAAGATCACTACGTTTCACCCCACCCCTTCCCCCAACACGTCTATAAAGAAGTAAATGATGGAAGAGAAGAAGAGAAATATTTGGATTACTTAAAGTGCCCACTAGCTTAGAGAGAGAGGGGAGAGAGAGAGAGAAGAAGAGAAGAGTCTAATTGTGAATTTGTGTAACGCCCGACTTTGATTTCGTGTTGTAGGGTAAATTATACACTATTTCCTGATAGTATTCTAGACTTTTTGAAAGTATGAAAGAAAGTTGGCACAGAACCTTGCTTGAATTACATTGAGAAATAAAGAATGAAGTGGTTTGGCCACTTAATAAGAATGCATCCAAACTCCACGGTATACAGAGTCTTCTACAATAGAACACCAGAGAAGAAGGCAAGAGGTAAACCACGAAAAAAAAGATGGTTAGATGGTATAGCAGAATCATGTGAAAGAGCAAAAATAACAATCACCAAGCCACCAGAACAGCACAAAACAAAAACAGAAAAACCACAACACTGGACAACAACCCGGTAGCAGTGTGACGACAAAAGAAGAAGAAGGTTCTAGACTTTATTTATTCTTTTATTATGTTGGAGCTAGCTAGGTTCATGCCCAAGTATAAATGTTTCTGTTCTTTTGTTTTTCATTTTATCTACTTGTATGTATTCCGCTTTCGTTTTATTTTTCTCTCTTGCTATTGCCATATATTCTATCTTTGTCTGGATATCAGTTTTCCTGAATCTTTTATCGATTTTTAACTGTATGTGATTATTTTACACGTTCAACGTAAACATGGACCTACATTTTATTGCCCATCTCCGATAGGATTAGACATTTCATCTGACCTAATTTCAAAGATTTCTGGAAAATAGCCCCATCTGTGTGCATGGAAGGCAAATCAAATATTTTTGGTGAGTGAGACGAACACTGTACCTCAGTCCCACAGAGTCACCTCCCCCCCACCCCAAACTTGTCGTATTTTTCTGTGGGGTCAAAGACGCAATACTAGGGACAACGGCACGCCAGGATTAGTGAGCAGGCACTAATCAATACTCTTCCCCACCTCCACGTGGTGACCTGGAAAAAGACAGAGAATCCTGTCTGAATAAGCGGGTAGGGATCGAGAGAGAGCTACTCTGGTATAAGCAGTGATGCAAGAAGTTATGTTGTACGAGATCTACTAGCAAGAAAGACGAGAAGAATCCCCGAGTGACTGTCTCAGCACCTTCCTCCCGGCAGACGGGAAAAGCGAAATCAATTTAAAAAAACGAATCGTATAAAATTGATAAGGTACGAGTCGTCAGGAGGAAAATATTCACGTCCCCTCGAAGGTGGCAACGCCTTTGCCAGCTCTCGGCAAGGATCGTCGGAAAAGATGCAATGTGAAGTGACGACACAAGGGAAGATTGCAGTTAACTCCGTACAAGAGGCCAAGCGTAGATATATCTATTATGTAAAGTTAGCCAAGCGCAAATCCTAAAGTTGCACTTTAGCGCCTAACGAAGCTGCCTTCCCCGAAACAACCGGGCACGTACTGTTGTTCTTATAACTAACATCCCCTGAGAAATCGGGACGGGTGATGTTTGGCGAGAGCAATATCTAAATTGCGCTTATAGCGTCTAATGAAACGACCCTCTACATTAGTTGTGCGCAGCCCCAGTCCAGTGTTTCCTGGGGCCACGGAAAATGCAGAGTAGAAACTGCAAATTGCCAAGTGCCGACACGCGCCTCGAAAAGGCCTTAATTTTTTCTATTCCTGAATAAACTCAACGTGGTCAGAAAAGTAAGACCGACATTGTAAAGATTTGATAGGCTGTCCAACTCCGAACAATGGCGAAGGCCGACACGTTTCACGGTGTGTTCCACGAGTAAGATGCCGTCCCAGGACAAGCCTATGTGCCCCAAAAAGACTGAGAAATGTTCCTAATCCGAAACGATCTCACATAGTCAGAAAGGGTGCACAGTGTAGACATACTCTTTGACGTAGATCATAAAGCCCTAATATCCGGTGAAAGATGATCGTGAAAGAGCAATTCTACGGAAAGCTACCCTAGTAAATAAAATGCTGGCACTAAGTCGGATGTTCTAGCCTTGTCACCATAGGCGCATAACTTGGCACAAAGTATAATCGCTCTTGGGCTCAGATCCCATACACACCACAAAGATTGGTTTAATAAGTGGTTGAGAGGAGCGTTCGCGAAGAAGAAAAAGAAGTGTTTTTCTGTAACTGTATTTATACAAGGACAACAGTGGTACTATTCTGTAGTCTTAGTCTCGTCTAAGACTTTCAAGTAATGACAATAATTTATCTTAATACCGTTTTGTTCAATCACTAAGGATTGCTCTAAGCTGAAAATTAGAGGCTGTTGGCCCTGCTGTCACCACGCAATGTGCAGGCCATGTTTTCGATTGTACCAAGGAAAGAAAAAATACCTCTGATCGTACATTGATTTTGAACAACGTCATCATGACTGAGAGACACTTATCTAGATCACGTAATCACCCACTTCTCGATTGTATAGACCAACGGCTCCTAAACTTTACATTGCGCGCGCCCCCTTTTCAATACATTTTGCTGCCGCGGAACCGGAAAAGTTTCTATATATGAAAATGGACAAGAATGAATTAACTCTGTTATAATAGTAAACAATATCTACAATTTAATATTTTAATAAACAGCAAAGAAAACATTAATAATATAATTAGGCTTAAAATGTATTTTTCTCTTTGAAATGTCAAAGATCATAATATTTCATCAAGCACTTGAGGACACCCTGTGAGTACCCCGCAGATCCCAGTTTGAGAAACGTTGGTATAGACTATTATTAACATAACGATAACAGTATCAACATTTGATGAAACATTATTGCAGTGTTTCAGCTTGCTAAGAGCAGACATTGATTGAAAGAAAAATCATTTATGTATTTATTTTTGTGTGGGAAGGTAATGTATTCTCAATGAGGTATATGGCTATCTTGACATCGCAAAATAAAAATGAAGTGAAATTGAAATCGAAAAATTATGTGGAAATCTAACCGAAGAAATAAAATATACAAAAAATGCATCGTTATGACGCACTTGACATGCTAAAACGACGATCAATTACTAAAATTTGAGAAGGAAAATGAAATTCACCAAGAATGATTTGAAATTGCATATACACATGCCTGTTATAATTTCTGCTTCACTATTTTTTCTTCAAGCATGAATGATTTCTTATATATTTTAATACATACAATAAGTTTACAGCAATTGAAAAATATAACATTTCAAACTATGATATAAATCCTTCTTACAATAGGTTCCATAGATTCAGTGTCTTTGAGGTTAAATACCTGTGGAATTTGGAGGAAATGTCCGTTTTTTTCTTCGCTAACGTTTCTTTATTAGTTTAGTTAGTTAAGCATCACTTCTCTGTTATGTAGACAACAGCGCGACTGCATATGAGTCTACTTCACGTTCTTCAGAGTTCTACATATCTTACCACGGGACCGGGCCAGCATTATTAAGTCTATAATACTTCATGTTCTTGTCGATCCAACGATTGTGTACAAAAGTAAATGCTGAAATGTAAAGGATTAACTTCATTGCACCAAATTTCCACACATTGTTCGATCCCTCTGCACAGATGTAAAGCAGCAACTTGCTGAGAGTATTACTCCAAGCGCAAGTACGGCAGATTCTGCAACAATCATCCAAGAGATATCTGGCAAAAATGCAGTCTTGAACCAAACGATGTTGTCTAGATTCGAAAACATGACCTTTATAAAGCAAAACTTGATTACATAGACCACATAGACCACCAAATATTTTTTTGCTATCATCATTATCATCATCGTCATCGTCATCGTCATCGTCATCATCATCAAGTGCCATGACAGTAGGTGTAGACAATGCTTTGTCTTTTGTTCTCGTTACGAGTTCTGATACTATTTTCAAGTAGCGCCATGATGTTAAACTGTTTATAATATTTTCCCTATGTCAATCTATATCTCTCTTTCCCTTTATCTTGTCCGTTGTCACTTTCCATGTTAGCTTTTCTCTTTACATAGCATGTTTAAAGAATGTTGATTGTTTCTTTATAATCCGTTTCGTAAGCAATCTGGTCTATCCTACTTTCTTTAGAATATTATCATTTGTCATTTTTTCTGTCCATTAATCTTCTCATCAATCTTCAATAAAATCAGCTCTATGTAACCTTTAATAATTGAATATTCCTGTTATTTATTGTCCATGATTCACGTCCGTATGTAAGAAGTGGTGTACACACGGTTTTACAAAAATTGTAATAACTTCTTTCGTACTTTCTTTCATAATCACATTTTATTACACAAGTGTTTTTTTTTCATTTTCCAGAAAACTACATTAGATTAATTGATTCTATTGTTTATTTATTTATTACATTTACCATCGGATGTAATTGTTACACCCAGGTAATTTAATTGGTTTTCTTGTTTTAGATGTTTCCTTTTTTCCTAATTATATATATTTTTGAGGAGACCTATACTATTAACTTTACTTTGTTATTAACTATTAACTTGTTATTTTTACTTAGACATTTTGGTTGACTATCTTCTGTCAGGTTTTCTTCCATCGTTTGTAGGTCCATTTCACTTTCAGCTAGTAATATAGTCACAACAGCATGCCTT
This sequence comes from Arion vulgaris, assembly GCA_020796225.1. NCBI lineage: Eukaryota > Metazoa > Mollusca > Gastropoda > Stylommatophora > Arionidae > Arion > Arion vulgaris. Next base: position 52,991,393 of record CM036753.1, on the reverse strand, counting down.
ACATTTGGCGTTCCTAATGTCTTTGTTCCGGGCCGCGCCGTTCTGTTCAGAAGAGCATTTTTTTTCAGGTAACCTAAGAATTGTTAACTACAGAGCTCGCGCTATGCCCATTAGTCTCGGCAGGTGGTGTGCCAATTCTGGGGAGATTGACAGAGCAATATAGGGTAAAAGTCCAGTGCAATGAAGTCAGTTCTTCCGCTTTAGACCCTATCATGCATACCAAACTACTCACTTCCATGTCAACCTGTTTGCATACATACCTAGCCAATCTACCAACAACCTACCTACCTACCTACCTACCTACCTACCGACCGACCTACCTACCTACCTACCACTTACCTACCTACCTACCTACCTACCTGCCTACCTACCTACCCACCTACCTACCTGCCTACCTACCTACCTGCCTACCTACCTACCGACCGACCTACCTACCTACCTACCACTTACCTACCTACCTACCTACCTACCTACCCAGGGCTGCGAAATGTAAATAGGCTTTTAATGCCAGATTTTAGAGAGAAAAAATGCTAGAAAATGCTAGAAATATATTTTTAATGCTAGGAAAAATTCCAGAACATATTTTACCTACCAATTTGTTGTGATTTTCCTTACAGAATTTTCCTTGAGCAAGATCAGTGGTCAAATCTTCCTTGAAATAAGGAGCAATGACATTCTTTACAATATTTTACACACTTTGTACGATCATCCTAGCTTTATTTACCATTTCACTATCAGATATGATATTTTTGCACACATCTACCAAGTGATCACAAGAACTGAATGATGAATGACAACAAATAAACATTGCTAAATTGGCCTCAAGTGTAGATATCTTATCATCTTTCTTCGCAACGAAACTTGTAAGAAGAACACTTTGACATGGACTAGCAAGTTTATGTTTCTTTGTTTCACAATGATTTGCTAAAAGAGAATATTTAGTTAAAATGTCATATCTACAATACTTGCAATGAGCTTTAGAGGAATCAGTTGGTACTTCAAGTAGCCACTTTGCAAAAGCATTCCTTTCGAAATTTTGGCGGATACGTTGGTCTTGTTTTATTCATTGCTGAATGAAGGATTCTCTTTATGATTTGAACAGTCCTCCGTTGGTTTGGAAATGATTATAAAACTTAAGAACAGTCACTGATGAACTGCGAGCAAATACAAAAGCTGGTGGCAAGCCAACAACATTGAACAAGTTGCACCATTACAGCTACAGTTAAATCTCAGTCAAACGCGCGTGGACCTCAGAGAGAGAGAGAGAGAGAGAGAGAGAGAGTATAAGTACGTCCCACATTGAAAAATTCATTACCAGAATCTCGCTGTAGTAAATTTTCTGTGTTTGTTCGTCTTGTTTTTGTCGATTTTCTGATTCATGGACCAAACTAAAAGAAATGCTAAAAATGCTAATTAATTTTATTTGAATGCTGAATTTACTGCTAGATGCTAGATGAAAATTTGTAATGCTAGATCGTAAAAAAATAATGCTAGATCTAGCATTAAAAATGCTAGATTGGCAACACTGTACCTGTCTACCTACCCACCTACACACCTAACCACCTAACCACCTACCCACCTACCCACCTACACGCCTACCCGCCTGTCTGCCTACCTGCCTACCTACATACACACACACACTCACACACATACTTGCATATATAATATCTATCTACTACCTGTATCTACTATCTACTACTACTACTACCTATCTACCTACCCGTCCACCTGTCTACAGTCTATCATCGATAAAACTATCGCCGTCTATCATCAATAAAACTATCGGCCCGACCGCCCGTCTGAATTTCTTCCTATGTTTTTCTGTCTAATTATTTATCAGTTGAACTATCTGTTGAGCCTGCTTTCAAGTTAATCTCTAGATTTGATCTGTGTGTAAAATCTTATTTTAAAAAAACACAGCTACACTGTCAACTGGAATTCTCCAAATTATAAAAATTCAGACACACAGTTAAGGTTATGTCAGCCTAACATTGAAATTTGGAAGACAAAAAGGTAGTTAGATTTTTTTAAAACCGCTGATTACTTTTAATGTCACAACAGCCTCTATAAATAACCTTTTCTGAATGTCTCATTTGAAACGCCATTAATTACAAAACATGCATGACTGTCACTCCTGGAAATTAGAGTAACACGTGCAATTGAAATTATAGTTGACGTAACACATCATATGTTTGAGAATTAGGGAAATATTAGAAGATAATAATTTGAAAGAGATTGAATTTGATTATAACTTAGTTATAGAAAGCAGAATAAAATAACCCGTTAGCTTGAAATTTATCTAGAAAAGAGAATTTTTGATACGACCATCATCATTGTACTTCGCTGACAAACCGTATGTGCTCCAATATTTTTCTTACACATAAATATCTCAGAGGCAGTGCACGAATTCCGTAGAACAGGATGTCATCCCCAATGTAATTTCGAAGGTAGTGAACTATTGTATAAGTTTTATTTTGATTTTGTTTAAAAACTGAATTTTGATCGGCAGCGGATTTGCGGCATTCTCTAATCAATTTTTGGTATTCGTTTACTTGCACAACTTGAAGACGGGATGTATCTCTTATCATCGACTTCTATATGATTAGGAACTTGGTATTCGTTTACTTGCACAACTTGAAGACGGGATGTATCTCTTATCATCGACTTCTATATGATTAGGAACTCGGTATTTGTTTACTTGCACAACTTGAAGACGGGATGTATCTCTTATCATCGACTTCTATATGATTAGGAACTCGGTATTTGTTTACTTGTACAACTTGAAGACGGGATGTATCTCTTATCATCGACTTCTATATGATTAGGAACTCGGTATTCGTTTACTTGTACAACTTGAAGACGGGATGTATCTCTTATCATCGACTTCTATATGATTAGGAACTCGGTATTCGTTTACTTGTACAACTTGAAGACGGGATGTATCTCTTATCATCGACTTCTATATGATTAGGAACTCGGTATTTGTTTACTTGCACAACTTGAAGACGGGATTTATCTCTTATCATCGACTTCTATATGATTAGGAACTCGATATTCGTTTACTTGCACAACTTGAAGACGAGATTTATCTCTTATCATCGACTTCTATATGATTAGGAACTCGGTATTTGTTTACTTGTACAACTTGAAGATGGGATTTATCTCTTATCATCGACTTCTATATGATTAGGAACTCGATATTCGTTTACTTGTACAACTTGAAGACGGGATGTATCTCTTATCATCGACTTCTATATGATTAGGAACTCGGTATTTGTTTACTTGCACAACTTGAAGACGGGATGTATCTCTTATCATCGACTTCTATATGATTAGGAACTCGGTATTCGTTTACTTGCACAACTTGAAGACGGGATGTATCTCTTATCATCGTCTTCTATATGATTAGGAACTCGGTATTTGTTTACTTGTACAACTTGAAGACGGGATTTATCTCTTATCATCGTCTTCTATATGATTAGGAACTCGGTATTCGTTTACTTGCACAACTTGAAGACGGGATTTATCTCTTATCATCGACTTCTATATGATTAGGAACTCGGTATTCGTTTACTTGCACAACTTGAAGACGGGATGTATCTCTTATCATCGACTTCTATATGATTAGGAACTCGGTATTTGTTTACTTGTACAACTTGAAGACGGGATTTATCTCTTATCATCGTCTTCTATATGATTAGGAACTCGGTATTCGTTTACTTGCACAACTTGAAGACGGGATTTATCTCTTATCATCGACTTCTATATGATTAGGAACTCGGTATTCGTTTACTTGCACAACTTGAAGACGGGATTTATCTCTTATCATCGACTTCTATATGATTAGGAACTTGGTATTCGTTTACTTGCACAACTTGAAGACGGGATGTATCTCTTATCATCGACTTCTATATGATTAGGAACTCGGTATTTGTTTACTTGTACAACTTGAAGACGGGATGTATCTCTTATCATCGACTTCTATATGATTAGGAACTCGGTATTCGTTTACTTGCACAACTTGAAGACGGGATGTATCTCTTATCATCGACTTCTATATGATTAGGAACTCGGTATTTGTTTACTTGCACAACTTGAAGACGGGATGTATCTCTTATCATCGACTTCTATATGATTAGGAACTCGGTATTCGTTTACTTGTACAACTTGAAGACGAGATTTATCTCTTATCATCGACTTCTATATGATTAGGAACTCGGTATTTGTTTACTTGCACAACTTGAAGACGGGATGTATCTCTTATCATCGACTTCTATATGATTAGGAACTCGGTATTCGTTTACTTGCACAACTTGAAGACGGGATGTATCTCTTATCATCGTCTTCTATATGATTAGGAACTTGGTATTCGTTTACTTGTACAACTTGAAGACGGGATGTATCTCTTATCATCGACTTCTATATGATTAGGAACTCGGTATTCGTTTACTTGCACAACTTGAAGACGGGATGTATCTCTTATCATCGTCTTCTATATGATTAGGAACTTGGTATTCGTTTACTTGCACATCTTGAAGACGGATTTATCTCTTATCATCGACTTCTATATGATTAGGAACTTGGTATTCGTTTACTTGTACAACTTGAAGACGGGATGTATCTCTTATCATCGTCTTCTATATGATTAGGAACTCGGTATTCGTTTACTTGCACAACTTGAAGACGGGATTTATCTCTTATCATCGACTTCTATATGATTAGGAACTCGGTATTCGTTTACTTGTACAACTTGAAGACGGGATGTATCTCTTATCATCGACTTCTATATGATTAGGAACTCGGTATTCGTTTACTTGTACAACTTGAAAACGGGATGTATCTCTTATCATCGACTTCTATATGATTAGGAACTCGGTATTTGTTTACTTGCACAACTTGAAGACGGGATGTATCTCTTATCATCGACTTCTATATGATTATGAACTCGATATTCGTTTACTTGCACAACTTGAAGACGGGATGTATCTCTTATCATCGACTTCTATATGATTAGGAACTTGGTATTCGTTTACTTGCACAACTTGAAGACGGGATTTATCTCTTATCATCGACTTCTATATGATTAGGAACTTGGTATTCGTTTACTTGCACAACTTGAAGACGGGATGTATCTCTTATCATCGACTTCTATATGATTAGGAACTCGGTATTTGTTTACTTGTACAACTTGAAGACGGGATGTATCTCTTATCATCGACTTCTATATGATTAGGAACTCGGTATTCGTTTACTTGCACAACTTGAAGACGGGATGTATCTCTTATCATCGACTTCTATATGATTAGGAACTCGGTATTTGTTTACTTGCACAACTTGAAGACGGGATGTATCTCTTATCATCGACTTCTATATGATTAGGAACTCGGTATTCGTTTACTTGTACAACTTGAAGACGAGATTTATCTCTTATCATCGACTTCTATATGATTAGGAACTCGGTATTTGTTTACTTGCACAACTTGAAGACGGGATTTATCTCTTATCATCGACTTCTATATGATTAGGAACTCGATATTCGTTTACTTGCACAACTTGAAGACGGGATGTATCTCTTATCATCGACTTCTATATGATTAGGAACTCGGTATTCGTTTACTTGTACAACTTGAAGACGGGATGTATCTCTTATCATCGACTTCTATATGATTATGAACTCGGTATTCGTTTACTTGTACAACTTGAAGACGGGATTTATCTCTTATCATCGACTTCTATATGATTAGGAACTTGGTATTCGTTTACTTGCACAACTTGAAGACGGGATGTATCTCTTATCATCGACTTCTATATGATTAGGAACTCGGTATTCGTTTACTTGCACAACTTGAAGACGGGATGTATCTCTTATCATCGACTTCTATATGATTAGGAACTCGGTATTTGTTTACTTGCACAACTTGAAGACGGGATTTATCTCTTATCATTGACTTCTATATGATTAGGAACTCGATCATATCTACATTGAGATCAGGGATATCGGGATAAATATCGAGTTGTATTACGTGGGAAACGAACCAAGTACATTTTAAACGAGAGGCGAGCACCTCACCACTACATCACATAAATCTAATTTTTTTTAAATGTTCATTTAACTGTATCTACTATATATATAAAAATGGATGTTTGTCTGTTTGTTACCTATAGACTCGGAAACTACTGAACAAATTTAGCTGAAATTTACAGGATATGTTTGTTTTGATGTCGGGATGCTACCTGTCATAGTTTGAAATAGGTAGCGCTGACAATTTTAGAAAAAATATAAAAACCGAACACGCCTATTTCATCGAGAGTTTCTAAGTTTGTTTACAATTTGCTATGAACGTTTCCGGAAGTCTACGGTATACACATTAATATATACACAAGATTCGATGACGTATGTTTTAAAACTATGGAAACATCGATCTCTTTCATAGCATAAAATAATCGCTTCAAGGCAATTTTACAAACAAGCTGAAGTTAAAATAGGCAATCCAGGTATGTTTCTTCATAGGATTTCAAATCATTTTGAATCATGATAAGAGAAATATCAACTGGGACGCGACATTAGTAGCAATGAAGCAGTATATCGACTGGGACGTAATTCAATTTTTGTTGGAGGCGTAGCAATGCGCGCAGGGTACAGCTAGTACTTTATATTTTCGCTTGCATCACAAAAGCACATGCTACTCCCAGTTGGTTCTTATAAGGGTCCTATTTAATTTTCCAAATTTTAGACTCACGTGATTGGCTTTTTTTTTCTTTGTTTAACCACAATTCATTTGAAAACAGAGACTCAAATAGTTTGCCACTTGGTGAGAATGAACCCGAATACACCAGTTGCAAGAAAGGAAACAACATGGGATCATCAAGAGGAAGGGGCAGACCAAGAAAAAGATGGGTTGATGGTGTTAAAGACATCTTAAAACTCACATCATATCAAGCGACCGAGAGTGCACTATCTCGGAAAACGATCATCAGTTGAACCTGCAACGCCTAACGTTAGAAAAGCAGAAAACTATCATCAGTTAAACCTGCAACGCCTAACGTTAGAAAAGCAGAAAACGATCATCAGTTAAACCTGCAACGCCTAACGTTAGAAAAGCAGAAAACGATCATCAGTTAAACCTGCAACGCCTAACGTTAGAAAAGCAGAAACACAATAGAAAGAACCCAATTGGTTAAGCTGTGTTGACGTTACAGGACCATTACAAGCAAGTACAGTTGCTTTAGTTGATAGAGCTCGCATTTTCTATCTTCTCTAACAAATGTTAATTGAAATTGCAAACTAAGAAAAAGAAAATTGCTTCAGCTCTTATGATCAAACGAAACGCTTTACATTTATTATTGTAACAAATAGGGTTGCAAATGTTTGACGATATCAATTTGGTATAAAACAGAATATATGTGAGATAGTTTTACAAGTGGAACAACAGACATAGTCGATGTATGATAATAGATGTCTTTGTTTACGTGGAATAAATCAATCATTAATCAACCAACAAATTGGAAGTATCCAATTGTAAAATAACAGTATACGTACAATAGCAAAACATTTTATTTGAAACATCTACTGTCTCTTGCTGTGCGTTCACAAAACTGCTTGCCACATTATTTTCCCCTTAATCAAATGATTTCCTTTTGAAAACATGATCACAAATAGAATCATTACTAATTATGATGGAGGATTTAGGAAGAAGAGCTTGTTAAACACACATAAACTTTAATAAAAATCAAATATATATTTGAAAGAAGTGGTCTAACCTGATCTAGCCAAATATTGCTGGTCAGCACTTGATTCTTTTCATCCTGAGGAATAGACAAGTATACAAATAAAGCAATAATATTCTCATTTATATTTGGACATAAACAGACAAGAAGGTTGGAGAAGACCATCATGGAAGGAGGCATTCGGTAAAGGGAAGAAAAGGAAGATCAATGAGAAGATGGATTCAGGATGTAACTGACGGTTTGAAAATGGCGACCGCAGAGACGGAACATCTGCTCTGTGAGAGAGAGAAATTCCGGACTGTTAGGCAGTGGCGTCACTGGGGTTGGTGTCACCCAGTGCGGTAAACTCTTGGTGTCACCCCTCTAGACTTTCACCATGGTCTTCTTCCGAGTGTTCCTGTACCATATATAATCGCATATAGTCATGTTTGTCAAATAAGTCAAAAAGTTAATAAGGACATAAGGAAGAAAACAAATTGAACAATATAACTTCAATACTTCAGGTAAAACACATTGATAAAATTATAAAATTTCGCAAAAATAATTATTTACATAAAAAACGAACCTGTAAACAACGTCTGTAATTTTCTGCAACCACGTGACTCCACACGTCATTAATTGGCGCGTTTGCAAATGACCCACGATTCTACTCCGACTCCGAGGCTCCGAGCAGCTCTGAATCTTATTCATTTAAGCACCAGACGCTCTGAATGGTGGCACCTCGTGCCTGCATGTATTTAACAATGAACGGTTATGAAACCCGACTAGACAGAGCTATGTCTGCTTTGTCAAATTTGCAATTTTTATTTTGGTGTCACCCTTGATGGTGTCACCCGGTGCGCCCACCCTCGCACCCCCTAGTGACGCCCGTGCTGTTAGGGTTGGAAAGTACTGCTCTAGACAAGCTATTTGATAATGATTTTCATTCTACAGTTCTGGGAATGTGTTATTTCTTAATGTAGCTTATTTGATTGCTTTATGAATAATATCACTATCAATCATTGCCTTTTGGTGAAAAAACAATGTGCTATTTTATTTTCCTCATAGACACTAAGATCTCAGAGTCCACACACTTTGCAGCATCATTGAGGTTTCTCGATGTAATGTTGAGAAGTGTGAACCTGTGTAGTCATTAAAAGAAAATGGAATTAATGATTTTTGGTTTGTTTACGTTCTCATCTTAACCTATATTTTGCTGTCCAATTCTGATAGGACTAGCAACTCGATATTACCTACATTGAGACCAGAGATCACTAAAAGTATCCTAAAATGTACGCGGGACTCGAACCGAGAGCTGTTGAAGCTTGAGGTCAGCATGGTTCTTCAACCCAACAAACATCGTTTACTGTCGTTTACAGCTCATTACTATACAGTCCGATTGAGGTAGGGAGACATTACTCGGTGTCAAGTTGACCCAACAGTCCTGGATTCTCTTTGATATGCTGATAATGCAATCGTCCAGTATCAAAGAGATATATCCAATGATAACAACTAGGTCAACAAGTGTCAAGGTTGTTCTACAAAACATTGCATACTATAATTAGATAAATGTTAAGTTAACGAGCTACTGTATAATTAGATAAATGTTAACGACTACTTTATAATTAGATAAATGTTAAGTTAACGAGCTACTGTGCTATAATTAGATAAATGTTAAGTTAACGAGCTACTGTGCTATAATTAGATAAATGTTAAGTTAACGAGCTACTGATTTCATCATAGCAGTTCCTTATATTATCTTTAAAGAAAGGGTTTTAAACCCTAATGATGCCCGTTGGCAGCGTGTTCGTAGCGCTTTGGACTGTGGGTGACTATTCCTCTGTGTGTGCGGGTTCAATTCCGCGGGATGGCAGAAAAAGCAACAGATTCCCCAGATTTACGGTGTTCGTGGCACCGAACCGAAGGGTTACGATGTCCATGTCACCGAGCCGAAGAGCTGAAAAGCTCAAGTGCTTCTAGATCGGGAAAAAAGAAAAAAGCCCAAGGATTGACTTCATTGCATCGGGTTTTGCCCCATATAGCTCGGTCCCTTTCCGCAGAAATGGCACGGCACTTGCCGAAAGGATTGCATTGCACAAAGCACGATAATTTCTTCTTCTTCTTCTCCTTCTTCTTCTGCGTTCTCACTAGATCGGGATTTCGGATTCTCTAATAAAGGCAGCCGTCTGCCTCAGATTATCAGCCACGCCATACAGTTTGTCTTGGACGCTAGTGTAAGTGGGCCACATCTTTCTTCTCAAGTCTGCACACTGTAGGATATAATTCCTATGATTTCTGCTTCCCCGTTTGTGTCGACCTCTTCCAGCAGTAAGTTTTGGCCCCCCTCGTGATGGTGGGTCTGACATTCTTATTGCGGGGCTAAATCTCCGAGACGGATTGGCGGTCGTAGAATCCGTTATCCCATTCCTCATTGTGAGGGTCGTTGCACCATGTTATGCGCCTTACGGCCTGGTGCATCCGTTTTCTGGAAGCATTTGTTTCAGGTTAGCATTCCATAGCGGAAACATGCATCCGATTTCAGCCAAACCTCCTTGGTTGCCTCTTACGACATGCGTGGCATATATTTTGATCAAACTTTCAAATTCAGTCAATTTGATAGTCAATCGAAATGTCGGTTTGAATAAAACTGGTTGGTGTTCTAGACTGAAATGTGTTTCATCAAACAAAAAAATGAACTAAAACGTTTTCGTGTAAAAAGAAATTTAAATATAAAAATGAAGAGTCAAGATGACCGGTTCGCAGAAAACGGTCGGTTTAAGCAGACAGCTGATGTAAAAATTCGAAATTAGCTGACTTTGCTACAAATTATCACACGGGTAGTAGCGACTAATTGTTTAATTGTTATTGTCTTAGTACATTTTATATATATATATATTGAGAAGAAAGTGATGTTGGTAGAATGGTGAATACTAAATAGTCAATACAGACTAAAATTCTGGATTGTGAGCACACAGTCTTTCGGTAAAAAAAACCAACAAAATAACCGAAATGGTCAACAGTTTTAGATAAATTATTGAATTAAGAAATAGTCTAGACGAGCGTAATTATGAACACTGGGGAAAGAAAACAAATTAGCAAAAGATTACATCAATTGAGATCATCAATACAAGCTGTATTTTTCTTGAAACAAACTTGAAAAACTAGAATAAAAGGATCGAAATTAAGAAGTTTGGAAGTAAATGCAAACAGAGAATTACATAACAGATAAACGGTTCTGAATGGTGTGCAAGAAAAATTAGTTACAGAACTAACATATGAGCTCATTTTAATAGCACAAAACATAACCACTTAAAGAGTGCAAAGAGAAGGAGTTGTTGAGAAAAATATTTCAATAGCACAAAACATAACCACTTAAACAGTGCAAAGAGAAGGAGTGGTTGAGAAAATATTTAAATAGCACAAAACATAACTACTTAAACAGTACAAAAATATAGCACAAAACATCACCACTTAAACAGTGCAAAGAGAAGGAGTTGTTGAGAAAAATGTGGGAGTCTCTGTAGCGTAGAGATTATGTGCTCGTCTCTCGTGCCAAATGTACCAGGTTCGCCCCTCGTGGAGCCATCTGGATATTTGTCCAGAGATCCTGATCTCAGTGTAGGTGAGATCGAGTTCCTAGTCCTATCGGAGATGGACGGTAGGTCCCGTGTTCAATTTAAGCAAGTAAAAAAACCATTGGCAGTTCACAACCGAGAAGAGCATACTGGAAAGCCGCTGACTGGGCAAAATTCAGTAGAAAAATAATTTAAAATAAAAATAAAATTCCTACAAAAATATCTTCACCATCTTTAAAATTACACCGAGCACCCTCGCTGGTGCTACGGAGTTCTGCACTGCAGTCGACAATTTTAATTGAAAGAAAGAGATTGGAGTACACATGGTTACTCACTGAAGTGAAATAATGATGAATCTATAAATCAATCAATAAATCAGAGAAAAAAACATGATAGTTTTAGAAAAAAATGAATGAATTAAAACAAATAGAGAAATAGTGTTAAATTCAGAAACTGAACAAACTAGATCAGATGAGATTAGAAAGAACAAGAACAGCATATTATGCAACACTTGCAATACAGTATACTATCTACAATTTCAGTGTAAGAAGGACATTGGTTTAAAGAATTCCTAACGGAAGAAACAAAAGATGCCAGACCAACATTACAGGAACAAAATGCTAAAACTCCAAAGAGGACAAATAAAAAATGTAAAGATATTTTTCAGACGGACATTGATGAGAACGACTTTCTGTACAGAACATGCAAAGACTGAAGTAAAACAATGTACCATAAAGCAAAACACCTTAAAATGAAATAAGTTAGTTTTGATTAAGGTCTAAAGACGAAGGATCGTCTTCATGAATTGCATCGGTTTCCTATATGGCTCGGTCGCTCTCCACAGAAATAACATGCCATTTGACAAGAGTATTGCGCAGAGCACAAACTCCACAGTTCCTGCAACAACCCAGAAAGTCGCTGGAAAAAAATATTATCGTGAACAGAACGACGCTGTCCGTATTTAAATCCACGACCATCGGACAATGGCTTAACCACAGAGATCCGAAAACTTCTTTTATTGCTCTCATGTAACATCAATTTCTCTCAGAACGTTGACTGTCTCAAAGTTTCTCGTTGTCACAGTCGGAGTTGAGGAGAATTAAATAGTTTTCTGTTCCCTTCTCTCATAGAACAAACAGAGAATATGTACACTTGTTATTATTGAATAGATTATAGTTCAAGTGTCAAACTCTCACAGTCAGAGTTGAGGAGAATCAAAGTTTTCTGTTCCCTTCTCTCATAGAACAAACAAAGACTATGTACACTTGTTATTATTGAATAGATTAAAGTTCAAGTGTCAAACTCTCACAGTCAGAGTTGAGGAGAATCAAATAGTTTTCTGTTCCCTTCTCTCATAGAACAAACAGAGACTATGTACACTTGTTATTATTGAATAGATTAAAGTTCAAGTGTCAAACTCTCACAGTCAGAGTTGAGGAGAATCAAATAGTTTTCTGTTCCCTTCTCTCATAGAACAAACAGAGAATATGTACACTTGTTATTATTGAATAGATTAAAGTTCAAGTGTCAAACTCTCACAGTCAGAGTTGAGGAGAATCAAATAGTTTTCTGTTCCCTTCTCTCATAGAACAAACAAAGACTATGTACACTTGTTATTATTGAATAGATTAAAGTTCAAGTGTCAAACTCGCACATCCAATTACCATCATAAGAAGTATAACGAGAAATATCTGGGTAGATCAAAGCCACAACCATTCTGATCCGTTCACAATTGGTGGAGATGTTCGTTTTTAGAAAATACTTTTTTTGTATCTTTTCCTTGATATAGACCATTAGGTTGAAACATTGCTGTGTCTTGTTTTTTTTGTGCTTTGAAAAACTAAATTTACTTTGTTTTTAGTGGTATTGATTTGTCAGTAAATTGCATGCTAAATGAAGAAATGAAATTGTAAATGTTTGTAGAAATAAATTATGAAAGATTAAAGTCATGAAATAAGGACCAAACAAAAGAACAATAACAACAAAGGAATATAAATAAATAAAAATCATATTTCTCGTAGCCTTTTCAGATCTTAGGGTTTGAAGTCACTTCACTTCACATTTCTAGGCTCTATTGTACAGGAGATAGGAGGGCCAATATCTTTCCTCATGTGTGGAACGTCGAATGTGGGATTTAACCAGGTCTGGTTTCTCAGGCCTGCCAGCAGTTGACAGTCTTGCAGTAGATGCATGTGGGATTGAACCCACGACCCTCTTGTGTCCGATTCGATAAGCAAACGCCTATGCATTACACTAATCCGTTCCACAAAAAGAAAACATGTACACAAAAATCACAATCAATTGTTAAACGTCAAGTCAGTGTAATCATCATGTTACTTGCACGAGTCGTGACAGATAATATCCATTACTTTTTTCCAATTCAGTCAAACATCATGGGTTACGGCCGAGGACATTATTTGAGAAACTTATAGATCGTTTCTATTTGGTATCTGGTTTATTTTATTCATCATCTGGTTAATATAACTAAATTCCCTCACTCACTCACTCACTCACTCACTCACTCACTCACTCACTCACTCACTCACTCACTCCTCACTCACTCACTCACTCACTCACTCACTCACTCACTCACTCACTCACTCACTCACTCACTCACTCACTCACTCACTCACTCACTCACTCACTCACTCACTCACTCACTCCACTCTCACTCGCTCACTCCACGCATTCGCTCACTCCACTCACTCACTCACTCACTCCACTCACTCACTCACTCACTCACTCACTCACTCACTCACTCACTAATTCGCTCATTCGCTCACTCGCTCACTCACTCGCTTCACTCCGACTAACTCACCGCTCCGCTCACTCGCTCACTCACTCACTCATCGTTCACTCGCTCACTCGCTCACTCACTCCTCACTCACTCACTCATCGCTCACTCATTCGCTCACTCACTCACCCACTCGCTCTCTCGCTCACTCACTCGCTCACTCACTCACTCACTCACTCATTCACTCACTCGTCACTCACTCACTCTCTCTCACTCACTCGATTACTCACTCACTCGCTCAGTCAATCACTAACTCACTCACTCACTCCCTCGCTCACTCACTCACTCATTACTTCACTGATTCCCTTTTTTAAACAGAAAAATTGACTAGCTAACCCACTCACCCTATCCTGCATTCAATAACTCACTCCCTTAAACATACGCTATCTCTCACACAAGCTCACTCACTAACTCACAGAATCACTTGATCATGCACCGATTCCTTCATCAACTCATTCATTCACCCGCTCACTCCTATAAATAAACATAACATGGAGTAGCATGCAATAAAACGATAAAACAAATACAATAGAATTAAATAAAAAGAAATAGAAACAGTGTGCTCAATACATCAAGAATACAGAAAATCTGAAAAGGCACTATAAGGTTGAATGTGGGTGTAAAAGCAGCAAAGTAATTCATCATGGTTCGGTCATACAAAACGATTATCTCGGCTAGCAAGGGGAGCAAAGAATAGTAACAATGCGACCCACAAGGCATGTCGTAAGAGGCGACTGAGGTAGGGGACTAGAAACGCTACCCTAGTAAATAAAAAGCGTAGCAGAATTCGGATGCGCTGGCCTACTTATAGGCGCATAACTGGCACAACATACAATCACTCTAAGGCTCAGGTCACAAACAGATCCCAAAGAATGGTTTAACATGTGGTCGATATAGAAGTTCAAAGAAAAGAAACGATTGCTTTGAAATAGTATGTCATTAAAGTCAATCAAACACGTAACAAGCGGGAAAAGGGTGGAGAGAACGGCAATGGAAACGCTTGACTTGATGAAATAGCAAAGTCCACGAACAAATGTTGTATCAATCCTAACATATGCTAGCGAGAGTTGGAACATGACTAAAGATATAGAAAGCAAGTTGAGTGCATTTGAAAATAGATGTCTGCGAAAAATAATGAACATAAAATGGAACGAATTCAGGAGAAGTGATGAAATCAAAGAAATGTCTAGTCAACCACTAGTGACAACTGTTATAAGAAAGAGAAGATGGAGATATGTTGGACACACCCTGAGGAGAAATAATCAACAAATATCAAAGCAGACAACGAAGTGAAATGCAAATGGTTCAAGAAAGAGAGGACGAACTAATGAGACCCTGAAACGAGCTTTACTGAGAGACAAGAAATATAGGTCTCAGTTCCATGGAGGAGATTGTGCAAGTTGCCCAAGATATAGCGGTATGGAGAAATTGATTGCAGGCCCCACGTAACGTATAACGGTACGAGAGGAAATATTATTATTAAGAACACCTTTATATACAAAGCGCATAAAATCAGAGGGCCTCCCCATGCACTATATTTCACCTAACCCAAGGTTACAAGAAGAACAAGATGAGATGAGAAGAAATGAAACTCGACAAGAGTAGTCAGACTAAATTGAGGTCTTGTAAACTTTGCTACGGTTTATGATTGTATTTTCTATGCTAACATTCAACTCGTAAATGTCTACAGAATATTCTAGATAACTAAAAATATCAATGAGACAAGCATAGAAGTAGGTTCAGACAGGATTGACCATGAAGGCAATTGGTTCTTTTCATGGCAAATCTCAAACTTGTAGAAGAAGTAATATTTGACTCAAATTATATCAACTGACTTTTCTGCTTATGATTACAGAAGAACCACTCAATTTGGAAGAAATTGCTACTTTCATGTGATTAATCTGGAAAACAAATAGTGCAAAGTCAATTAAGATGTCCATTTATAAGTCAGTTGATCAGTGATTTATTTAATAAGTCAATTGCTCAGTGATTTATTCAAACACGCAACTAGTAGTTTCTTTGCTTGCTTTATCATATTTTTTTGTTAGTGAATCAAGCAGTTCTCATTTATATATAACTTGGTGAGACATTTACTGTTTAATATATTTTTTCGTTTCGGCATACAGTCATTTCTACTTTATTAGTAGAAAATATATTTTCACGTTATCTCACGAATTTGTAGTATTTCTATCTTGGGAGTTGATCACGGAAAACGAAAAGTGTTATTTTTATCTAATCAATGCTGTGGTCAAGTAATTAATCATTCCTGCTGAAAGTCTCAGCTTAGAATTACTTACACAATAAACTCAGATCTATTCCTAATATTACCACAACAAGATTGATTGATTAATTGATATGACCATCATCATTGCACTTCGATGAGTAGCCATGTGTGCTGCGATCTCTTTCTTACTTAGGAAAATCTCAGCGGCAATGCACGAACTCCGTGGCACCGCCGGGGATAACCAATGCAATTTAGAAGATGGTGGAAATATTCTTTAGGACTTAAAAAAAATCTTTCTTATGATAATTGTCCAGGCAGTGACTTGTTCAACCCACTCTTCTCTCCATTTGAAACTGCAAGGTTTCTTGTACGTACTCAACTTGAACACATGTATAATCGTCCGTCTCCGATAGGACTAGGAACTTGATCTCACCTATACTGAGATGATGGACTTCTGGAAAAGTATACTAATGGTTTCACTAGGGAGCAAACCGAGTACCAATGGTATGAGAGGCGAGCATCTAACATCTACGCCACAGAGGTCACACCCACAACAAAACAAAAGTAGGGTTAACTATTTTTTGTTAAGTAAGTTAGGAAATGTCATAATCGTATTTTTCTTGAAGGTTAATGGAAAGCATGGTTTCTGGAGTACGAGGCAGGGTACAACCAAAACAAAGATGGTAGCAGAACATCAATGAAACCTTGAAAATGATGCTGTAAGAGGCAGGAGAACTTGTTAGAGGCATAGTCTTACAGGCGGGCTGTGATAAAAACGACGTTCCGCGAGGGACTTGCTATCACTTGAGTGAATGAATTATCTTGTAGACGTAATATCGAACAGAATAAAGTTGTTATCAGTTATATGAGGACTATCATCATAGCACTCCGGACATGTCCATAGGTGCTCCGATCTCGGCCTCAGCACATCCAGCAGCGTCCAGCGACCCAACACGCCAGTTCGATGTTGATTAATCAATCTCTTTGCATATTTAGTATGTTGTTCTTTTCAGGCTGCACCAATATTGATACCCATCTCTTTCAATCGGGTCAACGAGTGGGATTCACAGCCCTGAAACTCCTCTGTTCGGAAAGACTCTCTCAATGCGTGAAGAATGTCACTTCGATCCATGGTAGCTCCCTCTGATATTGTAGCCAGCCAATCTATCAGCTCGTTCATTACCCCTAACTTCTGCGTGCCCAGGGACAAAATGAAGGTGATTTCTCTGATCATTGTCTGTACCAGTACCTCCACCCAGTTGCATCTCACCATATCTGATTCGACTTTACGAATCATGCTCATGGAGTCACTAAGTATGAAAACACGAGAGTAATTGTGAGATGCCAACCAGTTCACCGCCTCCGTAACCGCCCGAACCTCCATTGCCAAGCTACTTGTGGTTGTTGCGTTGGTCCCACTGGCCTCTCTTATTATTTTTCCTCCTGAGCGTGCTGAAAAGCCCACGCACAGCGTTGTTGGCGAATGACTGAACCATCGGTGTAAATAACCACATCTGTCATTGATGATGTCATTCAAGTGTTGTAGAATAAAGTGTGACAATAAGGCTTTAGTAAACTTGACCGGATAATGATAAGAACTAAAATTGTTGTGTAGAATAAAGTTGTCTAGACTAAGTTTGACGAACTCCGAGCGGATAAATGATATAGTTAACAAAATTATGTAGAATAAAGTTGTGTCGACAATACGTGTTTGTAAACTTTCGAACCGGATAAATGATGTAGCTTAAAAAACTGTGTGGAATAAAGTGTTAGACAATAAGTTTTAAAACTTCGAACCGGATAAATGATATAGTTAAAAAATTGTTGTAATCATACCGTAACGCACTAGCTAATTTTAGGTTAAACTTGTCACCTTTCAATGTTTAGAGTTTGGAAATTGATGTTATGAACAATGCTTATTTAGTTTTGTTATTCATCAACTTTTAGTGTCTGTCAGAACTTGGATTAAATGAGCCATCTAAATGTCATATGTTTGCGTGAGTGCCGACGTTTGTCATCCCTTCGAGATGTGTCAGATACTGTTTTTTTGGTTGTCCTTACGTCCACAGTTTAAATAATACCACATTATAGGTACCATTCGAGGACAAATCCTTCGAAAGCCAATGTCTCGGATGACTGTTCTATTTCACATATTTTTGTAGATTTCTGAGAGTGTGCGCTGAGAAAATATACAGTCAGTATTACATAATAAACTAAGGTATATAATCGGCATAACAAATTAACTTTAGTTTGTTCATTCCTGTGCCAAGGCAAGAGTTTTAGATCTCCATGTGATGCGATTCGTTGCTAGAGTTGGAGATCTTGGAATGTTCTTACAGCCCAATGTTACCTTTTTGGGATTGTTCGTCAGAAGAATGGTCTTAGGCTCTCGTTTTCTTTCCCAATGGTATCATGTGACTTGTCGATTTAGTCCTCTTTTCGTCTGATCTAAGAACATGACCTAAATATTTCACTTGTCTTTAAATGATACGGGTTGTTGTTTTCTATCCTCACTGGTGTTCAAAGAATCACTCCATTTTACTTTAATAATTTGAGACATTTAATCTCAGCTGTCAATATTCTGTTCAATTCTATATGGGATTAACTACAAAAACATAATTCGATCAGCGATTCAATCTAGTTCGCTATAGGAAATCCCGATCCACACAAGGCAAATGGACACACATTGATAACAAGACATTTGTTTAATAGAGATAGTGGTAGTGAAATTACTCAAATGCATTAGCTTGTGCAGAACATTAGAAATTGTTGAAAATAATGGATGAAATGGGATTTTCATTAGATCATAAGAGAACTTTGTAGTGATCAAATGACAGCTGTAAGAACATGCGATGATACATCAGATTTGTTTGACATAAGGCAGGGAGTCAGACAAGGCTGCATTCTGTTGCCTAGTCTGTTTAACATATATGCAGAAAACATCACGAGGAATGTATGTTGCAATGAAATTGAATCCACTATATCAATTCTTTTGTAAGCTGCTGTCATAGATTATATAACGTTTGTTGGAGAACTAACTAGCTATGTTCTGAAAAAGCGCTCGTCTGTAGGACGTGGCACTATGTGCTGTATGAAATAAAGGTTTGTGGTTCGAATCCTGTACTTGGTAATTTTATTTCCTCCTGAAGCCCATAAAACATGTTCCCTGTCTATTTGTTGATTGTATTCATTGACTCCCTTGCTTCCACTGCGGTTCTTTAAACTCATTCTCTCAATGTTTTTTTTTGATGTCGTTTAGTTATGTATTTTAGTACTGCAAGTTGGCACTCTATACGGTCAAATAACGTATTAAAGTTAAAGTTAATTGCATATCCTTACAGGACTTTGCGAATCAACCCCAGCTTTTAACGCTGTTTGTGATTTTTCTAGGCATTATTACGTTTGCCATTGCTTTCTGAAAGGGTCACTATTTCCATCGTCCTTTTGTAAAAATTCACGCGAAACAATTTGCAACCAAACTGACTGCAGCGTGATTCGAACTCAGAACGTCGGGGTTAATAGACCGAGTCACTATCCCCTAGGCCACAGACGCCACCAAATAACGTATTACAAGATTCAATTTAATCTAGTGACAGCGACAAAAGTGTAGGAGAAAGAAGACAGGGATAAAGAGTGAAGATAGTTTGCAGAGTAATATAACGACACAGAATAATGTCAACACCAGAAATGATAGTTAATAAAGGAGTCTGATAAGTGTGATATCTTACTATCGCTTACTAAGTTGGTAGTAGTAATGATGTTGATAGCTGCGTTCTACATTCTATTTCTTAGTCTTCAGTATACCAGCAGCGCTTATGCTCTTCTCCTTCGGCTCAATGTAATGCACTATTTATATTACACATTGCATTAAAAGTTCTTATTTTAATCATCTTGGAAAGGAGATAGAATGTTCTAGTACTAGAAGACAAGAGGACTGTAAATGATGTTTAATGATGTTTAATGATTTTTTATAATATTTAATGATGTTTAATGATGTTTACTAATGCTTAATGATGTTTAATGATGTTTAATGAGGACTTGATTCTTTTGTACTGAGAGCATTACAAATAAATCAATAACAACAGAACTTCCCTTCTCCTCTAAAAACATCACCGCAATACAAAAAAACATGTAGAAGAACAGTCCAAAAATAATTCTTCACTTGAACACAACAGACATCATTAGTAAGTCTAGCTAACACAAACGATACAATATTATTATGTTTCCTTTACAATTTGTTGTCACATATAAGAAGGTCAGGTGAACTTACCACATCTATAATCTGTGTAAGGGTGATACCAAGTTTAATGATAACTGGTATTCTGGCATCATAAACAGGTCTAACTGCAGGATCGTAATTCCAGATTAAGGCCCGGAGAAGACGCTGTTCGTCTGTCATTGGAGGCTTGGCGCCGTCTGAGGAAGTCATTCAAGTAGATGATATTTATTACTGAAGGCAATGTTATATGTTATTTATTAGAATTTTGTTTCGTGTATGAGTAAGCGTACTTTTAAACTATATAACGAAAGTTCAGACAGATAGTTCTCATTCTTAGAGAACTTCTTGTTTTTATCTTTATCCTTTTTGTCTTTCAGTGTTAAGGATATTTAAAAAGCTCTGGGAAGTGTCTTCGAGTGATACTCGTGTATGGTGTTTCCTACCATCTCTCATTTTTCTGACATCCATCTTTTGCAGGGGTGACCTTTGGTCTATAAACCATTGTATCTGAATAGTACAGGGTGTTCAACTTAAAAGCAGCCTATGAATGGAGCTAATCTGGCATATATGTATGGAAATGGAAGGTTCAGTTATGACATAGTATAGGTCAAGGTTGTGTGATGGTTTGTAATTGTAGTGCGGGAAGGGGCGATGAACAAATGTGACGTATGACGAGCTAGTCGGAATCGGTTTAAATAGTACATAAACAAAACGAGATAGGTTATCTGGCAACTTTTGATTTGTCAATGGGGCTGCATTTATCTTGAACATCCTGTAGTTCATAGTTCATATGTATGGTTCCAACTTCACTGCAATAGGTCATCCCAAATTACTCCGTTCCTGTGCCAACGAAAATCACACGAAATACTAACTACTGTCTCCTGTGTGAACTAATTCCAGAATGAAACAGCCGTACCACCGCAAAAAGCAACCTGCACCGCATAAATGGATATGGCCGTCGCTAAAGTGTCAACACAAAACTGTTCATCACTTGAAATGCAATACATGTCGAAGGGAACATTGTGATGTACTGTTGGGAGATAGTAGGATGTGTATGGTATAGGGTTAATAGAATACATGAGCAAAATAAGTCTTAGGGAATACTATAAGAAAAGTTGAAGCATGAGACGATACTGGGTGAAGTTACTAACACAGACTGGGATTTAAAAAAAATCACATTCCCTTTTGTTCCTGGGTACGCTGGAGTAGGGGTAAGAAAAATCGAAACATCAGTGGTGAGACGACTCTGGGTGGATCTACTGGCATTGACTGGGGTCAGAGAACTTGTCTTATTTTTTGTCACTGGGCAAGCCGGAGTCAGGGGGAATGTATGAACTGATAGAATGACTAGCACGTCTGCGATAACAGAAGGAACCTCAATGGACCGTAACGACATATTCAATTAATTGAATCTATCCAAACAAGAGAAGTTTCAGGGTGGTGAATCAAATGCGATGACCAGATTGAGAGAGATGGTTGTCGACATTGGTATAGCCCAAAAAGAACAACATACCAAATGTGCAAAAAGAACAACATACCAAATGTGCAAAAAGAGCAACATACCAAATGTGCGAAAAGATTGATTAATCAACATCGAACTGTCGCTGGACGTGCATCATGTATTGGAAACTGTTGGATTTGTTGAGGTAAATATCGCAGCAACTATGAACATATCCTGAGTGCTATGACGATAGTCTTCTTACAATTGATAACTTGTGGCTCGTCCATCACGGGTGATGATGACCACACACATTTTCATCCAAGGTAATGTAGTTGCGCTATGTTTGTCTGTGTGTACTATGACATCAATGAAGAACAAGATAGAGGACGATAGAGAAAGATAGTGACAACTATGACATCAATGAAGAACAAGATAGAGGACGATAGAGAAAGACCGGTCTGGAAAAGCTAGTTTAAGGACACGAAAGTGTCAGCATCGAAACTAGTAATCCAGATATACTTTTGAGAAGATCCATGAGCCGGCATTCAACCAGATGATGCTGGGAACATAAATTCGTTAATGCTGGTATTTTTTTAGTTTCTTGTGTTTTGCATCAAGAGGAGGACGATGGACTAAGTCATGTCCAGACAAAATAAGCGAATAAATAAGTCAATGCAAGTGTATCGCTAAATGTTCGAATTCTGATATTGATTATCTTCGATGTCATGTGATAAAAAGGGGGTATTTTGTTCCTATAAAACTATCGTTGCATATCCTTTACAGGACGCAGCCATCAACCACAGTAAACGAGTCGTTGATTTTCTAGGCACCACTTATACGTTCAGTAGTTTGCCATCGTTTTCTGAACGGGGAGGTCTTTTTACCATTCGTAAAAATCAAAGGACACTAACTTGCCCGCCGCGGAGTTTGAACCAGGTATTCTTGGGTTGTGATGCAGCTCACTACCACTTAAGCTACAGACACTCACTGTATAGTTGGGTTGTGATGCAGCCTCACCTCCACTTAAGCTGCAGACGCTCACTGTATAGTTGGATTGTGATGCAGCTTACTACCACTTAAGCTACATACACTCACTGTATAGTTGGATTGTGATGCAGCTTACTACCACTTAAGCTACAGACGCTCACTGTATAGTTGGATTGTGATGCAGCTTACTACCACTTAAGCTACAAACGCTCACTGTATAGTTGGATTGTGATGCAGCTCACTATCACTTAAGCTACAGACACTCACTGTATAGTTGGGTTGTGATGCAGCTCACTATCACTTAAGCTACAGACACTCACTGTATAGTTGGATTGTGATGCAGCTCACTATCACTTAAGCTACAGACACTCACTGTATAGTTGGATTGTGATGCAGCTCACTATCACTTAAGCTACAAACGCTCACTGTATAGTTGGATTGTGATGCAGCTTACTATCACTTAAGCTACAGACACTCACTGTATAGTTGGGTTGTGATACAGCTTACTACCACTTAAGCTACAGACGCTCACTGTATAGAAAGAACTATAAGGTATAATTTTGTATTAGCTGATATTTATTTTGATCGAGTTCTGTAACAGCTATAGTTGCTCAGGTCTATCTCTTTATCAGTTCTGAGATCAATGCTCAGAGCTTGTTACCAGTTAGGCCTATTTCTGGCAAACTCTTACCATCTTGGTGTATTCTTGTCTAACGGCTTCTCGTATAGGAAGCTTGCTTTACATGCAATATACTTATAGGAAGCTTACGGTTCTCATCCAGCACAGGTGACTATCATCTTTAGTATTTTCGGTACTATAAAAGTGGCGACAGCATTTTCGTACCTACTCTGTGTTACCAGAACCAAACATGGACAATGAGCAAAGCACAGTCGCAAAACATAGCTAGACATGAAAAACGATGCCTATGAAAAGTTACCAATAACGCTAGAAAAGACAGTCACCAACATCAGAATAAGAACGAAAGTTGGGACAGAACTTTGAAACAACCCGGTAACTGTGTGACGACAAAAGAAGAAGAATCTTTTTTTAAAAATGTCTATGCAAGAATACAAGCATATTTAAATAACTCGTTATTTGACCTCAGTCATTCTATAGTCTGTCCATTAATTCTTGAGCACGTTTGAAATTGATTTTCTCGAAAACTACCTGTTGGATCTCAGTGATTTTTGCATGCAGCCTTAGAATATCCATGACGCTAAAATAAAGCTAACCAGTAGTCCATAGATGCTACGGATTTTGCACATCGGCGAATTCCTTTGATCTTTTATGACAATTGCAAATACAGGGGCTCAAATTTTAGATTTTACAGTAATCCTAGAATTTGTCCATGTCAATTCTATTCATAGGTGTATCTCCATATTAACTTGATAGGTCAAGTAATTAAGTGTGTTGCCCTTTATGTGCAATCGTGAACTTGGATACAATATGCAACAGTTAACCCTTCGGTCACCATTAGACCCCAGGGTGTCTTAACTTCACCACAAATTGTATGATGGTAGACGCATTTGGATATGGAAATGTATACATTGCTATTTCTCAGTCTGTAATCAAAATATGATTTGTATCATCCCGAATCTGACGATTCCATGAGGTTGATAATTGTTACTGGCTGGACAAATTGTAATCCATCTCGGTGCCAGTACTCGTCTTCCTCTCGGAGCACATGTTCAACACACTTCTTCCAGAACTGCATGTCTATCATTGAGAGGGACTCACGTGTCAGAACTTCAACATCACACATTTTAAACGTCCTGTTCTGTTCGGCAACTTGCCCTTTTACTTTAGCCCAGACAAGCTCTATCGGATTGAGGTGAGCATGATATGGAGGTAGTCGCAAAGACGTGTGGCCGTATTCCGCAATGATTTTGTCAATATGAAACACCTTTGTCTTATTTGTCATCCTCACCAGGTGCAACAACTCGGGTTTCAAATATGTATTATCGAAGCTGACATTTTCCTTAGCAAGCCAAGTCCTAATTTGATCTTTTGTATTTGATGCAGTTGGTACTTTGTCTTCCACTGATACTGCGTTGTGATAGGATGCATTATCCATTACCAAGCATGATGGTCTGTTTAGAATTGGAAGTAGATCTTTCTCCATCCAGTGCCTGAAAATATGTCCATTCATTTCTGTGTGGTAGTCCCTACCGTCGGTATTTTTTGATTGGAAAATAAGTCCAGCGTCATGGAAAAGACCTTCTTCACTGCTTCCTGCATGTGTTAGTATAATACGCTGGCCTTTGCTGCTTGGTATTTTTCTTTTCTGTTCACCGTCTACTGATTGCCATTCTTTAGCATTGGTGTGGTGAGCATTGACCCAGGATTCGTCCAAATATACAATATCATAGCATTGCCTCCGTCGCTCACGGATCTGCCTCAGGTATTTACTTCGGCAGCAATTAAATGTGGCTTTTCACAAATAATGTTCCTGCCGCCTATAAAGTTTTTCTGAAGGTGAAGCCGGCGGCTCTTACAATTTTCCATAGAGTACTTTTATAAATGTCTATGCTGCAATCTGATTGCAGTTTTAATTTCAGTTTCCTGAGAGTAACAAGTTGATTTGTCGCAAACATTTTCAAGAGCTCCCGTCTTATGACATTTATGTCAAAGTCGTCAATTGTTCTTTTCCTTCCTTGCTTGACATTAGTGCACTTTGTGTTATGTTTAATCCATCGGGAAAAGGATTCTCTATTCAGACCAAGCGCCAGTTGCGTTCGTTTCTCAGGGTTATGAATATCGCAATATAGATGACCTCTCTTAGATTCCCTACGGAAGTGTTGGTATAGTAAAACTGTAACCTTCTGCATTGTTATAAATGTGCACTTCAGACTCATTATGAATGTGATATCAATGTCAGTTTTGATAAGCCAACAAATATGATACAATAGCTTCATACAAATAGCGAGATACACCTATAACTATACAACGGTATCCCAATTATAACGTCATATGCTTTCCGCTTTCAAAGTCGACTGGGTTAGGTGCACGGGAATTCCGTGAAATTGTTGTTTACTCACGATATTTCAATGTTACCATATTATTTTTTAGAACAACGCGTCTGTGTACCGTAGATCTGTTACTATTGTGTACAATCCGGTGAGGTTGATTTTAATATAACCTGAAGAAGAAATATTTCAAACTACATCAAATTTCTTGGAAAAAAAATATTCTCTAGCGTCATGGATATTCTAAGGCTGCTTGCAAAAATCACTGAGATCCAACAGGTAGTTTTCGAGAAAATCAATTTCAAACGTGCTCACGAATTAATGGACAGACTATAGAAGATCATGAGTATTTGTGTAAAGCAATACATCTAATTTTGTTCTCATTATTTTGCAAGATGCAGGATACTGTGGCGTTAAGTAGGATAATCAACAGTCACACTTTGTGCACAATCTTCCACTCTTCATGCTAGTCTGACGACGCTCAGTAGGATAATCAACAGTCACACTTTGTGCACAATCTGCCACTCGACGTGCTAGTCTGACGGCGTTAAGTAGGATAATCAATAGTCACACTTTGTGCACAATCTGCCACTCTACGTGCTAGTCTGACGGAGTTAAGTAGGATAATCAATAGTCACACTTTGTGCACAATTTTCCACTCGACGTGCTAGTCTGACGGCGTTAAGTAGAATAATCAATAGTCACACTTTGTGCACAATCTGCCACTCTACGTGCTAGTCTGACGGCGTTAAGTAGAATAATCAAGTCACACTTTGTGCACAATCTTCCACTCGACGTGCTAGTCTGACTAAGAGTAATGGCAACTCACTTGCGCCTTCGGTGTATATATATATATATATATATATATATATATATATAAATGTAAAACTGGTATTCATGCCCAGCCCAGTTCCTGCCATAAGTTTTTATCAGATTATGCAGACAACTGACTGTTTTATCCGTAGCTTCCGGCCGGGAACACTTTTTCCTAACTACGTGAAACAATCAATTTACAACTGTTTCATCTTAGAGAACTTCCTTCGGCGTTCGGCGAAATATTAAAAACATAAAGTTAGGTAGCTTTACTAAACACAAACCCCCAAAAAAAAACAATTTGTCGTTTTGACCAAATGCCATGTATCAAACAAATGATACACAAGTAAAGTACTAGGTTCCTATTAGGTACGTTTTGGTGAAGTATTCAACTATTTAAACACTTAACTGTTGAGTTTTTGTGAAGTATTCAACTATTTAAACACTTAGCATTTCGAGTTATTTTAAGTATTCCACTATATAAACACTTAGCTGTTGAGTTTTGGTTAAGTATTTAACTATTTAAACACTTAGCTGTTGAGTTTTGGTTAAGTATTTAACTATTTAAACACTTAGCTGTTGAGTTTTGGTTAAGTATTCAACTATTTAAACACTCAGCAGTTCGAGTATTGGTTAAGTATTCAACTATTTAAACATTTAACAAATAGAGTTTTGTCTGAACTGGAATACATTCATCATTCTACTTATTTCCAAACAGACTGCATGGGGAACTATTTCTGGACAAGCTGATAAAAAAACCAGGCTTATGATCGAAACGAATATTGGCTGCGATTTGCTAACTGAATCCATCCACCAATTTAACCCTGTCTTTACTGGGAGGTCATAATAGTTCTTTTTTAATAGAGACAGAATATATGGCTTCCAAGCATACAATCAAATCACTCATAGCCACTAGAATAATCAGTTTAGTTGGGATCGATGGAGGAATGGTTAGAAGTCCAGGATACCAAATATTTAGAGTTGGTGTAATTTCGAAGAACATTTACAGATCAGTCATGCATTAGTCTGATGTGTTACATTTCATAACTGGTTATTAGTTATTGAACTGGTGTCATTGCACTCCGGGCAGACCCGTAGGTGCTCAGTCCTTCCCAACAGTTGGCGAAGGTATGAATATTTGATGGTTCCTGTGGCTGGCTGTTTAAACATACTCCTCACTATGCCCATCAGGCGTCCAGTTCTACTTGTACAACGGGTAACTTCAAACTCCTTAAATCGCTTGATAGATTCAACCTTTATCGGAAATACATATCAAAAATACATATACAGATCATAAATGAAAGGAATAGGAAACAAAATAGAGGATGAAGTTTTCTGAAAGCCGGTAGAATGTATACAATAATAAACTGTGAGATAAAAGTAAAAATGTTTGTTTTCAACAAAGATCACATAAAGATAAACAAAGTTATCTTACAAAGTGTTATTATCATTTCATTTCTGAGGGATTCTATAGAGCTGAGCGATTCAGATCGCATGTGCATGTCATCCATGCTATTTTCTCCAAAACAGGAAAAAAACACTTTTGACATTATCAACATTGGGGTCGAACACTGGATGTCTCCACCGGACACCAAATCTTTTTTAACCGTTCGGCCACCAGCCCTCAGTGTGATACATGTAGACTAATATATACATATACAGAACTTAGCCATCAACCACAGTAAACAAGTCGTCGATTTTCTAGCAACCACTTATATGTTCAGTAGTTTGCCATTGCTTTCTGAACGGTGAGGTCTAAATTTACCATTCTTTTCAAATAGAACGAATTTGCTTCCAAATTGCACACCGCGGATTTCAACAAGGTACGCTTGGGACAAACGCCATATATATATATAATATATATATATATATATTATATATATTTGATTTATAAATTATCAAAATGCTATGGACAGAATGTACCATGAAAGAATCATTTAATTCTTTCGAGGAAGTAGATGCAAGAGACATTATAAATGATGAGGCAACAGTAGTGATTAGTACAGATCATCATCACAGCTCTCTGGACAAATACAACGATTCTCCGATCCCCTTTCCAATATCTTTACCAGCATCTAACAATTAATTACACGTGTTCTAATTTGATTAATCAAATGTCTCGTGCCTCAAACAAAGTGTTTCTGTCTCGTAGTTCCCATTTCACACCCATCTACTTCCCTCAAGATATGGGTCCAGGTTTATAAATATAAAATTAAATTTATACAAAGTCATATATAGGAACCACCTCTCTTATGACAATAGCAAGATATCACAATACAAAAACTATTCAACACATACTGATATAAAGAGTTGAGGGAGACAGTACTGTTTCCTCCCCATATATATATATATATTATATATATATCATAAAGTAGCTTGACTCTTCCGGAACTTGGCTCCAATGACAGCAGTCCAGAAAAGCTTCTGTTCTGTGCAAGATGACCTACGTTAGCAGCAGTCATTCTCAGATCATTAATGACATCTTGCACCCATCGTCTTCTAGGTCTTCCTCTTATTCTTCTTGCAGACACCATTCCATCCAAAATTATTTTCTCTAGGCACTCATATTGCAGAACAGAGCATTTGTTTTACTTATATATATATATATATATATATATATATATATATATATATATATATATATATATATATATATATATATCTACTATACCAAGCACATTTTCAATCAAGTGGAACAAATATAAAAACAAGAGTCTAAATGTAAAAGATTGACTTAAGAGAAACGTTTTTCCCATACAGTTCAGTTTTTCACTTCAGAAATGATATGTCATCTGCCAAGAATTATAATACACATACTAAATTTGTATTTTGATAAACAAACACATTTTGATCCGAGTTTTATTTAACTTCCTTTGTTTCAAAATGAGACTACACAATTTTATGTGCATGATCAATGATCTAGTATGGATAATTAAAACATGACTTGAAATTGATACATTCTAACAACAACCTTCAAAACAGACATAAAGTTGAAAATAGTTGACTTGAAATAATAAGTCTTGCATGAATAAGTTCTCCAAGTTTCATGATGTTAGAGATTTGTTGTCCGTGAGGTTTTCCTAGTACACAAAAACACGTACATCGTCAATGAAATTTATATTATATGATCTGCCAAGTCTCTAAACTTTCACAAAATTTATTAATTTTAATTTCCTTCTTGCACACAACAGCGCTGTATACATTTATCAAATCAAAAATATAAACGTTAATAAAGGATATTAAGTTTGAATAGGAGAACAATAATGAAGTAAGTAAATAAATATAACAAACATTTCTTTGAAGAGGTTTTCCACGTGCCACGTATACCAGCTAGGTTCTGTTGCAATCGGAGAGATACCAAACACATGACCCTCAATCGAAGAGGAAATAACTGACAAGGATGTCGGTGACTTTATCCAGAACCTCCAATTTTATATAGGAGACTCCATCTACACATTCTCATTCGCTATCTCGACGGTTCTTTCCTACACATTCTCATTCGTTATCTCGACGGTTCTTTCCTACACATTCTCATTCGCTATCTCGACGGTTCTTTCCTACACATTCTCATTCACTATCTCGACGGTTCTTTCCTACACATTCTCATTCGCTATCTCGACGGTTCTTTCCTACACATTCTCATTCGTTATCTCGACGGTTCTTTCCTACACATTCTCATTCGTTATCTCGACGGTTCTTTCCTACACATTCTCATTCGCTATCTCGACGGTTCTTTCCTACACATTCTCATTCGTTATCTCGACGGTTCTTTCCTACACATTCTCATTCGCTATCTCGACGGTTCTTTCCTACACATTCTCATTCGTTATCTCGACGGTTCTTTCCTACACATTCTCATTCGCTATCTCGACGGTTCTTTCCTACACATTCTCATTCGTTATCTCGACGGTTCTTTCCTACACATTCTCATTCGCTATCTCGACGGTTCTTTCCTACACATTCTCATTCGCTATCTCGACGGTTCTTTCCTACACATTCTCATTCGTTATCTCGACGGTTCTTTCCTACACATTCTCATTCGTTATCTCGACGGTTCTTTCCTACACATTCTCATTCGCTATCTCGACGGTTCTTTCCTACACATTCTCATTCGCTATCTCGACGGTTCTTTCCTACACATTCTCATTCGTTATCTCGACGGTTCTTTCCTACACATTCTCATTCGTTATCTCGACGGTTCTTTCCTACACATTCTCATTCGTTATCTCGACGGTTCTTTCCTACACATTCTCATTCGCTATCTCGACGGTTCTTTCCTACACATTCTCATTCGTTATCTCGACGGTTCTTTCCTACACATTCTCATTCGCTATCTCGACGGTTCTTTCCTACACATTCTCATTCGCTATCTCGACGGTTCTTTCCTACACATTCTCATTCGCTATCTCGACGGTTCTTTCCTACACATTCTCATTCGCTATCTCGACGGTTCTTTCCTACACATTCTCATTCGCTATCTCGACGGTTCTTTCCTACACATTCTCATTCGCTATCTCGACGGTTCTTTCCTACACATTCTCATTCGCTATCTCGACGGTTCTTTCCTACACATTCTCATTCGCTATCTCGACGGTTCTTTCCTACACATTCTCATTCGCTATCTCGACGGTTCTTTCCTACACATTCTCATTCGTTATCTCGACGGTTCTTTCCTACACATTCTCATTCGTTATCTCGACGGTTCTTTCCTACACATTCTCATTCGCTATCTCGACGGTTCTTTCCTACACATTCTCATTCGCTATCTCGACGGTTCTTTCCTACACATTCTCATTCGTTATCTCGACGGTTCTTTCCTACACATTCTCATTCGCTATCTCGACGGTTCTTTCCTACACATTCTCATTCGCTATCTCGACGGTTCTTTCCTACACATTCTCATTCGCTATCTCGACGGTTCTTTCCTACACATTCTCATTCGCTATCTCGACGGTTCTTTCCTACACATTCTCATTCGCTATCTCGACGGTTCTTTCCCTACACATTCTCATTCGTTATCTCGACGGTTCTTTCCTACACATTCTCATTCGTTATCTCGACGGTTCTTTCCTACACATTCTCATTCGCTATCTCGACGGTTCTTTCCTACACATTCTCATTCGCTATCTCGACGGTTCTTTCCTACACATTCTCATTCGCTATCTCGACGGTTCTTTCCTACACATTCTCATTCGTTATCTCGACGGTTCTTTCCTACACATTCTCATTCGCTATCTCGACGGTTCTTTCCTACACATTCTCATTCGCTATCTCGACGGTTCTTTCCTACACATTCTCATTCGCTATCTCGACGGTTCTTTCCTACACATTCTCATTCGCTATCTCGACGGTTCTTTCCTACACATTCTCATTCGCTATCTCGACGGTTCTTTCCTAAACACTTGTAGAATCAAACACGATGACAGATAACACTCATCCATATAGTCAGATACAGTAAACCATGCAGGTAGTGGAAACTCACATCATATAGTCAGATACAGTAAACCATGCAGGTAGTGGAAACTCACATCATATAGTCAGATACAGTAAACCACTCATGTAGTGGAAGCTCACATCATATAGTCAGATACAGTAAACCACCAGGTAGTGAAGCTCATCATATAGTCAGATACAGTAAACCACTCAGGTAGTGGAAGCATCATAGAGTCAGATACAGTAAACCACTCAGGTAGTGGAAGCTCACATCATATAGTCAGATACAGTAAACCACTCAGGTAGTGGAAGCCACATATAGTCAGATACAGTAAACCACTCATGTAGTGGAAGCTCACATCATATAGTCAGATACAGTAAACCACTCAGGTAGTGGAAGCTCACATCATATAGTCAGATACAGTAAACCACTCAGGTAGTGGAAGCTCACATCATATAGTCAGATACAGTAAACCACTCATGTAGTGGAAGCTCATATCTTCCCCCGTACACAAATACATACGTCCTTCACAATTTATTTTTAACAAATCTTGCATTAGTTCTAGTTTATAGAGCAGACGATATAGCACTCCAGGAGAACCCATAGGTGCACAATCTACATAAGAAAGCTTTGAAAGTTCTGAATGCTGTTTGCCTTCAGTAACTGGTTGGTTAAATCTATTTCCCTTATAGTCTTGTTAGTCTAACATTGTCGTCTCTGTCGTCATACTCATCATCGTTGTCATCATTATACATGCTACAAGGTGATACACAAACACACACATACAAGCCAACAAACAAACAAGCATACACATCTACGTGGAAGAACTCGTATGCACATATATACACACATACATTCACAGACACGCTAACACAGTCATAAATATGCGAGAACAACACATACGTGCACACATACAAACACACATACATACATACATACACGTGATCACACACTTCACATTCAAACACCGACATATATATACAGTCACCAGCCCCAGATGTACATTTTCCAAGTGTCGAGAAAATCTGTTTAATCGGGTCCTGATGAATGATAATCCATGATGCCAGATTTAGCAGCCGTGGCAATGATAGCAAAGATTCGAGATTTAATACATCCATCTAATACAGTTTGCGCATAAAAAAATCATCGAGTTTGTCTCTAGTGTTTAAATTGATAATGAAAGAAAATAAATAAGAGTTTAAATTTAGTTTTACAAATAAAAAAAGAACATCAGAAAATAGAGCCCATATAGGCGACCTACATCAAACACGGGAGGACAGAATAGCGAAATAAAGCTATTGTAATATATATATATATATATATAAAATAAATACAATTAAAATTAAATTAAATAAACAAATATAGTGGAAAATAAAAATATAAATGAAGAAAGGAAACATAATATGAATGTTAGCAAAATAAAAAGCAAACATGATTATATGTGCAAATTAAAATCAGATTGTATTCAAAAGTAAATGGACAAAAGATAATTAAAAAAATCGGCAACCAGTAATGAGTATCAGCATCATAGACCTCTTTTCTTCAGGAGACATTGGGTGTCATGGTGTATCATATGTGTATCGTCCCTTAGCGTATCTGTTCAAATGAGTTCTAGGATTCTAGAACAGAGACTAAGACATATAGCAGAGCCATAACTGGAAAACACACTAAATGATATTTAAATACAATCAATCTACCTTATCAATGATACGGAATCGTCAAAATCTGCACTATACGGTTGTTAAGCTCATTAAT
Source organism: Arion vulgaris (assembly GCA_020796225.1). Classification (NCBI taxonomy): domain Eukaryota; kingdom Metazoa; phylum Mollusca; class Gastropoda; order Stylommatophora; family Arionidae; genus Arion; species Arion vulgaris. The sequence goes on along the minus strand of CM036753.1, from coordinate 52,957,477 downwards.
ATCAGATGGATGTGTGTTTCACAAATGTTCTCTTTTATATAACATCCACTAACTCTATAAATAAATGATGATCTATCATATCAGTTACAGATTATGTACTTAGTAAAAACAAATGATCAAAATATTTGGTGAACTGCACATATTTCATTACATGGAGACAAAAGAAACTGGACTCGATATCTGTGATAGTGAAAATCTGAGGTAACACAAGTTGGTTGGGCAGTCGAAGAAGTTTCAAGGAAAGAAAACTGATGTCTCATCGTGTCATGTTTGTGAACTATTCAGGTCAATATGACTATGGTAATTTAACTAAGACATCATAACAATCAGAAGAAGTAGGGAGAAGGGACAATTTATAACTGATAAGGTTGCAAGCCATAGGGATCAATGGTTTGTATTTCACCTTTGCTTCAATCTTTGTTTGACAAAAATATGGATACAATACTAGTGAAAAAAAAGAAAAAGAAACAAAGCAAAAGAAAGCGGTAGAACAATTACTTATGATACTGGGCTAGAATGTTGGTGAAAGTATGGAAACCGTTTATGGTCATAACTAAAGAAAAAGTCGTAGTCAAACTAGAACGTAAGAGATAATGGAAACTAGTCTAAAGGACTGAAGTCAAGGTACTACATTTCGTTATTATTGAATATTTGCTTTCTGTATATTGAAACCATTATCTCGCTGATGTGGTACCGGGACCCGCAATGAAAACAAAGAATAGTACCACTGCAACCTACAAGACATGTCGGAAGAGGCGACTGATGTAGTACCTAGAGAAACTACCTAGTAAATATAAAGCAATGCAGAAATTGGATGTGCTGGCCTACTTGTAGGTGCATAACTGGTACCATGTACAATCGCTCTTATACTCAGATGACATACAAATCACCAAATCACACAGAGTGGTAAACAAGTGATGGATATGGAGCGTTCGTCGAAGAAGAAGAAGAATTATAACCAGACAGCACGTAAGTTATCATATTTATTGTTATCATAGACAATGTTCAAGTTTCGTCAAGAATGGGAACACGATTTCATATTTTGTTCATATCACGTTTCACATATATAATAAAATAAGACGTCAAATATTGTACGTGGCATAAATATGGCCAATAAATAAAACATATGGATGGATCTCAATTCAATGAAAACGCAAATGTTTTGAAGAACATGTTGATGGCTGGTACACGTCATTAGAATGAAATATTTCATACCTGCGAGAACAATCATCATTTGGACATGGAAACATGAAAGAAGAACAATTACTGGAAGCCGAACAATAGACTACGCAACACAGGAAGTATCTCTGACATTGAATACTGCTTCCATAAAAGACAAAGAATTATGGGAAGTTCTTGAACAAGTCTTATTTACAAAAATGCAAGAGGAACATTTAATAACTTATGTGACACAATAAATGACATCAATTAAATTATTTATGTACCACTATCCACGCTTAGAAAGCAATGGAAACTACTGACCGTATCATCTTCTTTTTCTCTCGACCATTCTTTACGGCCAATTTTAACATTCTTATTGTGATCTATAATTGGTCCTTTGACAAGAACTGAGTGATCTACATCGGGACGATTGTGCGTCCATAGTGACTAGGCTCGCCCGTCCGGTTTCAGCCAGCTTTTGATTTACTAGGGTAAACTTTCCTAGAGTACGATCCTTTCTGCCGACTATGTCGGCCCGGATCTACGCCTTTCGATCAGCTTTGCCGTATATTTGGGCTTTGTGATCTACGCCAAGACAGTGAGTTACGCCTTTTCTGACTGTGAGATCGTTCCGGGGAACATTTCTTGGGGCTTATAAGATTGTCCTCGGACGGTGTCTTACTCGTATAAAACACCGCGTAAAGTATTGGCTTCGCCAATGTTCGGACCCGGACAGCCTGTCAGATCTTTACATTGTCGACCTTACTTTACCGTTCACTTTTGAGTTTGATCCATGAGTTTGAGTAGGAACATTCTCAACCTTTTCTAGACGCATATTGGTACGTGGCAATTTGCAGTTAACCTCGGAAGACACCAGCCTGGGGCCAAGCACAAAAATGTAGAGGGTCGTTTCAATCGGCGCTAGCAACGCAACTGAGGAATTTGCGCTCGCCACCATCACCCACCCACGTTCTTCCGGGTATGTTAGTTGTGACTGCAATAGTACTTTGCCCGGTTGTCCCAAGGCTGGCAGTTCCATTAGGCATCACCCACCTCAATTCTTCCGGGGATGATAATTGTTATCGCAACAATACCTTGCACGGTTTTTCCAAGGAGGGTAGTTTCGTTATGCACTAAAACGCAACTTTTTGTTTTGCGCTCGGCAAACCATGCTCAGTACATGTATCTGCGCCAGGCCACCGATGCGGAGTCAGCTGCAATCTTCTCTCGTACCGACACGAGGGCAGACTTTTATTCGTTACGCATCTGACTTATTTATTCTTGCCCCCCAAGATGGAAATGTTTGCCCCCTCCTCAGGGCTTCGAATATCGCCGCATGTGGGCACACGTTTCGTCACTGGATGCACCTCTCATCCTTTCATGTTTACCAGTCTCCCCATCGGGAGAGAAACTGGTAATTTGTGACGGAACCTTTGACTTACACATCGAGCTTGTGTATGGAGTCTCCTGCTCCGGAGATTACGATTTGCGTTCGGCCCTTACTTCGATGGAGTGGGGCTTATGTCAGAGACATTTCGCTGCTGTTTTTGTTCGGGAACTTCTAGAATATTTTGCTGGACGTCGGTCAGGAGATTCGTGCATTTTGTTCGTATGGACCTGCATTTCTTTTTTCGTACTTGCACTGCTACCACTACCAGTAGTTCTCCCTGATCCCTGCCCTCATTAGCCAGACCGGAACCAAAGTCTGTTTCCAAGGTCACCACGTGGAGGTAGAGGACAGGGTCTTGGTTAGCGCGCCCCTTTGCTAACCCTGGCACATGCTGCCGCCAGGAGCCTTTGACCCCCACTGAACGTATAAGTGGTGGCTAGAAAATCTACGACTCCTTTACTGTGGTTAATGGCGAAATACTGCAAAGAATATGCCATCCGATTTTCATTTGTCACTACAATACATGACAACAATTAAATAACTAATGTAACACAATGAAAGACGACAATTAAATAACTAATGTAACACAATGAAAGACGACAATTAAATAACTAATGTAACACAATGAAAGACGACAATTAAGTGACTAATGTAACACAATGAAAGACGACAATTAAATAACTATAATTAACACAATGCATGATGACAATGAAATGACATACACTATAATAGATGACCAAAAAATAAATAACTAAACTAAGTAGCAGAAACAAAATAAGAATCTTAGAAGATGCTGTAATTTAAAAATAAGAATCTTAGAAGATGATGTAATTTAAAAAATGGTACAGTTTAAAATATAATAAATTGACACATTCTGAACATTTTCACCAGAAATTGATAAATGGAATACGACTGAAACAAACTGAGAAGACGAGGAAAGTAACATAAAAATATTCCCTAGAGATAGACGAGAAACCGTCTTGTAAAGTGGTCCTTAATGAGAGCAGGCAAACAACTGAAATGAAAATATTTGATGAACAGACAACACTTACTTCAGCAAACGCTTGAGTTACTTTCGTTTCAAATGTCAACTTCGTTAGTGCACTTTTGTGAGATGCCACGCTTTTCATTTTTCATTGATGACTTGTATTGACTTTCATTTCAGTCAACCCTCATATATTTAATATCTTAATAAACAGTTTCATTTTCATTGATCACTTGTATTGACTTTCATTTCAGTAAACCCCTCATATATTTAATATCTTAATAAACAGTTTCATTTTTCATTGATCACTTGTATTGACTTTCATTTCAGTCAACCCCCATATATTTAATATCTTAATAAACAGTGTCATACTTGAACTAATGTTAATGCATTGACTTTTCCACTTCAATTTCAAATCCAATTTAGTTTAAATATCTTCGTGATTTTAGCTTCATTTTCTGAGAGATCTTTAACCTAAAGCTAAGTTTGCCCGCCTGCCCATCGTGTTCGTAGCGGGTTGGACTGCGGGTGAGTAGCTCTCTGTATGTGCGGGTTCAATTCCGCGGTCTGGCAGAAAAGCCACAGGTTCCCCAGATTCACGGTGTTCGTGGCACCGAACCGAATGGTTACGATATCCATGGCACCGAAACCGAAGAGCTGACTACTCAAGTGCTTCTGGATCGGGAAAAAAAAAGCTAAGTTTAAAAAAAAATTGTTGGTTTTTGGCTGTTAGCGTGTAATTAATTTTCTCCGGAACAGAATTTGAATGAATTTGAAATATTATTCTCAACCCTAAACTAAAGATATAGTGATATTAGCAAATGCTAGAATAACTGTATCAAAGGTCAATCTTTACTTGATAAATATCGTGTTATATCCAAACTTTGCGATAGTCAGTTTTTGTGATTTGTAAAACTACCCTACTTAGTATTTTAATATTTGGCTTTTGACCAAAACAAATTTTGTTGGTTATAATTATATAATGTGGTTTAGTTAACTTTCTTGAATGTTGCTACCCTCTGCTTACATTGATCTTCTTCTTCTTCTTTGTCGTCACACTGCTACCGGGTTGTTGCCCATTGTCGTGGTTTTCTGTTTTTGTCTTGCGCTGTTCTGGTGGCTTGTGTGATTGTTATTTTTGCTCTTTCACAGGATTCTGCTATGCCATCTAACTATCTTTTCCGTGGTCTTTCTTTTGCCTTCTTTCCCGATGTTCTGTTGTAGAAGACTCTGTATACTGTGAAGTGTGGATGCATTCTTATTAAGTGGCCAAACCACTTCATTTTTGTTTATCTATGTAATTCAAGCACGGTTTTGTGCCAACTTTCTTTCTTATGCTGATGTTGGTGATTCTGTCTTTTCTTGTATTGCTTACATTAATGTAGAACTGAATCCATAGAGGACACGGATGAAACAGCTTTTAAAATTGTTTTTTTTTCCAGATAATCTAGAAATATATTTCACTTGGATTCTCCCGAAATGAGTTAATTCTTATTTTTACATGTTAGTTGGCGTACACGCTCTGATATAACCAAAACAAAGTCCGTTCTTAGGTTGAAAGGGTAATGTCACGGCTTAAAGAGGCGTTAATACTGAACATAACAAATAAATAACGTCAACATTTTGCTGTATATGTCAACAGCTTTTTGAGAAGGATTAAGTGGTCAGGTGTGAATTCTAACTAGCTATTCTTGAGTATTATTCCATCTATAAAATGTGTTATGTTCCTGTGTCTACATACAGCAGAGTTAGGGTAGGCTAGTCTCTCTTAGGAAGGGCGAAAAGCGAAGATTAGTAGTATCCTGTTGATGAACAGTAGAATGCACTAACCAAACCCACCTTTCATGCCAGTGGTGTGGACTGGGACACGTTGGCCGCTAAGTCCAAGACTAGCTGGGCTATAGCTACCCTAGAGAGATTGACTTTCTTCTGTTTAGGTGACACTGACCTGAATAAAAGCATGTAAAAAATGTAGGAGCCTAACTTGCACAGTCAACTACCTCTTTCAAATACTTATCATATACATGATACAAAGAGTGGTTTAACAAGTGGTTGATCTGGTGCGAACGATGAAGAACAAATATTCTAAAGTGTCATGGGGGTCATTGAGATCAAAGTTAGCCTATGTGCATCCATCTCCAATATGACATTCACCGATCCCAATTAATCAAAAGAGTCACTTCGCCAGTTAATGAAAGGAATGAAAGCAATTTAACGTACTTGGATTAACTTTACCATGTTAACTTTGGCCCTTGTAATCTTAGAAAAAAGTATGTTGAATTCCTAAACTATCATTATAAGAACGTAACAAGAAATGTCTATACACAAAATGTAGACATGAGAACTAGACATGAGACTTGAGACTGAAAAGTAATAATCAATGATGAATAAATGCTATTAGAGACGTACACCTTATCATGAACGTATGGTAACAGTTACTTTAACAGATCTGCTTAATCTATCAACTAAGAAGAACGGTACAGAGCAACATAAGACCACTAAGATAAGAGCTGAAATCGGAATAACTGTAACAATAGATGCAACTAGAAATGATGTTGCGATTGTATCAACAAACAGAAGAAAGCACGAATGTCAGATTAAATTCCTGATGTATGAATTAAAACAAAGAAAGGAGTAGTAGGCACATGGATACATAGAATGCACAATCTCGTCTGGACAAGACAAGAAAACATGAACTGAGGAAACGCTATAATAATATCCATATGAAAAAGAAAGGCAACAGTTAGATTACACTAAGTACGGAGGTCTATGAGTCCTGAGTCAAACAGAACAAAATATTCTGAAAAATTGTGAAAAAAAGAGATTACAAGAGAATAGAATGAAGCAAATCGTAATGAAACACAAATTGGATTCAGAAATTGTGCCGACGCTATCTGTGCATTCAGAGAAATAATAAAATAGAACAATAGAAGACAATCAAGAACTACATGTTTCATTTGTAGACCAAGAAATATAATTTGACTGGGTAGGTATACAACAGCTATGGATAACCTTCAAACTTTATAGAGTCAATGAAGACTTGATCAATTTATGCGAAAGCTTTCACATTAACAGTCAGTTCTCGATGAGAACAAACAGCGAGTTTCAAATAACTTTATTATCAAATTAATGCTCAAAGAGAAGCAGACAGCTATAATTGAACACAATCAAATCAGAGTAAGATAAGTATGTGTACTATCCACATTATTGTTCATCACATTTAATGACAACATATGCACAACAGTCAATTGAAGCGAAGGCACCAAACCTTGACGCCCTACTGAATGAACTTTTTCTTCAGATGATCAAGCAATTGTTGCCACACAAGTAGAACATTTACAGCCACGCATCAACAAACAAAAATACACATGCAAAGATCACCATATCAAAATTAATGTTGATAAAATAGCAAGAGAAGAACAAAAACATATATTTGCATCACAAGCCAACATCTAAGACAAATAAAAGACGTCATGAATTTGGTGCATCACAAACCAACATCTAAGACAAATAAAAGACGTCATGAATTTGGTGTATCACAAACCAACATCTAAGACAAATAAAAGACGTCATGAATTTGGTGCATCACAAACCAACATCTAAGACAAATAAAAGACGTCAATGCATAACCCAAACAAATAACGTCATGGCATAAAGCCAACATCTAAGACAAATAAAAGACGTCATGAATTTGGTTCATCACAAGCCAACATCTAAGACAAATAATAGACGTCATGAATTTGGTGCATCACAAGCCAACATCTAAGACAAATAATAGACGTCATGAATTTGGTCATCACAAGCCAACATCTAAGAAAAATAATAGACGTCATGAATTTGGACACATAACATCTAAGACAAATAAAAGACTCATAATTCGGCATCACAAACTCAACTTTCAAGCAAATAAAAGACGTCATGAATTTGGTGCATCATAAGCCAACATCTAAGACAAATAAAAGACGTCATGAATTTGGTTCATCACAAGCCAACATCTAAGACAAATAATAGACGTCATGAATTTGGTGCATCACAAGCCAACATCTAAGACAAATAATAGACGTCATGAATTTGGTTCATCACAAGCCAACATCTAAGACAAATAATAGACGTCATGAATTTGGTGCATCACAAGCCAACATCTAAGACAAATAATAGACGTCATGAATTTGGTTCATCACAAGCCAACATCTAAGACAAATAATAGACGTCATGAATTTGGACGCGTGATATCAGTAGGCAGAAGAATCAATAGCAAAATCATCATCATCGGCCAAAGACACATTTGTCCAATTGCAAAGCAACAGTTGAACACAAAACGAACCTTATGCTGTACAAAGCGATCGTCGTCTCAGCTTTGTGCTATCAGTATCGAAATTGGACACTTGAAACAATTGAAAAAAGGAAAATTTCAGCAACGCAATATTTTCCGGAGATCTCTATCATTCTGGATGAAACTGTCGAGGTCGTGCTTTGCTCAATACTCTCGGTTGGTGGCGTACTATTTCTGTAGAAGCGGAACCGTATGGGGAAAATCAGATGATATGAAGTCAATCTTTCGCTTTTAAATATCCCTTTTTTAGTCTAAAACAACGGAATATACTTTGAATCCTATTTAACATTTAGGTGGACAGCTCTCACATTTCAAACTCGTATGGTAATAGCCTAACTGGTCCAAATGCGAAGTAGTGCCTTCATTGCACTGGGTATTCCATATGTATCCGTCTCTGTCGGCAGAGATGGCATGCCGTCTGGCAACAATCCTTCAGATCTGATGACAAAATTGCACACGTGTCTCGGTCCGAATTTGAACCCGCAACCTTCAGTCATCGACAGGTGGAGCTGTCGATAAAGAGTCAGCACAGGGACAACGTCGCACCAGGGTCAGTGAGCTGGTACTGACCAAGACCCTACACAACCTTCAGTACGACAGGTGGGGTCATAGGCGCACAGAGACAACGTCGCACCAGGGTCAGTGAGCTGGTACTGACCAAGACCCTACACCACCTTCAGTACGACAGGTGGGGTCATAGGCGCACAGGGACAACGTCGCACCAGGGTCAGTGAGCTGGTACTGACCAAGACCCTACACAACCTACAGTACGACAGGTGGGGTCATAGGCGCACAGGGACAACGTCGCACCAGGGTCAGTGAGCTGGTACTGACCAAGACCCTACACAACCTACAGTACGACAGGTGGGGTCATAGGCGCACAGAGACAACGTCGCACCAGGGTCAGTGAGCTGGTACTGACCAAGACCTTACACAACCTACAGTACGACAGGTGGGGTCATAGGCGCACAGAGACAACGTCGCACCAGGGTCAGTGAGCTGGTACTGACCAAGACCCTACACCACCTCCACGTGGTCGCCCTGGAAAACAGACAGAATAGTCTGGCTAAGTGGGTAGGGATCGAGGGAGAGCTAGTCTGGTATAAGTAGTGGTGCAGGAACAGTTACGTTATTTGAGATCTACTCGCAACACAGACGATCAGAATCCCAGAGTAAATGTTCGAAAAATGATCGTTAAAAAGCAATGCATACACGTAGAAAGGAAAAGTATGAGGGACTGACTGTCAGCCAGACAGACTCAAAGCATTTTCCGTAGCATAAAGCCCGAAACCCTGTCCTCCACGTGTATGGTACTATATACAAGTAGGGACATAGGAAACCGGGGAGAAACGTACAGTCGTTCTTGTCAGAGATCAATTATATATCACAATAAGAATGATCAAATTGATCGCTAAAAACGCATGCAAAGAAGAAGAAGAAGAAGAAGTGCGACAGGAAAACGAATTAACCACTTCGCTATTGAGACCCCCAAAATAAATTAATAGCCTATTCCAATTCAGTGTTTGTCATTTCTTTAAGCACATTTCATCAGGAGTTAATTCCACTTCAGAAATACATTTCCTTAGCTCTTCTATCAAAAGTAGATCTTCATCTTTTACTCCCTCATTTTTAGAGCCAAGCAATTTTGCCAGATCAGCATTTGTTAAACCTTGGACACATAGTGGTATCATTTCCTACTTTATATTTAAAGTAAGTGCTTTAAGATGCAGCATTTTCTTGTCACTAGTCGACTTGGTGTCTGGGAATGGAAGGAGAAAGTTAAGTACCTCATATAATCAAATAAGAGATATCGTACATAGTAAATGGTCACAAGACGAAGTATTGATTTAATTGCACCGTCGTCTTGTCTGTGGCGTAGAGGCTAGATACTTGTCTCTCGTACCAAATGTACCAGGTTCGTTCCCTCTTTAAGCCATCTGCATATTTTTCCAGAGGTCCCTGATCTCAGTGTAGGTGAGATTTAGTTCCTAGTCCTATCGGAGACGAACGATAAGACGTAGGTCCCGTGTTTAATTTGAGCACGTAAAAGAACCATTGGCAGTTCAAGATCGAGAAGAACAGGCTGAAAAGCAGCTGCCCGGTCAAAATTCATCAGAAAATATTAAAAATAAAATTCCTACATAAATATTTTCAACATCTTCAAAATTACACCGGGAGCTCTCGACGGTGCTACGGAGTTCGTGCACTGCAGCTGAGATCTTCTTGTGTGAGGAGCACACATGGTTACTTCCCGACGTGCAATGATGATGGTCCAATCAATCAGTCAATCAATCAATCAAACCCCATATGGATTGTTCCCTCGCCGCAGGAATGACACGCTACCTGCCGAAAGTAATATACAAATCATGAACTTGTAGTAATGTTGTTCACATTATCCATCGTGAGCAGTTAGTCTAAGAAAAATACTGCTTTAAAACAAACTGTATTTCCTAATATACTACATGGAATGAACATTTTAAAAAACCACATTTATTTATCATACAATCCAGAAAAATTGACATGCAATGAGAAGATTCGATCACTTTGTCAAAACAGAGACAATTAGTAGACAAAGAAAGGCATTTTTCTTCTTCCTCTTCTTCTTCTTCCACGACCTCTGGTCATGCGCTTAGTTTACTGTGGACAGTCATACATGTGTACTTATGGGATGTTCTCGAAAACTACGGAATAAAAGGAACGCTGCTAGACTGTGTTAGAGCCATATATACAGAAAGTGAAAGTGCCATACGAATAAGCACCGGACTAACAAATTGGTTTCCAGTAACATCAGGAGTACAGCAAGGATGTGTTTTATCACCTCTCCTCTTTGTTATATACATGGATAGTATCACCAAAATAGATGAAGCATCACTCAACGCAGACCAACAAAATGAACTGCTCTTTGCTGACGACCATTGTTTATTCCATAATAATATTGAACAGCTTCAAAAACACATAAACTTACTCAACAATAGCTGCCTCAAATACAACATGAAGATCAACATTTAAAAGACAGAAGTCATGACTATAAGCAGAGAACATAAAGATATCAACATACAAATAAATGACCAAACGCTAAAGCAGGTGAGAGAATTCAAATACCTTGGAAGTATCTTCACATCTGATAGTAGACTGGACAGAGAGATCGAAACTAGAATCAAGCAAGCCAACAACATTACATACCAGCTTACCCCAATTTTGAAACACCCAGCTATTCCAGTAGTGACTAAAAGACAGATTATAAATTCAATCTTTATACCAACACTGTGCTACCAGAGCCAAACATGGGCACTGACAAAAGAAAAAGAAAGGAAAATTACCAAATGAGATGCCTGAGGAAAGCAGTAAATAAAACAAGAAGAGACTATATAAGAAATGAGGAAATTAGAAGAACAGTCGAACAACACCTGCTATTAGATTTATTGAAAAACAGAGACTCAAATGGTTTGGCCACTTGGTCAGAATGAACCCGAATACACCAGTTGCAAGAGCGTACAACCTGAAAATGGAATCATCAAAGAGGAAAGGGCAAACCAAGAAAAAGAGGGGTTGACGGAGTTACAGACATCTTAAAACTCCACAATACCACACCATATCAAGCGACCGAGCGTGCATTATCTCGAAACCGATCATCTGTTAAACCTAGCTGCAAAAAAGCAGAGAAGGACAAAAGAAAGAAAGAAAGAATGAGAAGATTCGATCACTTTGTCAAAACAGAGACAATTAGTAGACAAAGAAGGGCATTTTTCTTCTTCCTCTTCTTCTTCTTCCACGACCTCTGGTCATGCGCTTAGTTTACTGTGGACAGTCATATATGTGTACTTATTGGGCAGTCAGCTTCAGATCTGTCAGATTTCCCCAAAACTTAGTTTTTAGGATGACTGGGTGGGGCCACATGTTTGTTTTCATCTCACACAAGAGAGAACCGTCTTGCAGGACATGCTCCGGTGTCTGTTCCGCTTGCTGACACTGGCAGAGAGCTGTTTATAGACTTATTCCTAGTCTATGTAAGTGTGTTGAGTCTGCAGTGTCCGGTACATATGCGAAATATAATGACCTGGTCTGTTCTGCTTAGGCATTTGCGGAAGCCTTTTCCATAATCGTATCCAGTGTTTGTCTTCCAGTCTACTGCAGATTTTCTATGGATGAGGGTTTTGACCTTCTGAAAAGACAGTGTATGGTAAATTTTCTCTTTGGCACTGCACTCCTTAGCCAAACATCGGCACTCTCATTGCCTGCAATGCCAAGAATGGCGTTTTGACAGAGAGAGAAGAGAGTGAACAACTGGAACTGTTGGTATGCAAAACAAAGCCAGCAATAGAGTTTCTTAGTAAAATTATAAGCGTTAGATTATGAATGTTTTTGTTTTCTAGCGACAGCCATCATACGCTTTGATAAAGCAAGAAAGAAAGGATGGAAAAGAGTGATGAATGTAGAAGAATTATGGGAGCGAAAGAGAAAAATTGAGAGAGATTGAAGAACATCATGAAACATAGAGTAAGTGAGTAGGGGATAGTGAGAGAGATAGAAAGATAGAGAAATAAATAGATAGATAGATAGATAGATAGAGATTGAAGAATAGAACACATGGTCTTTCAATTAGAAACAAATCCTGCATTTTTCCAATTTGAAAACATGCTTTGAAAATCAGATTCCTAATTCGCCACAAGTTTCACATAGATGTTTCTCTCTCTCTCTCTCTCTCGCTCTCTCGATCGCTCTCTCTCTCTCTCTCTGTTTCCTTGTCTTTCTGTCTCACTCTGTTACACTCACTGCTATTTATCTCCCTCTACCAACCCAGCGAGCTTTCTCAGGGGAAAACGATTCCACATTCGTAATCGGAATGTGACAGCCACATTCTGCGACTCTTGCATAATTTATACCTGCTAATTTTCAATATAGAGGACAACATCGATTCCTTATACAATTACTTGTCCGCTGCAGATTCAATACTTAAAGATGTAAGGCACTATCGATACCGCATAAAATTGTATTTTTTTAAACATTAAAATATTAAAAAATCGATACCGCATACAAAATACTTGTCAACTGCAGTTAACGTTTATTGGCTACAGAAACGACGTCAGAGCACTGCACGTAAATCCATTAGTACTTTATATCTTAAGTAGTTGTTGAAAGTTTTGCCTATGAAATGTTTTTATTATTTGTTGGTTAGACAATGTCTACTCTGCTCCTCAGGCATCCAATTCTACTTGTGCAACTTGTGATTCCAAATGTCTTATAACGATATTTAAATCTATCATCTTTTAACTACTTGTCTAGTACTATTTCTTCAGACGGTAACTTGTTTTAGAAATTTAACCAAAAATTGAAAATTATTGATTAATAGTACCATCATCATTGCACTGTAGTGAGGAACCATGCGTGCTCCGGTCTCTTTCTTACACAAGAAGATCTCAGCTGAAGTGTACGACCGGTGAGGGTCCCCGATGTAATTTTGAAGATGGTGAAGATATTTTTGTAGAAATTGTAGGAATTTATAATTAATTTTGCCCGGAAGCGGCTTCCAACCTGCTCTTCTCGATTTTGTACTGCCAAGGGTTCTTTGACGTGCTAAAATCAAACAAGGGACCTGCGTTTTATTGTTCGTCTCCGATAGAACTAGGAACTTGATCTCACCTTCCGCAGATCAGGATCGGATCTCTGGAAATATATCTAGAAAATCCCGACAAACCTGGATCTTTGATAACGAGCACAACCTCTACGTCACAGAGACACACTCTCTCTCAAGTATGCCCAACATATCTCCCTCTTCTCTGTCTTTACTTCCCAGCGCTTTATACTAACCTCTACGTCACAAGACACACACTCTCTCAAGTATGCCCAACATATCTCCCTCTTCTCTGTCTTTACTTCCCAGCGCTTTATACTAACCTCTACGTCACAGAGACACACTCTCTCTCAAGTATGCCCAACATATCTCCCTCTTCTCTGTCTTTACTTCCCATCGCTTTATAAAAACTCAATTGCGACCAGGTTCCCTTTAGCTGTCATGGTTGGAAACAAATTCTCTTCCACTTTAGAATTGAACATAGACCATGCAACTTACAGGTTTATGGACATATGACAATCAAATCTGATATTGTCTCTATCAGTTACAGAGATATAAGTAAGCTACTTTTCAGTATAAACCTGGTGAAGACCGGTCCTTCCTGATTGAAAATTTAACTTGGCAAATGACATAACTGCGGAAGTTAAGCATTTTAAAACTAATTGCTAATCGCTTTGGTTGTATGGGCTCTTCCTTGTTCGTATTAACATAACCACTTATATACCACTTTGCTTGATTTGAGCAAGTATCTTGTGTTATGTTTACACTACAGTTTCAGAATCTACACCTTTTGGTCCAGAATATCTGATTTCATCATGCACTCTTTGTTTGTCTATGCTTGTCTCTCGCTGTTATGGTAGTTTTGATACCAAATTAAATTTAAACATTTTATATCTAAAATTGAATTTATAAACGCAGACCTCCTCAACACCTGTAGATCTAACATATACAGCACTAAGACACAAGATCTAACATGTACAGTACTAAGACACAAGATCTAACATATACAGCACTAAGACACAAGATCTAACATATACAGCACTAAGACACAAGATCTAACATATACAGCACTAAGACACAGATCTAACATATACAGCACTAAGACACAAGATTCTAACATATAAGACACAGCTACATTACAACTAAGACACAAGATCTAACATATAAGCACTAAGACACAAGATCAAATATACAGCACTAGACAAGATCTAACATATACAGCACTAACATAAGACTTTCACAGATCTAACATATACAGCACTAAGACAAAGCTTCAACATCTGTAGATCAAACATATACAACACTAAGACAAAGCTCCATATATGTTAAGACAGTCTTTCACTACGGATCTGAGACGTGCAAATATATAAGAAAACATAAAGTATTTTAAGAGGATTCAAGGGAAGACTTCTTAGAAGATTACCTAACCTGTTGCGTTGTAGGTGGGCTGGGGACAGTAAAAGGCTAATGGAGAGCGAACCCAGTAAACGCTGGTTGAAATCGGAAATTCACCGAAGGATAAGCACTAGAGCTCCGAATGGTAATGAACGTTGTGATGTAAAATTGCGTTCTTGGCAAAGGCTGTGTATATATCACAATTAGAATGATAAACATGGTCGTAAAGAACGAACGCGACGAGAGAGAGAGAGAGAGAGAGAGAGAGAAAAAGTTACCTGGGTATACCTGAGAGGATAAGATTGACACTATCAGACTTCAAGAACTAACTGGTCAAGATGTCATAAATAAAGAATTACGAAGCAGACGATAGTGAAGGATTAGACAAGTTCTTATGAGGTACGAACAAGCGGCAAAGACATCCAATGCACCAAATCTTCTATATAACTTATCCAGTCGACCCATTTCATTTAGAGGTATTTCTGTGTTTCTAATACAATATGCTAAACTCTAAAAGTAGAATAGACCATCACCTAAAGTTCAAACTGTAGTCAGTTGTGCTTGAGAGTATTGTCATCAATTAGAATACATTTTCAATTATGTCATCTATTCAGTTCGAGTTTACGTTATCATTTCTTGCACTAAGCGAGTTTGTGTTGAAAGAGGTCAAGACACAAAAGAGAAAACTTATTATCAATATGAGAGAGAGGCAATAATCCTTTTTTGGGTATGTGATGAGATAGGTCGTATACAATCAATACGATCATTGGAAGCAAAGAGATGTGGTTTTACAGAAGAATGCTGAACATTTCATGGATAGCGAAGGAAACAAATGAGGTTTTAAATCAGGCCTGCACACAAATAAACCATATCAGAAGAATAAGAATCCGACAATCAAGGTTCTTCGGGCATATAATGCGAAGAGAAAGTTTAAAACATTTGGTGACAACAGGTAAAATTCAGGAAAGGAGAAATCGTGGAAGACAGAGGGAGAAGATGTTGGATGGCCTGACATCGTGGTTCGACACAAGATCGACGTCAGAACTGATTTCATGCTCCAAGCAGAGAGAGTTGTGGAGAGACACGATTGCCTACGCCGGCAGGCATGGCACCTGATTGATTGATTGATTGATTGATTGATGAGATAGGGAGGTTTAGAAAGCATTAGAAGTACAGGTAAAATCAATGGGAGACTAGAGAGACGAAGACACGACACACACACACACCACACAGCGAAGAGAGAGAGAGAAAGAGAGAAAGAGAGGGACAAGTCTGAACAGCTTGACACAATGGCACGAAAAAGTGTGAAAATTCGAATTTATATCAGTTACTAAGGAAAGGTGGGAGAGATTAGCGTAATAAATAAAGCGTTTGCTTATTGAATCGGACATAATAGTTGTGTGGGTTCAATCTCACACTCGACTTTCCACACGTGAGTATAGGAATTGGTCATCTCACCTCCTGCACACTGGGGTTTATACACGTGAGTATAGAATTGTCATCTCACCTCTGCACAACTGGGGTTTATGAGCACGTGAGTACAGGAATTGGTCATGTCACCCTGCAAAAAACTGGGCTTATACACGAAATAATAAAGAATTGGTCATCTCACCTCCTGCAACACAGGGTTTATACACAGTGAGTATAGAATGGTCATCTCACCTCCTGCACACTGGGGTTTATACACGTGAGTATAGGAATTGGTCATCTCACCTCCTGCACACTGAGGTTTAGACACGTGAGTATAGGAATTGATCATTTCACTTCCTGCACACTGGGGTTTATACACGTGAGTATAGGAATTGGTAATTTCACTTCCTGCACACTGGGGTTTATACACGTGAGTATAGGAATTGGTCATTTCACTTCCTGCACACTGGGGTTTATACACGTGAAGTAATATGCACTTCATAACCTTAGGTCTGCACAGGCTACGGGCCATCTATTTTTACTAAGGATAGACGTTTGTGGAGATCAGTGATCGTCTACGCCAGAGAGCATTGCACATGATTATGTTGAAATGGAACAAATAAAACAGGAACATAAATACAATAAACAAAATAATCAATGAATTAAAATGAAAAATAACACACATTATGATGTGTGCAATCACAAAAAAGCGATTGAAACCAGCGAGTGGGAGGAAATAATAAATAGACAGTTGAACAGAAACCATTGTTATGTTCAATGATGATTACATGTCTAAAATAAACATGCAAGACAACCACGGAGAGCAATCAATAATTGCAGAGGAAGTTGAGGATGCTAGACAGCATTTGTTGCATGGGGAAATACCCCAGGCAACATACAATCCCAGATAACATACCAGTAGAGGAATTTAATGATCTAGGTGCAAAAGTAATAAGAAAATTGTTGAATGATATTTACGACAACATATACAGAAAAAGAAAGAACACTAATGTCCTGAAAGAACTAAATGTTAAAGAGAATTGGCTGATAAACAACATACTATACATAAAATTACATACTTTGGTCACATCAAGTGTCACGATTGCCTGGAAAGAACAATACTAGAGGGTAGGGTCCCAGAGGCAGAGGTAGACCAAGAAGAAGATGGCTACAAGATATTACAGAAACCATGAATATAACCATCGACGAAGTTGGTAAACTGGCAAGAGACAGAGTGAATGTCAGACGTGCTGCAAAGAGAACAACGTCCTATAAAGGATACGCACCTTGATGATGATGATGATATACAGAACATATATTTTAATAAAAAACATACATCATATTGTTAACTTTAACGAATAAACTGTGTATCATTGAAACCATCATTAAAAGATGAACATGGAAGTGGGTTGAGTATGTATGTTCTATGCCAGTAAGGCTATTGGCTAGAGTACTCTCCAATTAACAGCGGATGAGAAAAGAATGTACGGTTGGTTGTCCATAGAAAATATAAAAAAGGACTGTGGAAAAAGAAACTGTGGCATGACATGGGAAACAATTAGTAGAAAGGTGGTAGAGCTGTATACATTTCTCGTGGAAGTCTTATAGGTCAAAGAGGAGGTTATATACATATATATAGATATATATTAATAGCTTTGTCAAAGAAGTAAGGAGCACAATTTATTACAAAGAACATCTCTTAGTTATCATTATGAGTCATTTAATATAACTGCTGCGAAGAATTACCATGAAAAGGATGTGTAGTAAATTTAGAATACAAATCAGTGATGCTGGTGGGTGAGTCAGTTCCTTTCCTCCTTTGTGGAAAGTCGGTGATGTGAATTGATTCTATAACTCTTTTTTTTGTTGGATTCGAAAAGCAAACTTTTCCTTTTTTATGCATTTCATTTTTTTTCGTCCCAAACGCAGAAATACATACACGGATAAGAAACTGCACAACTGTAACATATAGGTGAGAGATTGGTAGTCTATGTTGCGGTAGTTAACACGTTTGCCTTGGAATCTAAAAATTGTGGGTTCAAATCCGATCGAGCCGTTCAGTTTACGTTGGCATTTTTTCGGATATAATTGGGATTGTTGCTGAAGTACTGAGTTCGAGCTTTGTGCAACACGCATGACAGTCGGTGTATCATTTCTGTAGAAAAGGACAACATGAGTCAATCCATCGCGTTTAGACTGAAACGTACAGTTCAAATGAGTCAATCCATCGCGTTTAGACCTGTTACGTACAAGGTTACTTAAACAGTGACGTCAATCCATCGCGTTTAGTCCTGTACGTACAAGGTTACTAAAAGTGATAATCCATCGCGTTTAACGTTACAAGTATACATGACGTCAATCCATCGCGTTTAGACTTGTTACGTACAAGGTTACTTAAACAGTGACGTCAATCCATCGCGTTTAGACCTGTTACGTACAAGGTTACTTAAACAGTGACGTCAATCCATCGCGTTTAGACTTGTTACGTACAAGGTTACTTAAACAGTGACGTCAATCCATCGCGTTTAGACTTGTTACGTACAAGGTTACTTAAACAGTGACGTCAATCCATCGCGTTTAGACTTGTTACGTACAAGGTTACTTAAACAGTGACGTCAATCCATCGCGTTTAGACTTGTTACGTACAAGGTTACTTAAACAGTGACGTCAATCCATCGCGTTTAGACTTGTTACGTACAAGGTTACTTAAACAGTGACGTCAATCCATCGCGTTTAGACTTGTTACGTACAAGGTTACTTAAACAGTGACGTCAATCCATCGCGTTTAGACCTGTTACGTACAAGGTTACTTAAACAGTGACGTCAATCCATCGCGTTTAGACTTGTTACGTACAAGGTTACTTAAACAGTGACGTCAATCCATCGCGTTTAGACCTGTTACGTACAAGGTTACTTAAACAGTGACGTCAATCCATCGCGTTTAACTGTATACGTAATCAAGGTCATGTTTACGCTGACCAACCCATCGCGTTTGACTGAGTAAACGACGCATCCTCGCGTTTGATTGTAAAAGTTACTTAAACAGAGTAACATCGTTTGTCGTTCGCAGGTTAACGAAACATGCTTTACTTGTTCGTATTAAACAGAAACACGTTGATGCGAGTTCAAGAGTACATGCGTTTGTCTTGCAGTTCTAACAGACGTCAATCCACGCGTTGTCTGTAGCAGGTCAAACAGTGACGTCAATCATCGCTTGACTGAAGTTTAAACATGCGTCAACATCGGCCGTACGCAAGGTTCAAACAGGACGTCAATCATCGCGTTGACCTTACAGTTTACAGTGACGTCAATCCATCGTAGCTTTTGCAGGTTCTTAAAATGAGCATCCATCGCGTTTGTCGTCGTACAGGTTAAACGTGACGTCAATTCATCGCGTTGACTGTTCAGTTTAAACGACGTTCTCGCGTTTGACTTGTTACGTACAAGGTTACTTAAACAGTGACGTCAATCCATGCGTTGACTTGAGTCAACAGCGTAACATGCGTTTAGTCCTGTAGAAGTTAACGGACGTTCCAGTAATCAATCATGCGTTGGGGAGAATATTCGCCAACTTTCTCTCCATGGAACAGCTAATCATTTCATCGATTTTTTTCTAGAACCACGATGTCAGTCTATCTACTAACATCACACCCTGTCTTCCATTCCCTCTCCTTCCCTGTATTTTACTCGTTGTCACAAAATGTTCTATACCTCCTCTTCGCATTATATGACCGAAGAATTTTTTGGATAAACATTCTTTTTATTTTGATAAGGTTTCTTTGCGTTTAAGCCTCTTTTAGAGCCTCATCATTTGTTTCTTCGCTGTCCATGGAATTTTCAGTATTCTTCTGTAAAACCCCATCTTTGTGGCTTCCATCGATCTGATTGATTGCTTGCTCATTGTTCATGAATACATCTCTAAACAGAAATACTTCAATATAGCAATGAAGTACCCTATTCCGCAGTGTCATTGCTAGTGAATTCACGCATAGTGTATTTTCATACCATGGTACATAGATGAAAACACATTTCTATACGCAGACAATTATATTTTGACAGAAGGACACATATATAAGGAGCATACTAGATCATGCATGCTCGTTCATATACAAATGTGTCATATCACATCAGACTCGGGGTCAAAGGCGCATGAGGTGGTGTGCCAGGATTAGTGAGCCGGCACTAATCAAGACCCTGTCCCCTACCTCCACGTGGTGACCATGGAAACAGACTTTGGTTCCGGTCTGGCTAATGGGGCAGGGATCGGGGAGAACTACTGGTAGTGGTAGCAGTGCAAGTACGAAAAAAGAAATGCAGGTTCATACGAACAAACTGCACGAATCTCCTGACCGACGTCCAACAAAATATTACCCAAGTTCCTGAACAAAAAGAAGCAACAGCGAAATGTCTCTGATATAATCCCTACTCCCCCGGGGTAAGGGCCGATCACAAATCACCATCTCCGGAGCAGGAGACTCCATACACAGGCTCGACGTGTAAATCATAGGTCCAGCCACAAATTACCAGTTTCTCTCCCGATGGGGAGATTAGTAAACATAAAAGGATGAGAGGTGCATTCAGTGACGAAACGTGTGCCCACATAGGGCGAAACTCGAAGCCCTGAGTAGGGGGCAAACATTGCCAGCTATGGGGCAAGAATAAATAAGTCAGATGCGTAACGAATAAAAGTCTACCCTCGTGTCGGTACGAGGGAAGATTGCAGCTGACTCCGCATCGGGGGCCTGGTGCAGATACATTTACTGGGCAAGGTTTGCCGAGCGCAAAACATAAAGTTGCGATTTAGTGCATAACGAAACTACCCTCCCTGGGAAAACCGTGCAAGGTACTGTTGCGATAACAAATAACATCCCGGAAGAACTGAGGTGGGTGAGGCCTAACGGAACTGCCAGCCTTGGGGCAACCGGGCAAGGTACGGTTGCAGTCACAACTAACATCCCCGAAAGAACTGGGGCGGGTGATGGTGGCGAGCGCAAAATTTCAGTTGCGTTGCTAGCTCGAATTGAAACGACCCTCTACATTATTTGTGCTTGGCCCCAGGCCGGTGTTCTCCGAGGCTAACTGCAAATTACCACATACCGACACGCGTCTAGAAAAGGCTGAGAATGTTCCTACTCTGGAACAAACTAAAAAGTGAACGGTAAAATAAGGTCGACAATGTAGAGATCTGACAGGCTGTCCGGATCCGAGCATTTGCGAAGACCGATACTTTACGCGGTGTTTTACACGTAACTCACTGTCTTGGCGTAGATCACAAAGCCCAAATATACGGTAAAGCTGATCGAAAAGGCGAAGATCCGGGCCGACATAGTCGGCAGAACGGATCGTACCCTAGGGAAAGTTCACCCTAGTAAATCAAAATCTGGTTGAAACTGTATGGGCGACCCTAGTCACCATGGGCGCACAATCGACCCGACGTAGATCACTCAGTTCTTGTCAAAGGACCAATTATATATCACAATAAGAATGATAAAATTGGTCGTGAAGAATGTTCGAAAAGAAAAAGATACCAGACTCGATAAATATGATTCAAATGATTGAATCTGAATGTATGCGTGTGGACATCATTCGGAGATCACATTTCAAGAAAATGACTTGGCTGTACACGCCTGGACATGCTGGAGTGCGGGGTAACGAGCGTGCTGACTATCTTGCAAACAGTGCCCCGACTCAAGCGGGCAGAAGTATACAAAGAGCCGATATCATCAATGCGGTACGCTCTCAATTATGTGACATGGGCAAGTCTCAGACACTGGAACGAGTTCGAGAATTAGGTTTACGTTTGGACATGCCAGACAGTGTCGTCTGCGTGGTAGAGAGAGAAGATATAGTAATCAACTTCTCATGGGTACTGTGGGCAAATTGACTTTGGGATGGCTGCTGGAGTGGAGAACAGAGCACGAATAGGAAGCCCAATGTGCCATGACGTCGATCGCATAACAACATAACATAACATAACATAACATAACATAACATAACATAACATAAACAACATCAAATAGAACCCCAATAACTACGTGAACATAACATAACATAACATAACATAACATAACATAACATAACATAACATAACATAACATAACATAACACAAATGGAACTGAAACGAAAGCACGAGACAGCCAAACACAAACACTGAACAAAGCACAACATACATCACACACACATACACACGCACACACACAAGCACTTAGAAACGCACGTTGTTCATACACACAATCAAGAACATGTGTGAGTGCATTCATATACACACACTGGCACTAAAAGATCATTAAGGAGTGGTATCTTACGACCTGTGTGTATGGAACGACCTCACCAAAGTCAGGAAAGCCGTTAGAGAAGGCATCCGATATGCCCTCACTAAAACTAACTCTGTCCGAGAAAGAGTTACACGGACAGTAGGTCTCCTGCAACGATCAATCTTGAAAGATCTAATCTTCAAGTACCTCTGAAGTCGACGAGGCTGTCCATATGGTTGAGGGATGCTTGTAAAAGGTTAATATATACCTACGCAAAAGTCAGTCAGAAGCGCAATACCAGGCGTCAAGACTTTACGCCTGAATTAATAGCGGGTGAACGAAAGAAGAAATATACATACACTCAGAAACACACACGCACATGATACGCAAACACACGTATACACACATATACAATAGCTTACAGCCACACATATAGACACACACACACACACAATAGCCCACACACACAAATAAACCAACACGCTCGAAAACATACAAAGCACACAGGATATTACACTCGCAAAACTGGGAAAACCAAGTTTTGCACTGAATTCCACTTTTTTGTCTCAAGTACCACCACTTTTTGTTGTATTTGCTCATAATCTCTACAGATTCCGAAAAATCAAACTGGGAAAAGTTGAAACGGAACAGCATTATATGCTGGTAATAAGCGCTTTCATTTCTCTCTAAATCACGCCCGCTCTTCTGGCAAATCGATTTAGGAGACTTTTTCAGCATGTGAAATATCTACAACTAGAGCATAATTATTATTCTTTAACTTAATCTTTCTTTAGAATTAGCTGATGCAAATTTGACTTTTTGTAAAATCAATAGATATCATGATAAGAAACTAAAAGAAGGAATAGACTAACTCTTCAGTTTTTGAAGATAGTTATGAAATTAGCTTTAGATAACACTCCATGTGGTGTCGGATCAATGAAGAAAAATAGCCATTGCGACCTAAAGTGCAGCTATAGGCATGATGAGGACATTGTAAAGTACTAAAGTAAATAATAAACATCGCAGTCGGTGTACCTGGACTAGTAAGAAAACTAATTTTTGCTCAGCAAATAAACTCTAGGACCATAGGCCATAAAGTGGACTATAGAGCCAATACAAGTGACACTATAGAACATATTGAAATATTGTTAAATGAAAAAAGTAAATTAGATATTAAAAACGTTCGTTTAACAATAAAATTTCAATATAGAATATTTCACCATAAGGCAATGACTACAGAATTGAGTAGGACAATTGAAGCTACATTGTAAATAAAAGCATCTGTAATTCAGATCTTCTTATCTTGTAGGAACGGCCATCTGACACTAAGATACAATTGCTTGGCTCAGGTCACATACAAACCACACAGGGTGGTTAACAAGTGGTCGATATAGATCGTTCGAAGATGAACAAAGAAATAGTATATTTAATTAATAGTGAAACACGTACAAACAAAGTACTATAGTTTTACAAAATACATAAACAGTGACGATAAACAGCAACGTTTCGACCAACAAGGCCTTTATCAAGCATACGAACAAACAGGAGTGACAAATTAAAATGAAACACAAATGGACGACCAAATACCAACGTATCTAAGGAAAATCTGGAATAAAACGAATAACGAAATAAATGTAACACAAAAACACACATAAAAACTTGAAATAGAACGGAAAAGAAACAATGAAACATCTAGTAAATATATAACTTGAATACATGCAACATATACCATATAGATTACAAAGCATGGGAAGAGAAAGTACTAGAAGCATAAGAATGTAATACGTTGAGCCCGCGTGGTCGCAAGGTACCACACAAAGAAATCAACCGATTCTCCTAGCAAATCGACTACGATCATAGAGAACATGATAGGATAACTTAATAGTGACAACTGATCAAACAAACATGACAAATGATATTTTTGTCGACAGAGACAAATTAGAAAATGTGAACAGTTTTGAATACCTTGTTTCGCTGCTTACAAGGGATGGAAGTGAGATGAAATAAATTAAAAGACGAACAAGTATAGCCTTACCAAAAAAAATAAAATCCTGAAACAATCAACAACAATATGGAATGGAATTGATTGGAAAACAAAGATTAGATTACTAAGTGCATGCATATTGTCAGTGGCAACGAATGGTTGTGACGCATGGACATTTAACATAAGGGAAAAGCATAAATGTGCAGTTTAATTTAAGTGTTACATAAGAGTCCTCCTTAGACCATGGGCAAAGAAAATAGATCTATCACAACAGAATACAAAATCAAAGAAACTGGTTGCTACAAATAAGAATGAGAAATTGAAGTATTTTGGACAAATCAAAAGACACGAAAAGATGGAGAAGACCATTATGAATGGAGCCATCCTTGCAAAGTGAAAACGAAGAAGACCACATAGATGGATTCAGGATGTCACTGATGATTTGAGCATGGCGGCTGCGGAAACATTTGAAAGTGGAAAATTCGGAAGGTCTGTTAAGATGGGAAAGTTCTGCTAAAAAAAAGCTATTTGATGATGATATCCTTTCAGCGTGATAGTACTTCTACAACAAGACTAAAAAGTAAATATTTTTGTTGGTGTCGCCGACAGAAAAGTTAATAATACGCTGCGGTAGTGCAACTGGCTGTGGACATTCCGTGGTTCAAAGCTAGTTTGTGCAAAACATTTTCGGTGTGCATTGTCTGTTGGACTACAGGAAAGCATCATTTTTTAGTTTATGATCTCTCTCTCTCTCTCTCTGTCGTTCGTTCTTCACGGCCAATTGTATCATTCTTCTTGTGATATATCATTCTTCTTGTGATATATCATATCTTTCTTGTGATATATAATTCTTCTTGTGATATATCATTCTTCTTGTGATATATCATTCTTCTTGTGATATATAATTCTTTTTGTGATATATACGATATATTCTTCTGTGATATATCATTCTTCTGTGATATAATAATTCTTCTTGTGATATATCATTCTTCTTGTGATATATCATTCTTCTTGTGATATATCTATTCTTTCTTTGTGATATCATCTTCGTGATATCATTCTTCTTGTGATATTGATCCTTTGACAAGAACGCTTGATCTACATTGATGATTATGCGCCCATGGTGACTAGGCCCGTCTATCCGATTTCAACCAGCTGTTGATTTACTAGGGTAGCTTGCCCTAGGGAACGATCCATTCTGTCGTATATTTCGGCCCGGATCTACGCCTTTTCGATCAGCTTTGCCGTATATTTGGACTTTGTGATCTACGCCAAACAGTGAGTTAATACTATTATGCCCTTTCTGACTATGAGGTCGTTCCGGATTAGGAACATTTCACGGGAAAATTAGCTTGTCCTGGGACGGCGTAATACTCGTATAACACACCGTGTAAAGTGTCAGCCTTCGCCAAAGTTCGGATCTGAACAGCCTGTCAGATCTTTGGATTGTCGACCTTACTTTACTGACCACTTTGAGTTTATTACGGAGTAGGAACCTTCTCAGCCTTCTCGAGGCACGTGTCGACACTTGGCAATTTGCAGTTTCTACTCTGCATTTTCCAGGTCCGGAAACACCACACTGGGGCTAAGCACAAATAATATAGAGGGTCATCGCTAAGCACATCGTGCTGCAACGCAACTGAGATTTTGCGCTCGCCGAACATCACCCGCCCTAGTTCTTCCGGAGATGTTAGTTGTAAATGCAACCTACCTTGCCCGTTGTTCCATGGAAGGCAGTCCTGTTAGGCATCACCCGCCTCAGTGCTTCCGGGGATGTTAGTTGTTTTATTCAACAGTACCTTGCACAGTTGTCACATGGAGGGCAGTTTAGTTAGGCACTAAAACGCAACTTTAGAATTCGCGCTGCCAACCTTACCAGTAAATGTATTTGCACTAAGCCTTTGATACGGAGTCTACCGCAATCTTCCCATATATCGACACGATACATTAAAGTGTTTTCGAAGACACTTGTCGAGACTTTGTATTTTTCCGTGCCTCGAGACTGCCTGGCATGCAGCTCAACTCGGGCACAGGGCTCAAGTTTCAGTCCCATGTAGGCCACGTCCCTGCTTTGGGATGCACCTCTCATCCATACATGTTCGTGTGTTTGCCTTTACCATCGGTTGGGAGGCTGATAATTGTGGTGCGACCGTTGTGTTCTCATGGTTTTCCGTGCCACGAGACTGCCCTGACACGCAGCTTGACTGAGCGCAGGGCTCCAAGTTTCGCCTCATGTGGGCCCTTCTTACATGGATGCACCTCTCATCACTTTAATTCGGTCATTTACTCCGGGGGAGTTAGCATTCGTTCGCAGACGACTCGTACACTGCTGTTTCTTACTTGTTGGCAACTCGAGCAAATGTTATCGTACATTCGACTAGTAGATGCGTGCATTTTGTTCGTAATTTTGTGAACCTGCTTTTCTTTTCCGTGCTTGCACTGCTACCACTACCAGTATGTTTCCTTCGATCTCTGTACCTACTTAGCCAGACCGGAACCAAAGTCTGATTACCAGGGTCACCACATGGAGATGGGACATAGGATCTTGATTAGTACCGGACCACTAATCCTGGCGTAGCCCCCGTGCGCCTTTGACACCTTAAGTTGGTGATCTAAATTACAACTTCCTCTGAAGTTAGGGAGGCTCGCCTGAATGGCGAGGGACACTTATGATATGGAAAGCAGGTCTTCACACAAAAATCAATCAGAGAAGCCATACTAGGCGTCATGACTATGCCTGAATTCATAACCGATGAACAACAACAAAAACCTATCAAGTCTACCCAAAATCAAATTTAAGGTATAGAAAATAGAGAAATAGACTGGTTGTTAGTGGTAAAGATAAAATAAACATTGTGTTAGTGGTAAAGATAAAATAAACATTGTGTTAGTGGTAAAGATACAATAAACATTGTGTTAGTGGTAAAGATAAAATAAACATTGTGTTAGTGGTAAGATACAATAAACATTGTGTTAGTGGTAAAGATACAATAAACATTGTGTTAGTGGTAAAGATACAATAAACATTGTGTTAGTGGTAAAGATACAATAAACATTGTGTTAGTGGCAGGATACAATAACATTGTGTTAGTGGTAAAGATACAATAAACATTGTGTTAGTGGCAGGATACAATAAACATTGTGTTAGTGGTAAAGATACAATAAACATTGTGTTAGTGGTAAAGATACAATAAACATTGTGTTAGTGGTAGGATAAAATAAACATTGTGTTAGTGGTAGGTTAAAATAAACATTGTGTTAGTGGTAGGATAAAATAAACATTGTGTTAGTGGTAAAGATAAAATAAACATTGTGTTAGTGGTACAGATACAATAAACATTGTGTTAGTGGTAGGATACAATAAACATTGTGTTAGTGGTAAGATACAATAAACATTGTGTTAGTGGTAAAGATACAATAAACATTGTGTTAGTGGCAGGATAAAATAAACATTGTGTTAGTGGTAAAGATACAATAAACATTGTGTTAGTCGTAAAGATACAATAAACATTGTGTTAGTGGTAAAGATACAATAAACATTGTGTTAGTGGTAAAGATACAATAAACATTGTGTTAGTGGTAAAGATACAATAAACATTGTGTTAGTGGTAAAGATACAATAAACATTGTGTTAGTGGTAAAGATACAATAAACATTGTGTTAGTGGTAAAGATACAATAAACATTGTGTTAGTGGTAAAGATACAATAAACATTGTGTTAGTGGTAGGATACAATAAACATTGTGTTAGTGGTAAAGATACAATAAACATTGTGTTAGTGGTAAAGATACAATAAACATTGTGTTAGTGGTACAGATACAATAAACATTGTGTTAGTGGTAAAGATACAATAAACATTGTGTTAGTGGCAGGATACAATAAACATTGTGTTAGTGGTAAAGATACAATAAACATTGTGTTAGTGGTAAAGATACAATAAACATTGTGTTAGTGGTAAAGATACAATAAACATTGTGTTAGTGGTAAAGATACAATAAACATTGTGTTAGTGGTAAAGATAAAATAAACATTGTGTTAGTGGCAGGATACAATAAATATTGTGTTAGTGGCAGGATACAATAAACATTGTGTTAGTGGTAAAGATAAAATAAACATTGTGTTAGTGGTAAAGATAAAATAAACATTGTGTTAGTGGCAGGATAAAATAAACCTTGTGTTAGTGGTAAGATAAAAACATTGTGTTAGTGGCAGGATACAATAAACATTGTGTTAGTGGCAGGATACAATAAACATTGTGTTAGTGGTAAAGATACAATAAACATTGTGTTAGTGGCAGGATACAATAAACATTGTGTTAGTGGTAAAGATAAAATAAACATTGTGTTAGTGGTAAAGATACAATAAACATTGTGTTAGTGGTAGGATACAATAAACATTGTGTTAGTGGCAGGATACAATAAACATTGTGTTAGTGGTAAAGATACAATAAACATTGTGTTAGTGGCAGGATACAATAAACATTGTGTTAGTGGCAGGATACAATAAACATTGTGTTAGTGGTAAAGATACAATAAACATTGTGTTAGTGGTAAAGATACAATAAACATTGTGTTAGTGGTAGGATACAATAAACATTGTGTTAGTGGTAAAGATACAATAAACATTGTGTTAGTGGTAAAGATACAATAAACATTGTGTTAGTGGCAGGATACAATAAACATTGTGTTAGTAGTAAAGATACAATAAACATTGTGTTAGTGGTAGGATAAAATAAACTTTGTGTTAGTGGTAAAGATAAAATAAACATTGTGTTAGTTGACAAAGATACAATAAACATTGTGTTAGTGGTAAAGATACAATAAACATTGTGTTAGTGGTAAAGATACAATAAACATTGTGTTAGTGGCAGGATAAAATAAACATTGTGTTAGTGGTAAAGATAAAATAAACATTGTGTTAGTGGTAAAGATACAATAAACATTGTGTTAGTGGCAGGATAAAATAAACATTGTGTTAGTGGTAAAGATACAATAAACATTGTGTTAGTGGCAGGATACAATAAACATTGTGTTAGTGGTACAGATACAATAAACATTGTGTTAGTGGTAAAGATACAATAAACATTGCGTTAGTGGCAGGATACAATAAACATTGTGTTAGTGGTAAAGATAAAATAAACATTGTGTTAGTGGTAAAGATACAATAAACATTGTGTTAGTGGTAGGATACAATAAACATTGTGTTAGTGGCAGGATACAATAAACATTGTGTTAGTGGTAAAGATACAATAAACATTGTGTTAGTGGTAAAGATACAATAAACATTGTGTTAGTGGTAGGATACAATAAACATTGTGTTAGTGGCAGGATACAATAAACATTGTGTTAGTGGCAGGATACAATAAACATTGTGTTAGTGGTAAAGATACAATAAACATTGTGTTAGTGGTAAAGATACAATAAACATTGTGTTAGTGGTAGGATACAATAAACATTGTGTTAGTGGTAAGATACAATAAACATTGTGTTAGTGGTAAAGATACAATAAACATTGTGTTAGTGGCAGGATACAATAAACATTGTGTTAGTAGTAAAGATACAATAAACATTGTGTTAGTGGTAGGATAAAATAAACTTTGTGTTAGTGGTAAAGATAAAATAAACATTGTGTTAGTTGACAAAGATACAATAAACATTGTGTTAGTGGTAAAGATACAATAAACATTGTGTTAGTGGTAAAGATACAATAAACATTGTGTTAGTGGCAGGATAAAATAAACATTGTGTTAGTGGTAAAGATACAATAAACATTGTGTTAGTGGTAGGATACAATAAACATTGTGTTAGTGGTACAGATACAATAAACATTGTGTTAGTGGTAAAGATACAATAAACATTGTGTTAGTGGTAAAGATACAATAAACATTGTGTTAGTGGTAAAGATACAATAAACATTGTGTTAGTGGTAAAGATACAATAAACATTGTGTTAGTGGTAAATATACAATAAACATTGTGTTAGTGGTAAAGATACAATAAACATTGTGTTAGTGGTAAAGATAAAATAAACATTGTGTTAGTGGTAGGATAAAATAAACATTGTGTTAGTGGTAAAGATACAATAAACATTGTGTTAGTGGTAAAGATACAATAAACATTGTGTTAGTGGTACAGATACAATAAACATTGTGTTAGTGGTAAAGATACAATAAACATTGTGTTA
Source organism: Arion vulgaris (assembly GCA_020796225.1). Classification (NCBI taxonomy): domain Eukaryota; kingdom Metazoa; phylum Mollusca; class Gastropoda; order Stylommatophora; family Arionidae; genus Arion; species Arion vulgaris. The sequence continues at coordinate 52,926,810 of CM036753.1, read as the reverse complement.
GTGGCAGGATACAATAAACATTGTGTTAGTGGTACAGATACAATAAACATTGTGTTAGTGGTAAAGATACAATAAACATTGTGTTAGTGGTAAAGATACAATAAACATTGTGTTAGTGGTAGGATACAATAAACATTGTGTTAGTGGTACAGATACAATAAACATTGTGTTAGTGGTAAAGATACAATAAACATTGTGTTAGTGGTAAGATACAATAAACATTGTGTTAGTGGTAAAGATACAATAAACATTGTGTTAGTGGTAAAGATACAATAAACATTGTGTTAGTGGTAGGATACAATAAACATTGTGTTAGTGGTAAAGATATAATAAACATTGTGTTAGTGGCATGATACAATAAACATTGTGTTAGTGGTAAAGATAAAATAAACATTGTGTTAGTGGCAAAGATACAATAAACATTGTGTTAGTGGTAGATAAATAAACATTGTGTTAGTGGTAAAGATACAATAAACATTGTGTTAGTGGCAGGATACAATAAACATTGTGTTAGTGGCAGGATACAATAAACATTGTGTTAGTGGTAAAGATAAAATAAACATTGTGTTAGTGGCAAGATACAATAAACATTGTGTTAGTGGCAGGATACAATAAACATTGTGTTAGTGGCAGGATACAATAAACATTGTGTTAGTGGTAAAGATACAATAAACATTGTGTTAGTGGTAAGATACAATAAACATTGTGTTAGTGGTAAAGATACAATAAACATTGTGTTAGTGGTACAGATACAATAAACATTGTGTTAGTGGCAGGATACAATAAACATTGTGTTAGTGGTAAAGATAAATAAACATTGTGTTAGTGGTAAGATACAATAAACATTGTGTTAGTGGTAAAGATACAATAAACATTGTGTTAGTGGCAGGATACAATAAACATTGTGTTAGTGGTAAGATACAATAAACATTGTGTTAGTGGTAAAGATACAATAAACATTGTGTTAGTGGTAAAGATACAATAAACATTGTGTTAGTGGTAAAGATACAATAAACATTGTGTTAGTGGTAAAGATACAATAAACATTGTGTTAGTGGAAAGATACAATAAACATTGTGTTAGTGGTAAGATACAATAAACATTGTGTTAGTGGTAAAGATACAATAAACATTGTGTTAGTGGTAAAGATACAATAAACATTGTGTTAGTGGTAAAGATACAATAAACATTGTGTTAGTGGTAAGATAAAATAAACATTGTGTTAGTGGTAAAGATACAATAAACATTGTGTTAGTGGTAAAGATAAAATAAACATTGTGTTAGTGGTAAAGATACAATAAACATTGTGTTAGTGGTAAAGATAAAATAAACATTGTGTTAGTGGTAGGATAAAATAAACATTGTGTTAGTGGAGGATACAATAAACATTGTGTTAGTGGTAAAGATAAATAAACATTGTTAGTAAGATATAAACATTGTGTTAGTGATAAAATAAACATTGTGTTAGTGGTAGGATAAAATAAACATTGTGTTAGTGGTAAAGATACAATAAACATTGTGTTGGTGGCAGATACAATAAACATTTGTTAGTGTAAAGATAAAATAAACATTGTGTTAGTGGTAAAGATAAAATAAACATTGTGTTAGTGGTAAGATAAATAAACATTGTGTTAGTGGTAAAGATAAATAAACATTGTGTTAGTGGAAGATAAATAAACATTTGTTAGTGGTAAAGATAAAATAAACAGATTGGTAGAGGCAAGCATGGAATAAAAATAAATCTAAAAGGAAGCAGGCAATTATAAAATAAGAAGGAACAGTCTGTGATATATCTGTGAGAAACAACAGAACTGGAGAGATGAACTTGTTGAGTGGGAGATAACTACCTTAATCAATACTTTCAGACGGTAACTGGAGAAAGTATCCAGCTATTTTAACATGGATTTGATACTTAAATCTGTAATAATATGCTAGACTTAATTAAATGATCACTTCCTCGTCTTTTAATATTATATTTTATATTTAGTTCTTTCTGGAACGTGTGTCCTTGAAAAATAAATATCGTTCTGTCTTGTTAGATGGTCAAGGATTCACTTAACTGCCCTGGTTTCCCTATTTGATTCAATCCATTTACGCCATTTCTGCCCACCGTTTTCTTCCTATATTTGGGCTAATCTGACTAATGAATGTGAAGGCGTGGGTGTCGTGTGGTAATTGCAATAAAAATCATCATCAAATAGCTTGTCCAGAGCATAACATTTTCATCCCAACAGTCCTCCAGAATTTCTCTAACTCATAGGTCAGATAACCCGCCTCTGCAGCCGTCATGTTCAAATCATCAGTTACATCCTGAATCCATCTCCTCCGTGGTCTCCCTCCCCTCCTCTTTGCCTCCTTCCATGATGGTCTTCACCAGCCCTTAGTGTCCATATGTTCAAAATACCTCAATATTTCTTTCTTTTTTGTAGCATCAGAGAGTTTTCTATGATCTTGATTTCTTCCTGGATATATCTATTTGCTCTCTTCTCTATCCATGATACATAATAAAAAAAATACTAAAATATTAATGGTAACATTATTAAAAATATTAACAGATGAAAAAGTAATCCTGACTACAGGAAGTTTAACTTAAAAAAAAAATATTACGCTTACGAAAAATTGAAACATACTGTTTCAGAAATCATCTATCTCTAACAATTCTGATAAACATTTACAGTCAGGGGAATTAAATAGTGCGCCAGGTATGTGTCACACGGTCATCATAGCGCCCGCATGCGCCGCGTTAGACATCGCAGCTTTACACAGAAATGACACATTATCGAGAGTGCTACATTAAGCACAAACTCCGTAGATCCGACAACAGTCCTAGAGATCTCTGGACAAATTGCACAACCGAAGGTCGCTGCCCGGATTCGAAGCCACAACCCCCACTATGAAAACAGAAAGGTATCCACTATTATTATTTTGTCTTCTAATCTTTTCACGTCATTCTATTTCTGTTCAATAACCTTTCATTAAATTTCAAATAACAGCAACTAATTAATCAAAGAACCAACCAACCGACCAAGAAACTAACAAACTAACACGCTAGCAAACAAACAAACAAAACAAACAAGCAAAGACGCAAACTAACTAACTTTCTAAATAACTGACTAGCCGACTGACTGACGACTAACTAACTATCTATCTCTTTGTGCAGACCTTAGCGGACATTCCAATCAACATGACACATATTGATCCATATATATATATATATATATGTGTGTGTGTGTATATTTCCCGTGCAGACCATTACTAACATCATCGATAGATCACAGAGTCGATCTTTAACCAATTCTCCGTTTTCTTCCTTCTTCGAAACGTTCTATGTTTCCAAATTTCTTGTCATCCCCCCCACCCCTCCTTCTTCTCCTCCTCCTCCGCCGTCTTGCCTGCCAGGAGCAATGTCCTACATTAGTACTCTATCTTAACTACTACAGTTTCTGAGAAATGATATTATTATTGAGCCAAAGTACTCCAAGCTTACTAGGAGATTAGTATTTCCCAATTTAGCCAAAAATAATATATACATTTGTAGAATATAAATTTCCTCAGAGAATGAGAAGAGACACACACTGAACTCAAAATCGTACTAAGAAGTTCAGCAAACAAATGAATTAGAAAATTATTTCTACAACAAATTTTCTTTCTTTCTAAAATGGGTCTAAATGCGAAGGATTTACTTCACTGCACCGGGTTTCCCCATATGGCCCCTTCCCTGTCGGTAGAAATGGTACGCTATCTGCAGAGCGGTACACAAAGCATCAAACACTTATGGGTCTCATGAATAAATAACAAATGTGACTTGGTCCGGATTCAAAACCATAACCATTAGAACGACAGACATTCGTATTAACTACTTCGCCATATAGACCGACTTGTCTTCAACACGGTAAGAGAATAATATTTGATTGTTATAGAAAAGTGTTGTAGAACAGACTTAAGTATCCTTGTCAGTTCCCTTCAACACGGTACAGAATAATATTTGATTGTTATGAAAAGTGTTGTAGAACAGACTTAATATCCTTGTCAGTTCCCTAAAACCACACTCAACAAATTTCAATATCTCCAAATCAATACTGAACACAGAAAATGGACTAATACCTCAATGGACGTTTATATAAACACTGCATTTAACACAGAGAAGAGGGATCCGGGATGTAACTGATTATTTGAGCATGGCGGTTGCAGAGTCGAAAGATATGACCTATGAGAGAGAGAGAAATTCAGAAAGATTGTTATGTGTGTTAAAGTTGTGCTCAGAACAAGCTATTCAATAATGATACATCTGTGTAGGACGCAATACGAAGCATGTTCGCTCGCTTATTACACTAGAGACAAAAGTTTGTGGGCTCATTCCCCCCACCCCAACGTTTCAGAAGTGAAGAAAATAAGTGACTCTCCTACCTCCTGCATACTTGGGACTATTTATAGAAAGTGTATCCCGAGTTAATTTTTTTCAGAGATCCATACGTTTATTGCCGGAGGTAAGGAGTTAGTGCTTTGTTTGCTATACTCTCGGATGGTGGCCATTTATGCGGAAAGGAACCCAGCTATATGGTGAAACCCGGTGCACTGAAGTTACTATTTAGTCGTCAGACTCTTCAATAAGCAGTGACATGTACTTCTTATCATAACATAACGGCCACTGGACATCCTCTTCACTATATTTACATGTAGAGACGAACATGTTAATAGCCAATACAAATACATGTTAAAGAGAAAAAGCATATACCTGTAGAGAAGAACAGTCTAGAAGTCAATACACATATAGGTTAAAGAGAAAAAGCATATACCTGTAGAGAAGAACAGTCTAGAAGTCAATACACATAGGTTAAAGAAAAGCATATACCTGAGAAAAGAAAGTCAAAGTCAATAATAGTTAAAGAAAGCATATACCTGTAGAGAAGAACAGTCTAGAAGTCAATACACATATAGGTTAAAGAGAAAAAGCATATACCTGTAGAGAAGAACAGTCTAGAAGTCAATACACATATAGGTTAAAGAGAAATAGAGATAATAGAGTAGTGCATGGCATCCGGCAACATAAGGCCGACTAGCTCAGAGGGTGGGGGTGGGAAACACGTAATCACAAAGTACTTTATTTTGTGAATAGCTCAGAGGGGGAAACACGTAATCACAAAGTACTTTATTTTGTGAATAGCTCAGAGGGGGAAACCAAAAGTCCTGTCTAATGGAGGCTGGTTTTTATAAGTGTTTGATGAAGCACTGTAAAGTTTTCTGCAATTTTACACAATATTATGAGTCTATAGTAATTTATTGATAAAACATGTTAATAATACTGATATTCCTTAGCGTTAAACTTAGTTTGTGACATAATATAATCATAATTTAGCTTTTTTGTGCTTGTTTTAAAATGAATTTGTCTTTTTCTTACAAAACTGGAATGTGAGGTCTTGTTTCCTAGGATGTTTACATAAGCTCGCCAGCCTTTTGTTATCGAAGAACACAAGTAGCAAAAAGAACACAAAATAAGAAAAAATAACATAGCCAAATATGCACTATACTGAAACCTGAAACAAGGAAAGAGTGAAGTGGAAAGACCGAAAAAGATCTGGTGATGAACAATTGGGATAGAAGGTCAAAGCAATCGGGACGTTATCTGGGAAACTAAAAAATACGACCCGAAATATAGATTGGTGCAGAACGACAGTTTGCAACTCTAGGTTCCACTAGCAACAAGAAGGTTCAGTAGCCGAAGTGAGATCAGATGGATTGGGATAGGAGAGATGCAGGCTGATCAATACCAAATAATTTACTCTGGTGAACATAAACACCAGAGAGGAGTGGGTATAATATTAAGCGCAGAAACAGATACGGCTCTAAATCAGTGTTTCTCAACCTTTTTTGTATTATGCCCAAACTGGTCGTCTTAAATAATTGAAAACACCTCCTTCCATCACTATCATAATAGACAAGCACATTCTGGAAAAGTAAAGCAGAAATATACCTTTAAATTCAACAAGAACATAGTTTAAGTTTGTTTTATTTCACGCTCTTCTTCAAAGAGTATAAAATACATATAGTAGACAAGTTCTGTTCAACGCAACGCACGTGGCGCAATGGCGACCGTGTTATAAGTTTCTAGCTTCCAATTTTTCTACATCATCTATTAACGTTAATCAGAGCTTCAAGAAAAAGAAAATCTTAATCAAAGTTTGCTTCAGTTTTTTTCATTACTCCCATCGCCACGGTCTTCCCGTTTTAGCACTTTTGTTCTCTTTGGTAAACATTTTACTACTGACATTACCCTTTAATTTATTTGGAAAAAAAAGAAGGAATCTCAACTCACTTATATAAACAAATAAGACATCTGAAACGACTCTGTTGTGAGAAACCGGCCATCAGGTGATTTTGACTTCAAAGTAGTGGAGCAAGAAGTTTCAATTCAGATTAGGAACAGTGTGTTCTTTATTTATCTGTTTTTGACCCGTTGACAACTAGTGGACATACGATTCCAGAATAAAGGTACGCAGATGATACAGTTCTCATCTTAAATACTGTCACTGGTTTGGAATATCTCAAATACTATCACTGGTTTGGAATATCTTAAATAATGTCACTGGTTTGGAATATCTTAAATACTATCACTGGTTTGGAATATCTTAAATACTGTCACTGGTTTGGAATATCTTAAATACTGTCACTGGTTTGGAATATCTCAAATACTGTCACTGGTTTGGAATATCTTAAATACTGTCACTGGTTTGGAATATCTTAAATACTGTCACTGGTTTGGAATATCTTAAATAATGTCACTGGTTTGGAATATCTTAAATAATGTCACTGGTTTGGAATATCTTAAATACTGTCACTGGTTTGGAATATCTTAAATACTGTCACTGGTTTGGAATATCTTAAATACTGTCACTGGTTTGGAATATCTTAAATACTGTCACTGGTTTGGAATATCTTAAATACTGTCACTGGTTTGGAATATCTTAAATACTGTCACTGGTTTGGAGTATCTTAAATACTGTCACTGGTTTGGAATATCTTAAATACTGTCACTGGTTTGGAATATCTCAAATACTGTCACTGGTTTGGAATATCTTAAATACTGTCACTGGTTTGGAATATCTTAAATACTGTCACTGGTTTGGAATATCTTAAATACTGTCACTGGTTTGGAATATCTTAAATACTGTCACTGGTTTGGAATATCTCAAATACTGTCACTGGTTTGGAATATCTTAAATACTGTCACTGGTTTGGAATATCTTAAATACTGTCACTGGTTTGGAATATCTTAAATAATGTCACTGGTTTGGAATATCTCAAATACTGTCACTGGTTTGGAATATCTTAAATACTGTCACTGGTTTGGAATATCTTAAATACTGTCACTGGTTTGGAATATCTCAAATACTGTCACTGGTTTGGAATATCTTAAATACTGTCACTGGTTTGGAATATCTCAAATACTGTCACTGGTTTGGAATATCTCAAATACTGTCACTGGTTTGGAATATCTTAAATACTGTCACTGGTTTGGAATATCTTAAATACTGTCACTGGTTTGGAATATCTTAAATACTGTCACTGGTTTGGAATATCTTAAATACTGTCACTGGTTTGGAATATCTTAAATACTGTCACTGGTTTGAATATCTCAAATAATGTCACTGGTTTGGAATATCTCAAATAATGTCACTGGTTTGGAATATCTTAAATACTGTCACTGGTTTGGAATATCTTAAATACTGTCACTGGTTTGGAATATCTTAAATACTGTCACTGGTTTGGAATATCTTAAATACTGTCACTGGTTTGGAATATCTTAAATAATGTCACTGGTTTGGAATATCTTAAATACTGTCACTGGTTTGGAATATCTTAAATACTGTCACTGGTTTGGAATATCTTAAATACTGTCACTGGTTTGGAATATCTTAAATACTGTCACTGGTTTGGAATATCTTAAATACTGTCACTGGTTTGGAATATCTTAAATACTGTCACTGGTTTGGAATATCTCAAATACTGTCACTGGTTTGGAATATCTTAAATACTGTCACTGGTTTGGAATATCTTAAATACTGTCACTGGTTTGGAATATCTTAAATACTGTCACTGGTTTGGAATATTTCAAATACTGTCACTGGTTTGGAATATCTTAAATACTGTCACTGGTTTGGAATATCTCAAATACTGTCACTGGTTTGGAATATCTCAAATACTGTCACTGGTTTGGAATATCTTAAATAATGTCACTGGTTTGGAATATCTTAAATACTGTCACTGGTTTGGAATATCTTAAATACTGTCACTGGTTTGGAATATCTTAAATACTGTCACTGGTTTGGAATATCTTAAATACTGTCACTGGTTTGGAATATCTTAAATACTGTCACTGGTTTGGAATATCTTAAATACTGTCACTGGTTTGGAATATCTTAAATACTGTCACAGGTTTGGAATATCTTAAATACTGTCACTGGTTTGGAATATCTTAAATACTGTCACTGGTTTGGAATATCTTAAATACTGTCACTGGTTTGGAATATCTTAAATACTGTCACTGGTTTGGAATATCTTAAATACTGTCACTGGTTTGGAATATCTTAAATACTGTCACTGGTTTGGAATATCTTAAATACTGTCACTGGTTTGGAATATCTTAAATACTGTCACTGGTTTGGAATATCTAAATACTGTCACTGGTTTGAATATCTTAAATACTGTCACTGGTTTGGAATATCTTAAATACTGTCACTGGTTTGGAATATCTTAAATACTGTCACTGGTTTGGAATATCTTAAATACTGTCATGGTTTGAATATCTTAAATACTGTCACTGGTTGGAATATTCAAATATGTCATGTTTGGAATATCTTAAATACTGTCACTGGTTTGAATATCTTAAATCTGTCACTGGTTTGGAATATCTAAATACTGTCACTGGTTTGGAATATTTAAATACTGTCACTGTTTGGAATATCTTAAATACTGTCACTGGTTTGGAATATCTTAAATACTGTCACTGGTTTGGAATATCTCAAATACTGTCACTGGTTGAATTTATATCTTATTATTCAGTGAATCAGAGAAAACACAACATATTCCATCGACCTTTAAATTGTCAATACAGAAGAATTAAATTCAGTGCCAGGTACAAAGAAAATGATCTAATCAAATGTTGTATTTGTTTTACAATCATAATATGACATTAGTACTTAAATTATGTTGATCAATGTTCGTTGCCTTCGGCACGCTCTGCTTCCACTGGGGTTCTTACTAAAAACTCATTGCTCCCATATTATATGTGAGGTATTAATTTAGTCTATTCAGTCTCAATCCTGGGATTTTAACATGCAGACGATATCCATTGTTTTGTTGTAATTAAGATAAATGTCTATCTAATACTCTACCAAGTATTTATAATGTCTGGTAGTTTTGCCAGTGTTTTCCACAAAAGATAGAATTAGAGAATCTATCATTAATAGCCTACGATGGTGATTTGTTTTACAATATCGGTGATATTCATTCTCTAGCTACCTCATAAATTATTCAAATTACCTCCCTAATGGGCCGCGCGACCCACGCTGAAACACAGCTTGAAATGGAGTCTTGGCAGTATCAGATCGAATGATACTAAATAGGTCACATGGGAGACAACTTGACATTACCGTTATACCGAGTTGCGCACCATCCATCACGGACAAATAGCACCGATGAAGATATCAATAGGGTCCATATAGTAAATATAGATATAGTTATGGACCAGATCAAGAGCCAGGAGACGACTATAATACTTGGACATTTCATTGTATTAGATGTTTAGAAGAATGATTAGGGTCGTTACTGGAAACATATTATCGATATAAGGGAACGCTGTAATAAAACTATGTAGCAATGACGAAACGTATCAAAGCAAAGTGCTGTAGTAAAACTATGTAGCAATGGAGAAACGTATCAAAGCAAAGTGCTATAGTAAAACTATGTAGCAATGGAGAAACATGTAACAACAAAGTGCTATAGTAAAACTATGTAGCAATGGAGAAACATGTAACAACAAAGTGCTATAGTAAAACTATATAGCAATGGTGAAACATGTAACAACAAAGTGCTGTAGTAAAACTATGTAGCAATGGTGAAACACGTAACAAAACAAAGTGCTGTAGTAAAACTATGTAGCAATGGTGAAACATGTAACAACAAAGTGCTGTAGTAAAACTATGTAGCAATGGTGAAACATGTAACAACAAAGTGCTGTAGTAAAACTATGTAGCAATGGAGAAACATGTAACAACAAAGTGCTGTAGTAAAACTATGTAGCAATGGTGAAACATGTAACAACAAAGTGCTGTAGTAAAACTATATAGCAATGGTGAAACACGTAACAACAAAGTGCTGTAGTAAAACTATGTAGCAATGGTGAAACACGTAACAAAACAAAGTGCTGTAGTTTTACCAAATTTAAAAATCAATACATAGCAACGTTTTGACCAATAGTTTTGCGTATTTATTTAGTTTTTCGTTTTTAGTCACGTATTTTCATTTTAGGACTGTTAGGGATTTATTCGCCTGAGTGGTTACCGGGGCCCAAATTTGGGTGTAAAGAATAGAACCACTGTTACCTGCCACGCATGTTGTAAGAGGTGTCTAAGGAGGTTGGACGTGGGGCTAGCTATCCCACCCCGTAAAAACACTAGATAGCTACAGAAACCAAAACCAGGAAAATTCATAGCTCGCCACCCGAGGAAGAAGAAGGACCCTGCAAGGAGGAGATCTGGAAAAGATGTCCTTGGATAGTCGGGCTTGGGAGGCCTTGGTTGCGGACCTATGTCTCCCTGAGGGCTAAGAATGAAGAAGAAGGGATTTATTGTCTAATTCTAATCATGTCTGCCGTTTAAGTAGTGAATTTCTTTCCTTCTGGTGTATTTGTTTCTTGATAAAGACCTATTGGTCGAAACATTGCTATGTATTCTTATTGTTCTCGTACTTTGTAAAACTACAGTACTAGTTTACTTGTTTCGCCATTACTGGAAACATACCAACTATGCTAGAAAACTTAAAGAAGGTATGATATAGTGATAGAATTAACAAATGCAAAAATATCTTTGGAAGCTCGAAGTTATGACTAAGAGCAAAGTGTAGTTTCTAACACAGGATCTCTGCCAGACGTCGGGACTTTTATACATAAAAAAATGGTACTTGCCGAATAGCACTATCCCACTAAAAATTCAAAGTAGCTCTTTCCGAAAGTATAAGACACTTGACGTTTAAGGATTAGCCTCCCCCATCCCCCACTGGACTATGCACTACGAGTAAGAGACACTGTTCACAAAAAAAATCATGTCGCCTCTCGGACTTTTGGCTAAGATCAAAGTGTTGTCCCCAAAATTTGATCTCTACGGGAAAGCAAAGCCTTCCCAAACTCGCAAAAATCAATATTCAATAGTAAACTCACATAGAATTCTGAGTTCTCTCCGAAAGAATGAGACACTCAGATCTAACTCTAGTATTTCCCCCAGTATTGCAATTCTTACGGGACGGGTACAATTAAACATTTAAAACAAAATTCTATAGTTATCATCATCATCAGGTGCCGTGCCGGCTGGAGTAGGCGAACATAGATCTCCACAACTCTCTGTCGTTGGTGTTTGCTATCAACTCAGATGTTGACGCTCTACCGTGCCATGAAGTCAGGCTTTCCAACATTTTCTCTCTCTGTCTTCCCTGTCTCGTCTACCCTCGATTTTACCGGTTGTCACAATGTGTTCTAAACCTCCCTCCTCATCACATGCCCGAAAAATGATGACTGCCTCTTTCTTATATTGATGATAAGCTTTCTCTGTGTCTTGATCTCATTCAGCACCTCAACCTTAGTCATTTTAGCAGTCCATGGGATTCTCATCATTCTTCTATAAAACCACATTTCTGTGGCCCTCAGAGATTTTTCGATCTGTGTGTTCATTGTCCATGACTCGCATCCGTATATCAGTATTGGTTCTATGTAGCACTGAATAACTCGCATTCTGATCAGGATTGACAATGACTTGTTGCAGATGCTTCTCATTTTCAGGAATGATGTTTTCGTTTGTCCAATTCCTCTATTTATTTCTGAACATAGTAGTTATGTTTATGTGTCTATACTCCTCGATATAACGAATACATACTCGTTCTTGACATGAAGGCGTCCCAAGACAATTACGATATAACGAATACATACTCGTTCTTGACATGAAGGCGTCCCAAGACAATTACGATATAACGAATACATACTCGTTCTTGACATGAAGGCGTCCCAAGACAATTACGATATAACGAATACATACTCGTTCTTGACATGAAGGCGTCACAAAACAATTACGATATAACGAATACATACTCGTTCTTGACATGAAGGCGTCCCAAGACAATTACGATATAACGAATACATACTCGTTCTTGACATGAAGGCGTCACAAAACAATTACGATATAACGAATACATACTCGTTCTTGACATGAAGGCGTCACAAAACAATTACGATATAACGAATACATACTCGTTCTTGACATGAAGGCGTCACAAAACAATTACGATATAACGAATACATACTCGTTCTTGACATGAAGGCGTCCCAAGACAATTACGATATAACGAATACATACTCGTTCTTGACATGAAGGCGTCACAAAACAATTACGATATAACGAATACATACTCGTTCTTGACATGAAGGCGTCCCAAGACAATTACGATATAACGAATACATACTGGTTCTTGACATGAAGGCGTCCCATGACAATTACGATATAACAAATACATACTCGTTCTTGACATGAAGGCGTCCCAAGACAATTACGATATAACGAATACATACTCGTTCTTGACATGAAGGCGTCCCAAGACAATTACGATATAACGAATACATACTCGTTCTTGACATGAAGGCGTCCCAAGACAAACATTTCATTTAAAAACAAACAGGAAACAGAAAGAGCAAGAGTGTACAATAGCAAGGGTGAGACAGAAAGACAAGTGTACAATGCAGGTGAGACAGAAAGAGCAAGAGTGTACAATAGCAAGGGAGAGACAGAAAGAGCAAGAGTGTACAATAGCAAGGGTGAGACAGAAAGAGCAAGAGTGTACAATAGCAAGGGTGAGACAGAAAGAGCAAGAGTGTACAATAGCAAGGGTGAGACAGAAAGAGCAAGAGTGTACAATAGCAAGGGTGAGACAGAAAGAGCAAGAGTGTTACAATAGCAAGGGTGAGACATAAAGAGCAAGAGTGTTACAATAGCAAGGGTGAGACAGAAAGAGCAAGAGTGTTACAATAGCAAGGGTGAGACAGAAAGAGCAAGAGTGTTACAATAGCAAGGGTGAGACAGAAAGAGCAAGAGTGTTACAATAGCAAGGGTGGACAGAAGACAAGAGGTACAAAGAAGGGTGAGACAGAAAGAGCAAGAGTGTACAATAGCAAGGTGAGACAGAAAGAGCAAGAGTGTTACAATAGCAAGGAGGAGACAGAAAGAGCAAGAGTGAGACAAAAGCAAGGGAGAGACAGAAAGAACAAGAGTGTACAATAACAAGGGAGAGACAGAAAGAACAAGAGTGAGACAGAAAGAGCAAGGAGAGACAGAAAGAACAAGAGTGTAACAAAGCAAGGTAGACAGAAAGAACAAGAGTGTTACAATAGCAAGAGTGAGACAGAAAGAACAAGAGTGAGACAGAAAGAGCAAGGGAGGGACAGAAAGAACAAGGGAGAGACAGAAAGAACAAGAGTGTTACAACAGTAAGAGTGAGACAGAAATAGCAAGAGTGTTACAGAAAGAGCAAGGGAGAGACAGAAAGAGCAAGAGTGTTACAGAAAGAGCAAGAGTGAGACAGAAAGAACAAGAGTGTTACAATAACAAGAGTGAGACAGAAAGAACAAGAGTGTTACATTATAAAAAACAACTGATATAAACAGCGTTCTTTCATCATTTATTCTGAAAAAGTCAAGAAAGTAAAATTTCGAACAAATTTGATTACGTTTTAGTAAGATAATTAGGAAGTGTTTGCTATCCGTGAAAGCAAGATAATACATTGCAATAGTGATCACAGACCAATAACTTGAACATTTAGAGTCGACTTAAAAGAAATCTGAAAAGTCTCAAAGAAATATTAAACTACACGTAACATTTTTGAGTCAAATAAAGAAATGGATAAATTAAAGGTAGACCACAGAAATAACAGAAGCAGTAAAAAATTGGCCATAGATTCTGCTGTGCCTTCAATGGTATTCACTGTGCCTTCACTGACATTCAATATACCTTAACTGACATTCAATATGCCTTCACTAAATTCAATATACCCAACTGGCATTATATATACCCTCAGTGGCATTCAATGAGCCTTCACTGACATTCACTGTACTTTCACTGATATTCACTGTGCCCTTCAGGGACATACACTGTTCCTTCAATAACCACCACTGACCTCCACTATGTCTTCAAATATTTTCATATGCCTATCAGTAACCACTCGTGTACCTGCACTAACGTCCACTAGGTTTTCACATACATCCTGTACCTTCACTGACCTGCAAACTGACAATAAACTTACATTATACGTTCATTGATCCATACACTGACTTTATGGACATCCATTGTGCCTTCACTGACCCTCCCACTGGCATCGTGAACATCCGTTGTACATTCGCTGATTCTCAAATTGTCTTCATGGACATCCGTTGTACCTTCACTGACCTTCAAACTAACAATAAACTTACATTATACCTTCACTGATCCTCAAAATGACTTCATGGACATCCGTTATACCTTCACTGACCCTCACACTAACAATAAATTTACATTATACCTTCACTGATTCTCAAACTGACTTCATGGACATCCGTTATACCTTCACTGACCCTCACACTAACAATAAACTTACATTATACCTTCACTGATCCTCAAACTGGCTTCATGGACATCCGTTATACCTTCACTGACCCTCACACTAACAATAAACTTACATTATATCTTCACTAATCCTCAAACTGACTTCATGGACATCCGTTATATCTTCACTGACATTAATTGCACTTAAATTACCCTCCAGTATAACTTCATATACTTTCATTATAGGTTCATAAACTTTCATTCAACCTTTGTTAACCTCTCTTGTACTTTCACAGACTGACATTGATATACATCAACAACGCTATTGTCTATTGTCCTAAGCTATTAGTGTAGTCTGGAAAATGGGATTGGGGTATTCTCATTAGAATTGCATTGGATGCTAACATTACATCAAATGATACTGTTACAGTTCTCAGTGACAGACCAGTACATCAATTATTGAAACCAAAATTCCAACCCTCTCTACCAGACTGTACTTCACGAAACCCAAAAATAGTTCAGTAAAAAAGAATGTGCTTGTTAGTTGAGCGTTGCTTTTCGACTTTTCGTTATTTGCTAGCGAGGGCCGATGATTAGAGCATTGAATCTGACCAGTCGATGAAGTTGAGAATGAAGCTGTCACGTACGAAGCTCTGAATGATGTAGACGGGTTGAGAAAAACAATGGATTAATTCTACGATGATATCGATTTATAAAGCAAGGGGTGAATTTTTACTCAAACATCAACGGTGAAGAAATGTTTCAAACAAGTTTTAGATATAAATAATAAAACCAAAAATTAAATACGAATCGTCTTTAAAAAGGAAATAAACAACTCAAATATCAACAGTGAAGAGATGTTACAAACAAGTTTTAGATATAAATAATAAAACCAAAAATTAAATACGAATCGTCTTTAAAAAGGAAATAAACAACTCAAATATCAACAGTGAAGAGATGTTACAAACAAGTTTTAGATATAAATAATAAAACCAAAAATTAAATACGAATCGACTTTAAAAAGGAAATAAATAACTCAAATATCAACAGTGAAGAGATGTTACAAACAAGTTTTAGATATAAATAATAAAACCAAAAATTAAATACGAATCGTCTTTAAAAAGGAAATAAACAACTCAAATATCAACAGTGAAGAGATGTTACAAACAAGTTTTAGATATAAATAATAAAACCAAAAATTAAATACGAATCGTCTTTAAAAAGGAAATAAACAACTCAAATATCAACAGTGAAGAGATGTTACAAACAAGTTTTAGATATAAATAATAAAACCAAAAATTAAATACGAATCGTCTTTAAAAAGGAAATAAACAACTCAAATATCAACAGTGAAGAGATGTTACAAATAAGTTTTAGATATAAATAATAAAATCAAAAATTAAATACGAATCGTCTTTAAAAAGGAAATAAACAACTCAAATATCAACAGTGAAGAGATGTTACAAACAAGTTTTAGATATAAATAATAAAACCAAAAATTAAATACGAATCGTCTTTAAAAAGGAAATAAACAACTCAAATATCAACAGTGAAGAGATGTTACAAACAAGTTTTAGATATAAATAATAAAACCAAAAATTAAATACGAATCGTCTTTAAAAAGGAAATAAACAACTCAAATATCAACAGTGAAGAGATGTTACAAACAAGTTTTAGATATAAATAATAAAACCAAAAATTAAATACGAATCGTCTTTAAAAAGGAAATAAACAACTCAAATATCAACAGTGAAGAGATGTTACAAACAAGTTTTAGATATAAATAATAAAATCAAAAATTAAATACGAATCGTCTTTAAAAAGGAAATAAACAACTCAAATATCAACATTGAAGAGATGTTACAAACAAGTTTTAGATATAAATAATAAAACCAAAAATTAAATACGAATCGTCTTTAAAAAGGAAATAAACAACTCAAATATCAACAGTGAAGAGATGTTACAAACAAGTTTTAGATATAAATAATAAAACCAAAAATTAAATACGAATCGTCTTTAAAAAGGAAATAAACAACTCAAATATCAACAGTGAAGAGATGTTACAAACAAGTTTTAGATATAAATAATAAAACCAAAAATTATTGTGAATCTTCTTAACTTAACAACTAACAAACATCATAGAATGCGACTGATAGGGAAAACAAAGTTCAGACTACTAAGCATGCACATTCTAAGTGGCAACCTATGGTTGTGAAATTGGGATATTTAACAAGACAGTAGAAAAGTATACATGTGCATTTTAATATAGGTGTTACAGAATAGTCCTCTGTATAATATGGGCATAGAAAAAAAGCCAAATAGTACTAACCAGAAGGAAGTCAAAATCAAAGAAAACTGGGTGATGTTACAAATAACAATGAAAAAATTGAAATATTTTAGACAAAATAAAAGGGACACAGGGCCGGAAAGCTCTTATGCAAGGAGACAATCCGGTAAAAAAAAGAAGGGAAGACCACGTAGAAGATAGATCCAGGATGTGACTGGTGATTTAAGCATAACACTAGCACAAGCAGAACATCTGGCATATGAGAGAAACAATTCTGAAGAACTATTACGGTGGCAAAGTTCTGCTGAGGGCAAACTATTGTACGAGGGGAAGTCAATAGGTAAGTCACTGTAGAAATGTAACTAAATATGATAACAATTTGAAACTAGTTTATTTTTATACCTACATTGTCCCTTTATTTCTCAACATAATTTCCACCAACATTGATGCACTTATCCCATCGTTTTATCAGTCCTCCCAAACCGGCTGCATAGAACTGCGTGCTCTGTTTTCTAAATCACGTTTTAATTTCACATTCAACTTCGGCGTCATTCGCTAAATGTCACCCGCCATGGTGGGTTTTCAGTGGACCAAAAAATTGGAAATCGCCCGGGGCTAAGTTCTAACTATGCTCCAGAACTTCCCACCTTAGTTGGTTAATTTTCTCATGAGTTAATCCAGCAGTATGTGGTCTGGCATTGTCATGAAGAATCAGCACTCCTCTAAGCAGTCCTGGACGTTTTCTTCGAATTGCACCATGAAGCATCGATAGAACTTCCCAGTACGATTCAGAATTCAAATTGTCACCATTCTTGTAATTGGTTAAAAGCACTCCTTGACAATCCCAGAACACCGACAGCATAACCTTCCCTGCTGATGGCGTAACCTTGAATTTTTGGACACAAGGCGAAGAAGCATGTTTCCACTGCATTGAAGCACGCTTTGATTTGAGCCGGTAGTGATGCACCCATGATTCGTCCCCAGTAACACTCTTGTTTAGCATGTCTTCTACTTCATCTTCGTATCGACAGAGAGGATGCAAGGACAGGCCAAATCGGTTCATTTTGTGTTTCTCCTTCAATTGTCTGGATACCTA
Source organism: Arion vulgaris (assembly GCA_020796225.1). NCBI lineage: Eukaryota > Metazoa > Mollusca > Gastropoda > Stylommatophora > Arionidae > Arion > Arion vulgaris. Next base: position 52,908,593 of record CM036753.1, on the reverse strand, counting down.
CCTTGAGCACACTTTCCTAAATTTAAATCGATCATGCATTATGTCGTATGCTGAACTATGTGAGCACCCTATTGCAGATGCTACAGAGTCTATCGTTACTCGCTTGTCACCTCTAATCATACCCTCCCGCTGCACGAATGCTTCTGTTGCAATCTCAACAGGACGACCAGATCGGATTTCATCAACAATTTTGAGCGTCTTGAGAACATTTTTCTACCCAGTTATGCACCGGTTTACGGGACAAACATTTGTCAGCATAAACAGGAAGCATTTCCTTATGAATGTACTTTGCAGGCAGTCATTTTGCCCACAACGAACGCACGACAGCGCGTTGCTCTTTGGTTGTACTCTACGTAAGTACAGTCGCCATTTTATTTATGTGATGCGCATGCGCATGAGACACCTATCGCCACCTGACAGGAATATAAAGTTCGATGCTGATGTTACCTAAAGACACCTTTAGAAAACACCAACTGCATTTACTTGCCATCCCACAGAACTGTGTGACTTATTTATTGACTCGCCCTCGTATGATGATGGTTATATTCCTCCCGTTTTGTCACATTACATTTGGTCTGTAAGCAATTTCTCCACACCGCTATATCCTGAGCAACACATTCAATCTCTTCTATAGAACCTTCAAAATAGAGCTAAGAAAAATATGAAGGCTTATATCGTTGTCATCATCATGTGCTATACCGACTGATATTAGCAATCATGGATCTCCACAAATTGTTCTCCTTAGTACTGACTATCAGTTGACAATCTTCCGTGCCATGAAGCCATGATGTTAAATTATTAAATTTTTATTGTTCTAGGTTTCGTCTCCCATTGATGTTGTCGGTTGTCACTATGTGTTCTGAACGTCCCTTTTTTATTATATGCCCAAAAAATGATAACTACCTTTTGTTTTTATCATACTAAATAATGTATCATATATCGATATAAAAGAAGACGACCATATTCTGAGAAACAGTAATCAATGAATCATAAAACATAAATAGAAGTGAGAGTGACATGATTCAAGAAAGAAAGTATGTCCTAGAGAAACACTGAAACAAACTTTACTGAGAAAGGCGAAAAATAATAGATCTAATTTGATAAAAGAGATTGAAATAATTGTATAAGATAGAGAGAAATGTGAAGAAATGGCTTGCAAGACTAACGTAATGGTTAACTGTACAGGAGAATACAATATATAAAAATGTACAGATTTTGGATCTTGGTAAAATTCTTAGTTAAGAAATCATGAAATAGCAAAGAAAAGAAACAAAGAAAAACAAGAAATGAACAAACAGATCGAAAGAGTGACCATTTTTCAATGTAGACAACACTCGCTAAAGATACAATAACAAAAATGTGGACAAAGTTGACGTGGAGTTCATCGTTATCAGTTTCTACATCACTCTAGTTCTTGAAAAATACAAATGAGAAAATATATTTTTCTTTTGAGATGAGAAACAAAAATGTAAATCTGAAAAGGAATTAGTGTTATTGTGTGTGTTTTTTTCTTCCTTTCCTCTAATTCTATTTAGTCTCAGAGTGTCATGATAAGAAGATATTTCAAGAACGAACTATTCTGTGCGCTTCGTTCATGGTGTCTTTCACTATCTCTGTTATTTCTCTACTCACATCTTACGTGAGCAAACTTTTGTCTAGTATAACTATATTTGAAAAGCATTGCCCTTTGAGACCCGCTATCTGTTGGTAATCTGGTTATGTAGGCGAAACATGTAATTTGTTGTTGTTTAAATGAAGTTCACTACTGATGCTGTTTCAATTTTGTCCTGGTCTCTCATTCTTAATCCGGTATTTCCTTGATACTTTTATCACTCCCCGTAAACACTTCATCTCATTGACATGACGCTGTGGAGGCGTATTTCGGACGGCTTCTAATCGGAGTCAATTTCACATTTCCCTGGATGGAATTTGTGTTATTTTAACTTGAGTGTAAAATACTAGTAGTTTTCTGTTGACAAAAGCACTTGAGTGAGACTCGCAGGGAAACAGAAAAGATAATGTCCATGGGTAGCGAGACGGATTCTCATTGTGACAGTAAAGGACGGTGGACTATCTTAACAGAAAATTAAATATTCACTCATTCACCCACCCTATCACAGATCCCTTTATGGTTTGACCGTGACCAGATTCTTTGATGACCGTGTCCCGTATAGAAGCTGAGTACCCAGACTATAACATACAGCTGCCAACTCACACCTGCAGACATTGGATAGAGTAGAAAATCAAGCACTCAGGATTATAACCAGAGCCATGAAATTCACACCTATCACGAAGATGCAAAATAGTACTCGAGTACAGGCACTGGCATATAGAAAAGAAACGAAAAGTATGACTAAGTGGCTTAAAAGACAGTACCAAGATGACCTACCAACGCACACAACGCCACTGATACAGAATCTATATCCTGTTCCCTGGGAACAGGTTAGTGATACAGTAAAAATCATCACAACAAATAGTGGACTCACAACTGGAGAGATGAACATTGACTTGCAGAAGAGAACAGCCACTATGTGCATGTACCAAGAAAAATACTCTAAACAGTCATGGATTCATGCTTACACAGATGGATCTGCAAAAGGTTATTGGTTATTGGTTACTAAACTGACGTCATTGCGCTCCGGGTAGACCCATAGGTGTTCAGTCTCCCCCAACATATATCGAAGAGTATGCATACTCATGGTTCCTGTGGCTCGCTGATTAAACACACCTATCACTCTGCCTCTCAGGCATCCAGTTCGACTTGAACAACGGGTAGCTCTAAAGTGCTTAAATCGCTTGATCGATTCAACATCGATTTTAGTGTCCTCATCCAACAGACAGTCGCGAAGAGACCGAATAATATCCCCTTATCCATCTTCAACTCCCCAACAATCGATACTGTTGATGCAAGCCTGTCCGCTCTCTCATTACCGTAAATACCCGCATGCCCAGGACAGTATATCCACGTAAGCAGCTGGAGGTTAGAAACTTCTATAGACGACATCCACTCATACCGAAACCTGCCCTTCTGGATCTTGTAAAGCATCTACTGAGAGTCAGATACAACAACGCCCCAGTAAATGAAGTCACAGAAATCCAATGGAGGGCAGCAGTAACGGCCTCAACCTCCATCCTCATACTAGAAGTAATTGTCCTGTATGCCCCACTTTGTTCTGCAACAACCCTACCATGCACATTAGACAAGAAACACCAGACGGATTTCTCACCACGTTGAACCAACCCATCGGTATATACAACAACATCATCATCCCTTGCATTATCATCTATCAGCTGCTTAACTGCGAGATCAGCCTTCATGTTGCCCCAATCTCTACATTCTCTTCCAAGAGTAATGATAACGTTGAGATAGTTGGTCATGCTATCATCTGTTGGGATCCATTCTTCCCCTTTTGGTGGGGTCGCAACCGTAGTCACCTGGCTAATTGTTCTCTCAGTCTGGGCCATCCACGACATGCCACGCTTGATTCTCGTGCCCTTAATATCATTAGTGTTCTTGTGTAGTGGATGTCTCTTATCCAAAGTAACCCGCATGTATGCCTTGGTTTGGGCGATTGCATGACGGGAGCGTAGTGACAGAAAGCCAAGCATATATCTCATCTTCACAATGGGGTATCTCTAGTACAGCCCAGAACTATACGCATACCTTCATTCTGAACCTGTTCGAGTCGTTCACATTGTGATCTTGATATCGTAAGAATTCCGATTCCGTAATCTACCACTGACATTACCAGTTGATCGAACAAAAGGGCAAGTAGTCTCTGCTCAAGGTGTGCGGCCACCATAACTTTGAGAGCAGCAAGACCACGCTTGCACCGTTGTATCTTCTGTTCAATATGGTGTTTGAAAGATAGACTATGATCAAAGGTTATTCCAAGATAGCGCAGCCTGTCTCTGCGCTTCATGGTATGTTCATCAAAGGTTACATGGGGTAGGTCAGCCTTGACGATGTGATTATTCAACGAGCACCACAACATACACGCTTTTTCAGGATTGACCTGAGAGCGAGACTCACAACACCAACCCGAGATGGTACGCAATGTTTTCTGAATGTCGTCAACCATCTCTCGTCTATCTGACCCAGTCCTATATATTAAGATATCATCTGCAAATGTCAATGTCCGACCCAATCCGGTTGGCTAAATTTTAGCTACATTTGCTGTGTAAATATTAAACAACACGGGTGATAGAGGAAAACCCTGGGGTAATCCCGGGCATATACTTGCAGGATCCGATGTCCGTACGTAGTGCAACGGTTCTCTCCATTAAAGAAGCAGCTATCCGGTTCACCACCCAAAGGATTACTTCACATTTAATCAAAGAGCGCACCATTATTGAAAAATTCACCTTGTTATAAGCATCCTCAAAGTCGATGGCCACAGCAACAGTCTCTTGCTTGGATTGGAAGCCTTCATAAACATCATATGCAAACGTGCCAGCATTGTCCCATGTCCCTTTCATTGGCCTGTAGCTACCCAAAGTGTCAAGGAGGATGTGGTCATTCTCTAAGTGACACATTACCTTTCTGGCCACTATCTTCTCTAGTAATGTGCCATATACATTTTGCTAGGTCAGTATGCGGTAGCTGCTGAGCAGTTTAGGATCTGCGAAAGGTGCAATTAAGAATGGAGGGGCTGTTGTCTTTATTTCATATCATAACAATCACAACGAGACACGATACATTTCAACTGTTAAATTTTGATCAAAGAATACTGCTAATCTCCACTGTATACATATTATTCTACAGCAGTACATCAAGAAAGAAGGCGAGAGGAAGATCAAGAAAAAGATGGATAGATGGCTTAAAAGTATCATGTCAAAAATAAAGCAATAACTATCACCAAAGCTACTAGAGCAACCCAAGAGAAAAACACAACAACCCGGTAACAGGACACAAACATAATAAAATGTATTCTTACTGAACAAGAAATAGAAAACACACTGTAACGCTGGATTATTACTTTTGATGTTTGTGGCATATACACTCTGATATAACCAAAGTCTCGTCGTTAGCTCTGATATAATCAAAGTCTCGTCGTTAGATTGAAAACGCAAGCCTCTGCATAAAGAGGCTTTACTCTCCTACATAAGAAACAAACAACAATATGAAATACATAAAATTATATTGTTGTATTCCTTCTCAAGAAAAAATATAACATAGATAAAATAGTAATGATGCACTCTTACTAAAGAAACAAAGATTAAATACATGATTTTTTATTTTGTGTATTCTCTCTAAATAAAAAAAAGATGAAATCACATAAAGCGATATTTCTGCATTTTTACAAATGAAACATTACGAGATACATGAAGTGTTATTCGTGTATTCCTACTCAAGAAAAATATGAAATCACAAAGTGTTATTCGTGTATTACTCTCAATAAGAAAATAATAAAAATACATAACGTTTATTGTGTAATTGACTGACGAGAACATGAAAATGAGAACATGTGTATTCATATTTCACCAGACGAGAGAAACAGCTAATGCAGATAAAACTTATACAGATAATGCTTCAATATAAAAAACTGACATATTCAGTATTCAACATTCATTGCTTAAAGACCAATATGATTACCTTCCATTCTCAAAGCTTCCACAGCATATGGGAAAGGATATGCATGCTGATTGTTCCAGTTGATCGCTGGTTAATCTTGCACCTAAATTGTCTTCTGTAATTTTCCTTTCTCTCCATGCTGGTCTCACCCTTGTCAAACTTCTTCTTTTCTAGTCATTGATTGTCTCATCTATTGCGGGTTCCTCATACAGCAGAGATCAGTTATTTACCCATTTATGCCTCACAGGTTCAGGCCCAATGTTCACTTCCCATGTGGTCCTTTTTATTAGTACATTAGGCAAATGAAAGTATATCTCTATAGCGACGTTTACTTGTCGTTCTGATCAATTTGGGTTCGAATCCGGACAGAGTCACATGTGCAATATTTTATGAGATCCATACAATTATATCTGTAGCTACAAAGTTCATGCTTTATGCAACACGCTGGGTAGATAGTATGCCTTGACAGGGGTGGAGCCATATGAGGAGACACGGTGTAATGAAGTCAATTTTATTGTATAACAAAATACACATGTGACTCTGTCCGGATCTTCTTCTTCTTCTTCTTCTTGCGTTCGTTCTTTACGACCAATTTTAATCACTCTTTGTGATATGATTTGATCTTTGCCAAGAACGTGTATACGTTGCACATTGGTTTGGTGGGCCCCTAAACGCATAGACTTCTACACGTTTAGGACACATGCATCCGATTTCAGCCAAACCTTCTTAGTCGCCTCTTACGACATGCATGGCAGGTAACAGTGGTTCTATTCTTTACACCCCAAATTTGGGCCCGGTAACCACTCGGGCGGGTCCGGATCTAAACTCACAACCTTAAGAACGACAGAGAAACGACTTAACCTCTTCGTCATAGAGACACACTCCCCCAATATTAGAAATCGCAGACAAGCACACAATAATACGAACGGTGTTAATGAAAAAAAGAAAAATAAATACAGAGAAGAATAAATAAATACAATACTCGATGCATGTATCCAGAAAGAGAAAGAGCATAGAGTAGAGACAACTTGTCGTGTGGTTTACAGAGTGTAAGCCTCGGGGTTCCATCCTGTGTTCGTGTTAACAGATCCCAATATAGCACGCCTAACTGTTAACGTAAACTAGGAACTTGGTTTTCCCATTTCAAGTGTCGTCCTGCATTGTCACATTACAGGAAATGTCTAGAAAAGAAAACGAACATTTTTCTATAAAATCGAAACCATGTGATTACTGAACAATGTCTCTCTTCACCTCAACTCTGAGTTTTTTGTTTGTTTTTATTTTCAATCAATTCGCCTTCTGTAAATGACATGTCCGAGAGTAAAATAAGAGATCAGATTTATCAAAGTTTCTGAGAGTCTGGCCGAATAGATTAGAGCGCAGCTCCATGCCGGAGACCCGTGTTTAATTCACGGTAAGGCCAAGGATTATTTTTTTCTCTGGTGGGCATAAATGAAAAATCCTAGCCTGAACAGCTTCGTGGCGACTGCAGTAGCAATGAGGCCATTAAATTCCCCAGTCTCCCGTCCCATCTGTCCTACACCGCCCGAAAAAGCGGTACTACAGGCAGTAACGATAGTTTTGTCCAGAAAGTGGGAGACGTTTATTGTCAAAATGTATGAAGTGCATTTAAAAATAAGATCTACAAGACGAAGGATTGACTTCATTCCACACAGGTTCCCATGGGTCGTCATGACTTCATTCCACACACAGGGTTTTTCCCATAGAGGTCGGTCACTTGACTTCATCCCACACACAGGGTTTTCCCCATAGAGGTCGGTCATTGACTTCATTCCACACACAGGGTTTTCCCCCATAGAGGTCGGTCACTTGACTTCATTCCACACACAGGGTTTTCCCCATAGAGGTCTGTCACTTGACTTCATTCCACACACAGGGTTTTCCCCATAGAGGTCGGTCACTTGACTTCATTCCACACACAGGGTTTTCCCCCATAGAGGTCGGTCACTTGACTTCATTCCACACACAGGGTTTTCCCCATAGAGGTCGGTCACTTGACTTCATTCCACACACAGGGTTTTCCCCATAGAGGTCGGTCACTTGACTTCATTCCACACACAGGGTTTTCCCCATAGAGGTCTGTCACTTGACTTCATTCCACACACAGGGTTTTTCCCATAGAGTCGGTCACTTGACTTCATTCCACAACAGGGTTTTCCCTAGAGGTGTCACTTGACTTCATTCCACACACAGGTTTTCCATAGAGGTCAGTCACTTGACTTCATCCCACACAGGGTTTTCCCATAGAGGTCGGTCATGACTCATTCCACACAGGTTCCCATAGAGGTCGTCATGACTTCATTCCACACAGGGTTTCCCCAGAGTCGTCATGACTTCATCCCACACGGGTTTCCCATAGAGTCGTCCTTGACTTCATTCCACACAGGTTTCCATAGAGTGTCCTTGACTTATTCCCACACAGGGTTTCCATGAGGTCGGTCCTGACTTCATTCCACACAGGTTTTCCAAGAGGTCGGTCTGACTTCATTCCACACAGGGTTTTCCATGAGTCGGTCACTTGACTTCATCCACAGGGTTTTCCATGAGGTGTCATGACTTCATTCCCACACAGGTTCCCATAGAGTCGTCCTTGACTTCATTCCACACAGGTTTTCCATAGAGGTCGGTCATGACTTCATTCCACACAGGGTTCCAAGAGTCGTCTTGACTTCATTCACACAGGTTTTCCATAGAGGTCGTCATGACTTCATTCCACACAGGTTTTCCATGAGATCGTCACTTGACCATTCCACACAGGGTTTCCATGAGATCGGTCACTTCAGCGTAGGCGCCGATAGTGTAGTCGATAAAGCTTGCTAGCAATCACTTTCCATCTAATTTCATGGTTTCTAGACCAACTAGGTTTAAAATGTTTCGGTATGCTCACGGTAAACGGTTGGACTAAAGTTTCCGGATTCTTGACTTGGAGATAAAATTACACGTACCTCAGATGTTGGAATAAAGATAGCCTGAATGGCGCGGAAAACTGATGCTAAGGAAAGCTAATCTTCACGCTAAATCAGTCAGAGTTGCCTTATTAGACACACTGACCTCGCTTAAATTCAAAGCGAGTGCACCCAAAAAAAATAATCCGCAAAAACGGCAGGACAGCTCCCGAGAGTATTACACAAACCATGACATCAAACTACGTTCCTCCAGCAAAATCCTAAGAGATCTTCGGAAAAAATGCATATGTGAACCGAACGACCATTACCGGATTCGACCCTATGACCATAACAACACGAGGTAAATTTCTTAACAATTTCGCAACAAGAACCCATTCTCCCATGCTTGGCGATAACGATAATAATGAGAACTACATAATTATATCGATTGAATTAGTAATAACTGTGTACACATTGTAGACACATTTTACTATCAGTCTAAGTCTGCACACAAAATCACATTACAGTAACAAGTGCTTTGTACCATTTTTAACATCAGACATTGACAACAAAGTTGATTTTAAAATAATAAGTTATGTATATCAAAATCAGGGCGGCTTGTCATAAAGCGGCAGTGGGGCCTGGCCCAACCAAAAATTATAGTGTGACGTGTATTATTTATTTTATAAATTAAAATATAACCTAACCCAAAAACCACGATTTTTTTGAAAATCTGTGTCTGGCCCTAGAAATAAAAATGATCACTAGCCGCCAGTGATCAAAATGTATACTAACTCATTACAGGATGCAGTTCCTTCTGCAGTTGGTGATAGAAAACTCAATTTTTATTCTGTTATAAGTAATGACTAGAAGTTCCGATGCAGACATGAAGTTAAACTTTCAGAACTGTGTCTCTTTGTCATTCTCTGCAATTTCCTCATTGATTGTGTCTGCTCTACCCGTTTGTTTTCTACCTTCTCTTTTCTTTATACATTAAAGAAAGACGATATAATATGTTTTCATACAATATGGTATATTGGTGTATGCGGTATTAGACCTTCTTTAATCAACAGCACACGATAAATGATGTGATCAACATCAAGACGGCTGTTTTAACTTGCCAGTGTTTCTCAGTTACATAACTGAGGCTGTGTTCACATGTAAGCTCTTGTAATCGCAGGTAAATCCCACTTCACTTGAAGATGTCGAATCATCTGTCGACACTACGAAGCAAGTGCACGAAATACTGAACTATTCTTAATATGTCAAATAAATATTTACATCTTTCAGATATAAAATATGTGAGTTGAGATCTTGGTGTTGAAAACAGTAAGAACGTGAACATTGCTTATATCATCAGGAACACGAAATATGGAATGTCTATAATCGATAACACTAGCCAGACTAGATAATGAGATATTGAATAGTATCACAACTACTAAATCAAAGTATGTAAATCTATCAAGAAGGTAATCAATTGTAAAAATGTAACCAAGAAATGTGTATACAATTGGTTAACTATTAATTTGATACCAAGTAAGTAGTGACATTTAAAAATCAAGTGGTATTTTTTTCGGTGTTCTATGGTAGAACTGTTTCCTTAAGATATAATGAAGATACAAAATACGCCTATGAAAAAAGAGTGGTGATCTAACACTAAACTGTGTCTACTGACACTATTCTTCTTAAACTATTATTGAATCTATAGCAAAATACGCCTCTGAATAATTAGTAATCATCTACACACGCACTGTGCTAGTAGTTTCATTCTAGCTACAGTTAATTGTGTAGTAAATGGATGAGCTGTCTCTAAGATACAAATATCATTGATAAAAGTAGTAAATTAAAAACACATTCATTGACTAGAACCACACAAATTAGTTCAAAGTGATTGTTTCCAGCGACCGTGAAGAAGACATCACTATTGACAATATGATAATATGCACATGAATGTATTACCGACTTGTAACTCTGTTAGCGACTTGTAACTCTCAGCGTGGGTTGCAATGTAGATAAAGAGAAAGAAACATAGAGGGATGTTCTAATTAGAATACAGAAGTCGAGAAGATCTTTGTTCGCATTGGGAAGCTTGTGGAAATCTAAATAAGTGAAGTCTAGGGACAAAGTGGTAAAACCGTTTATCTGGCGTTCTAAAGGTCGTGGTATCGAATCCAAATCAACGTCTTTCTGTTCACGATACGAGGGCATTTTTTCGAAGACTCCTGCTATTGTCGCTGTTAATAAAATTAGTGCATTGTGCAATACTCTTGTCAGGTCATGTGACAGTTCTGTGAATGGAAACCGAATCATATGGGGACAGCTCAGTTGAATAAAGTCAATCTTTCGCCTTAAACTTTATAAACAGTGAGAAGAAAATAATAACCAATTTCTGTACTAGCTATCATTCTCACACGACTGATGCAGATTTCCATTTATAAACAGTGAGAAGGAAATAATAACCAATTTGTGTTCTGGCTAACATTCTCACACGACTGATGCAGATTTCCATTTATAAACAGTGAGAAGAAAATAATAACCAATTTCTGTACTAGCTATCATTCTCACACGACTGATGCAGATTTCCATTTATAAACAGTGAGAAGGAAATAATAACCAATTTCTGTTCTGGCTAACATTCTCACACGACTGATGCAGATTTCCATTTATAAACAGTGAGAAGAAAATAATAACCAATTTCTGTACTAGCTATCATTCTCACACGACTGATGCAGATTTCCATTTATAAACAGTGAGAAGGAAATAATAACCAATTTCTGTCTAGCTAACATTCTCACACGACTGATGCAGATTTCCATTTAATGTATACGCTACTAATTATCTCTGCTCTTTTCAGAACATTTATATTCTATCTGCCGTGTGTTATGGTGTATGGTTATGTCTGTCTTGTAGGGTAATTTCCAACAATCCCCAAAGGGAATAATGTCAAATATTACATTAATATTACAATGATTTGTTTATTATAATATTTCAAAAGAGTGGTTGCCCCAGACAACGGAAATTACAGAGGAGGCTATTTTTCACAGGATAACAGCAGTTTGTGAATGGGCTGACATTTTACTTCCTGATAAAGTTCCATATTTATACTCCTACTTATGTATAATTTTATTCTACAAACGAATGTATGGCGGTTATAGGTTGCACTTACGCCCCTGTGTTGCCGGGGTCCACAAGAGGAGCAAAGAATAGTAACAATGCAACCTACAAGGCATGTCGTAAGAGGCGACTGAGGTATGGGCCTAGGGAAGCTACCTAGCAAATAAAAGCATCGCAAAATCGGATGTGTTGACCTACTTGTAGGTGCATGACTGGCACAAAGTACAATCGCTCTTAGGCTCGGATAATATACAAATCAATTGAGTGGTTAATAAGGGGTCGTTATGTAGCCTTCGAAGAAGAAGAAGAAAAAGTTGCTCTTAAATTGCTCAATGGGAATCCATTTACAAGAAAGAATGACGTATTTGTCTCTCAGTCCATGTTTCCAAATGTCCAAAACGGCCGGCAACTTGTATTAATGGATGGCTGTTTAAAAGTTTTCATTCTTCAGGATCTAACAATGACCTTCTGTCATGGACATGCAGGCGTTTGTGGTAGAGATCAGACATGTTTGCAACAAAAGCTCGTCTAGCGTTGCAGATTTCAAAGGTATGGACATGCAGGCGTTTGTGGTAGAGATCAGACATGTTTGCAACAATAGCTCGTCTAGCGTTGCGGATTTCAAAGGGAGACACGTTACAGTTTCTTAACGATTTTCTTTTTCATTTCAACACTATCATCGTGTGGCGTATCTTTATCGAAGTCTGGTTATGAACCTCCATCATCACCAGTCTCTTTCGTTGAATCTGCCCTCTTTCAGGCTGTATACACGTCCATATCTTGATATTTCCCTCCCACTTCTGTCTTGGTTTTCCTCATGTTTGTTGCTCTCTCCTTTTCCTACAATAATGTGTTGATCAATGTGTCATAACTCTTTATTTGTCTGAAATATTACATCTGTTAAATCTTTTTATTTACTGGAATAGTTCTTTTCTTCATTCTTAGTTTTTCGACAACTCGTTTATTTGTCTGTTTTACTTTTCATGAAATACGATCTATTCTTATGTATATCCACATCACAAAAGGATTATTACTTCTATATTCCAAATGCTTACTCATTTTTCATGTTTCTAACCCATCAATTAATGAAGAGTGAATATTCCACTTGATAATCTTCATCTTTAGCTTATTTGTGATGTGTTTGAATGATGGCAACTTTTTATTGTGGTCATTGAATGTACATTTTGCAATTTCGTTTGTGTTGTAACCCTTTCAAACTCTAATTGGTTTTTACAATATGATGTATTTATATTGTAATGTATACTCAGCTAGACTGTGTACTGGTTTTGAGTCATATTAGCAAATTACTGAGAGCCAATATTTGGGCTCCGAAGGACTAAAGAGTTAAATCTCATTTTCACATAGTTTCCATTTGTTTCCATGTGTGAACTATATATGAAATCGTTTAATCGCTTGAGTCGTTTTTCTGTGTATTTTATATTTAGTGTATCTTCTCTTCTTCCGTGTTGATTGTCACTGTATTAGTATTTTAGATGAAAACATCCACTTTATATTTCTTACAAGTTTTGCCAAATTTCTATACTAGTTCTTGTAGATCTTGCATCTTCTTGATACTGTTATATGCATATGAGATATGTTGATAAAGTCCGTTGAATGGCAAGTCAATTATCTAATGGCTCATTTGTACTGCAATAAGAAACGGCTGGTCGCTAGGTTGAAAGAACGTGTCTCGACTTAACGAGGCGTCAATCAAATACATAACAAACACACAATACGCCGCGATTTAGAAAACTTAATATTAAAAGCTGGATGCAGGAGACTCGTTTACGTTCTGGGCAAAATAAAAATGTGCTTATCCAGTAAATCACATGAGATGTCAGTGTACACATCTTTCGATATTTACAAGATAGACTATATGCCTTCTCATATTGCTATGAGTGTACTTATTGATTCTTATTTACTGATCCGACCATATTATACTCAAGGTAGACCGATATGCGCAGGGCCGTGTCGTGCTGTGATACAGAGAGGCAGCCGCATCAGGCGGAACCGTAAGAGGGGCGGCATAAGCAGCAACATCAAAATCCCAATTGAAGGTTATTAAAACAAAAAATTTAAGGGGCCGCATTTCGAAGACTTGCATCATACTGAGAAAATATACCGCACGGTCCTGCATATGTGTTCAGGCTTTTCCAACATATTTCGAACGGTATGCATACTGATTGTTATGGTGCTTACTGGTTAAATACACTCTTTACTTTGTCCTCAGGCATCCATTTCTACTTGTAGAACAAGTAACTTCAAACTCCTTAAGTCATTGAATCGATTCAACATCGCTTTAGTGTCTTCATCCAACACACAATCGTGAATAGACCGAAGAGCATACCCATTATCCATCTTCAACTCCCCGCCAATTAATGCTGTTGATGCAAGCCTGTCCGCACTTTCATTTTCGCAAACATCCTCATGTTTAGGACATTAGATTCAGGTAAGCCTCTGGAGATTAAAATCTTCAATAGACGACATCTACTCTAACTGCAAGCATATATTTTGGGCCTTACAAAGCATTGAGTGAGTGTGTGGTTCAATAGCAATATTTTGAAAATGTGTTTTCTTCGGAGTTTTTGACAGCTCGAAAGAATATCCAATTTCTCTCTGGGGTGGTCTCAGACGTAGAAGTAAGGTGCGCGCCTTTAGTTCCAAAGGTACTATGTTTGTTTACCGCGTGGAACGATCGAGATTTTTTAAATATAAAAATCTCTGATTGTTGGTGAGATCTTAATATAGGTGGGAAATCGAGTTTCTAGTCCTATCGGAGATTGGAGAACATGGTTATACACTAAGTGCAATGATGATGATCAAATCTATCAATCAAGCAATCATTATAATCAGTCAATAAGTTAGTCAGTCACACAAGCAGTCAACAAATTACACAAATACACACAATCAATCAATCAATCAAATGTTTGCATGAAGTATACACGACATCATGTTCTCTATTTTACAACCTGACATATTATGACAAATACTAATTAAACAACCACTTATTTATTCTCACAGATCACGAGGACCTTCAACTGTCTTTTCATCTACACTTGATCAGCTAACAACATATACCTACTAGTTTCCTGCTAATCGTAGCAAAACATGAAATGTTATACACTATTCAATTGAACGAATGAATAAATTGTATTTAGTGCACATTTCTCAGAAACACACACAAAAATGTAACACAATTTCTGAAGAAACGTATAACTGAAATATGATATAATAATTTGTTGTACTTTTTGGATGACCTCTGCTCAACAAACAAAAAAATATAAAAAATAGATGATAAACGATTAAGAAAAAAAGTAACAAGTATTAAATCACCAATAGATCAATGAAAATAACAGACAAATTATTGTCAACACACAAATAGACATGTTATTGAATAAACACATACCAACCAGAAATATTGAATGTCACTGGGACATTGAAATATACAGATACAAGTGAAAAGTTTATTGATTGGTTGGGCCATCATAAGTTCACTTCAGTGAACAATCATGTGTGCTTCGATTCCTTTCCTACACAACTAATATGCAAAGCAGATGCTACCAAAAAGCAGATGTTTATATATATAGATAGATAGATATATAAAGGCGTCGGTCGCAGTGAGCTCGATCACAATCCAATAGTACCTGGCTCAATATACCGCGGCTAGCAGTTTGGAAGCATATTTGTTTCCGTGGATTTTAGCGAACTGTAAACATATATCTCACTGTTCAGAAAGCAATGACAACTGAACGTATACGTAGTGCATATAAAATCAACGACCCTTTTACTGTTGTTAAAGGAGATGCCACGATTTTCGATTTTCATAAATATATATTATGGATGTTGGATATTATGGATATTATGTCTATGGATATATATATATATATATAGTATGGATAGGTAGAAAAAAAAGAAAGAGAAGGTGAAAAAGAAACCTAAAAGCAAATCTTAACTAGAGGTAAATTGGTAATGTCCTTCATATCAATGACAACTCAGATAATGGAACTCTGCAAGAGAAAAATGTTGATGTTCGTAACTTGGACCTACCTACTGCTATGTAAACATATCTATAATTATATTGATGTTCATAACATGAACCTACCTTCTACTGTGTAAACATATCTATAATTATATTGATATTCATAACATGAACCTACCTTCTGCTGTGTAAATATATCTATAATTATATTAATGTTCATAACTTGAACCTACCTTCTGTTGTGTAAACATATCTCTACTTACGTTGATATTCATAACATGAACCTACCTTCTGTTGTGTAAACATATCTCTACTTACGTTGATATTCATAACATGAACCTACCTTCTACTGTGTAAACATATCTATAATTATCTGACTTCCCTTTGCTATAGATGACAGAACCAATCAGAACGTAGAACGTTATAATATTCAATTTGTCGTTCATCCTTTATAATATGACAATCGTTGAATTTGTTTCTGCTTGTTAGCAAAAATATATCACATATATCAATTTTGTTCCAGTTCCTCAGTATTTTGTTGAGTATTCCAACTTTTCACAGAACCAAGGAAATTACACGAGCTTGTAGTTATTATGCAATACAGACTAGGTTTCAATAATATACATGTTTACTATATAACACACGTTTTTTAATTCGTGTTCTAATGTTACATATAATGTAAAATACTCTAAGTCTGATATGAACTGATGTCTAACTTGTTACATTTTGCATTATTGACATGTTAAGAATAATTTAAGAATATAGCCAAAACGTGGTTTCTGTAACCAAACTTAGACATAATGTAACTGTTTCACATAAATATAACACGTATTTTCATACAAGCAATGTTACAAAGTTCTGACCACAATTATGTATTTTGACACACAAATTTGTATCCAAAAAGATATTGTATTGACGTTGTTCGTATTAGATATCACATAAATATCACGATAAAAATTGGGACATTTTAGTACTAAGAAAAAGAATGGAATCTATATGAAAGGCCACTAGAGTGACTTGTGCTGTATCGGCATAAATTTGCCTCCAACACTAATGGTTACTGGTATGGATAAAATTAAATATTTTGGTCAACATAAGTTTACCTAGCACAAACAAATAATGAAAACTAAAAACTTTATTCAACATAAGACTATGCAGCACATACCAATAACTAATACTAAAAAACTTTGGTTAACATAAGTTTACCTAGCACATACAAATAACTAAAATTACGTACAGACAAGAATCTATGTAAACGCAACATGTAATAAAATGCAATTATATAATACATTTGCGTATTTACATTTTATATGTTACATAGTTTGATGAAATATTTCGCACATAATTTTCGTAAATGTCGATACATTTAAAACAAACCGCTGTGCTAAAAATGCGTTATTCCCTTTTGCACTGAAGAATTGTATTAACTATTAAGATTTCATTAGGAAACCAATATTGTCTTCATTTGTTATCTTTTATTGAACAATTTGACGCAAGTGTAATCTGTACATATATGATAAAACAATATATCTTATTGCCAATATTAATCACAGTTCTTTTTCTATTAAATTACATCTATGCTTGAGAGATTTATCTTTATAAACCCTCGTCACATCCTCAATGCTTGTAACGAGACGCTGGCTGTTGCGCACATCTATTCTAAATATATTCACACTGTGCGCAGTTATTGAGTTGGCGAGTTGCTGGTAGATTGCGACGCATGGGAATACATGTTACTCATCTTCGTTCTTGACTTCAAGTCTGCAAGTTGTGTTCATACAGTGAACGGTTTGATGAAGTTGATTGAATTCTTGTCACGTGTAGTCAAGTTTAACTCTGTAACTTTGTTATTGACTGACCTGCAGCTGTGAATTTCATAATGAATGTAACATTTACTCCTTCGTTATAAGTTCACACCACTTCTGACATTATTCATTACTATTTGATTGATTCCAATCTGGTATATGGATAACATTGCACTTACACTCAGATCGGGACCTATAGCGGATGTGGCGGAGGTTGGACATTAACAAGTTAATTGCACATCCTTTAAATGACTTTGCGAATCAACCCCAGCTTTTAACGCTGTTTGTGATTTTCTAGGCATTATTACGTTCAGTAGTTTGCCATTGCTTTCTGAACGGGTGGTGCCTTAGTTCTTTTGTAAAAATCCACGCGAAGCAATTTGCAACCAAACTCTCCGCAGCGTGATTCGAACTCAGAACGTCGGGGTTAATAGACAGAGTCACTATCCTTTTAGCCACAGACTCCACCTGGTTGGACATTAGGCATGGAATATATAATTTTGAGGGTCTAATTTCCTATTGTAGAGTTAAACTCAAGGACCCTTTATTAACAGATATTGATTTTTGTAAAGGGTTCCAATGGGTGTTTACTTATCATCTAAAATGTGATTATTTTCATCATAGTACGAACCTTGAATTGAAAAGTGGAGGTGAGCTGTAGTTTCAAACTTGGAACACATGTTAGAGTTAGAATTATAAAACTGTAATACACAAATCCCTATCTTTGTTATACTTATAGTGTCATTGCTAAATTATTGATTAGGGATAGCAAGTGTAGCCTAATTTTGTGCGATTACCGAAGCATGGTCAGTAAAAAGGAGTTCCTTCAGAACGATTTCTGTCGTTTTTATTTTAGCTCTTAAACTAGCCAAGTTGAAGAGTGAACCATCTTATCTAGTGCGGATGACAACATTGACATCAGCATCGCCATTTCAACCAACATCTACACTTAAATTATCGTATCTAATCTATTTGTTATTTCTATAAGCATGTTTACAATTTGATAAGCTTGATCCATCTAGATTATAGATCATAGATTCCCAAACTTTTTCGGCCCACCGCCCACTTTGCACAACATAAACTTTGTAACGCCCCCCCTCACATTATAACAGTTTGCCAACGCCCCCCTCCCACATATATACATGCTCTTTTTTCTCTTTACCATAGAAAATTGATATATATTTCTGTAATACATGGTCCATTTTTAAATGATTATCTGCATGAAATAGACAATTGATGATAAAATTGATCGTTAAGACGGGCATAAGATAATTTAAATTCAGAATTCACATTTTAAATGATTATTCAATTGCAAAATCACAAAAGTAATTTATTAAAAATATTTTTTGATTAATTTCTTCTTTATTGATCCGTCGACCCCGTAATCATCTGAACACCCCCAACATTCTTCTGAACCCACTATCGTCCCCTAGAACGCTTCAGCGCCCACTGGGGGCAGTACCGCCCACTTTGGGAAACGTTGATCTAGATTATAGATTATGGATAATGGGTATGTTCATTGGTCTCTTGGCAATCTTATGTTGGATGAGGACATTAACACCCATGTTGAATCTATTCCAGTGTTTTAACGAGTGTGTACAAACACCATGGACGCCCACATAAAAATTTTCAAGGTTGAGATAAAATCAATCAAATAAATTGTAATTGGTGGTTGGCTACATGGAAATGGATAAAACCAGATTTAGATCAGATTTTGATGGTGGGCTCCATGTATAGAAGTATTAATTACTTACAAATGTTTCAACCATAGCTGGTTTGCAAAAATATATTCACATGGAGTTTTAAAAAAAAACATCTGGATGGCTGGAGGGGGAGAACTTGCACTCCTTACACTTAACCTGTATACTCCCATGAATTACACGTTGTATGAGTAGAACTGGATACTTGAGTGTCAGAATGAGAATTGTGCTTAACCAGGGAGCTACAGGAACCATCACAATGCATACCTGTCAACGTCTGCTGAAAGAAACTGAGCACCTATAGGTCTGTCTAGAGCGATATGATGTCGGTTCAATAACTGATAATCAATAAAAAATATAGTTTTACATTAGAAAATAGAACAGCAGCCTTGACATTCGTTCATTCATGCATTTCTTCACTCGCTCGTCACTCGCTCACTCCCTCATTCATATATTTCATCTGTTCATAAGCTCTATCACTCAGTCATATATTTCATCTGTTCATCTGCTGAATCAAATCTTCATTCATTTGTTGCACATCAGTGAGCATCTCTGAAAGTGTTAACCGAGATTTCAGAGAAGTTCAATGCCATGCACCAAAGCGTAAACAGTGTACAGAAACCAAGGCGTCAGACATTGTGGCCAGTGAGAAGACATGGGTAATTGAGTTGGGCTTCCCCAAAAATAGACATGTACGAAACAGAACAAATAATGTTAAGTTACAATTTTTTCTCTTCACGAATTATACATTAGTTAGAAATATTTGATTAAAACACTTGATTATTTACAGCCACCTTTTGTAGAATCTATTTTCTAATTTGTTTATTTGAAAATATTTGTATTGGGTATATGTTTTGTTGCTTATTCGATCACAAACATGTAAGACAGTAGAAATACGATCTATGGAAAACAGGGTTGCCAATTTAGCATTTGTTAATGCTAGACATAGCATTATTTTTGGCGGTTTAGCATAACATATTTGGATCTAGCATTTAGCAGGAAAATCAGTATTAAAATAAAATTGATTAATATTTTTATATATTTGTTTTTGTTTGGTCAATGAATCAGAAAATCGACAAAAACGAGACGGACAAACACAGAAAATTTACTACAGCGAGATCAGAGGAACGAATTTCTTTCTCTGAGTGTGGGAAATTCCTGGTTTACTCTTATTTAAATGTATATGTCACCGCATACAATTATCAGTGTCCCATCATTGCGTGTGCTGCATTATTGTCAATAAACTTATAGTTTTTGGTAATTGAGTCTTAGAAATGGTTTTCTTAGAGTTCACCGAGACAAACTTTTACCGTCAATTTTACCAGAGCATTAATGATAAAGAACCACTGAATATCTTAAATTCTTGTGCAACCAGGTGGTTAGCAATTGAACCAGCAATCAGCATAATGTTAAGCCAGTGGGTTGAATTTCATACTTTTTTCAATTAGCAAGTTCTAATGAGAAGTGTTACATCGCCACTTTACTGTATGAAATGTATTGCGATACAGATGTAAAATCTTTTCTAATGAATTTTGCCTGGACAGCGGCTTTCCAGCCTGCTCTTCTCGATTTTGAACTGCTAAAAGTTCTTTTACGTGCTCAAATTGAATACGGGACCTACATTTTGTCGTCCTTCTCCGATATGACTAGGAACTGGATCTCACCTACATTGATATCAGGGATCTCTGGAAAAATATCCAAGTGGCTTCAAGAGGGAACTAACCTGGTACCTTTGGCCCTAGAGACGAGCACCTAACTTCTACGCCACGGAGGCCCCAGAGATCTATTGTAATGTCTTCATCCAACAGTCAATCGAGAAGAGAATAATGAACATCCACCACACCCATCTTCAAGTTCTCGATAATCAGTACTGTTGATGTAATCCTGTCCGCTATCTAATTGTCACAAATACCCGCATGACCAGTACATAATACCCATGAAAGCCTCTGGAGATTAAAACATATATAAACGACATCCACTCATACCACTTCCTGCCATTTTAGACCTTCCTAATCATCGACTGAGTGTCAGATATCATAGAAAAGCGAAGTCCCAGAGGGCAGCAGTAAAGGGCAGCAGTAAAAGCCTCAACCTCTGTCCTCATACTGGAAATAGTTGTCCTGTATGCTCCACTTCCCTTTGCACCAACCACACCACGCGCGCTAGCAAAGAACCACAGCGTGACTTCTTACCACGATGCACAGACCCATTGTCTAAACAACAACAACATCATCATCATTCTATTTGGAGGTAAACAAATTTACTAAGTGAAAGGGTAAAGATAAAGAGGTACAGATCACAAACACAATAGCAAAGAGTGGGCTACAAACTGATTATACTGGAGCTAACGTAGAGGAATACGTAGTGTATAAACATGATCTTATTATCCATCATGTTTATAGTCTCATTACGTATGATTGTCATGTCTATGTCACTGTCATTTTCTAGTCAAAACATAACAGTTAAATATATTTATATATACAACTTTTCTCTGTATTAGTTTTCAACATGTAGAGTCCAGAACATAGACTGTCCTAATCATGGTCACCGTCTTTATTTTTATTAGTAATTCGATTGGTATGTTTACCTTCCAGATTTCTAGCTCCGGTAATTGACAGCTACTTTCTCTCACAGTTTCACATTGGGTATTTCACATCGTCATACCATTTTAGTTCCAGTCTAGTACACACCCACCAGTTTACAGATGCTTGATCTTGTATACAAATGTCTGCTACTTCTTTATTGGTCATTTCTGCTCTATCACCAAAACTAATAATCTTCCGTTACTTCCGTTATTTTGATTTCTTCTTTGTTTCACATTTCAGATTTTACTGAATTTTCGACCGATTTAATAGTATTTATTTATCGAAGTAATGATGTGTTTATTTGAAGACTTCTCACCAGCTCGATCTTTCAATCTTTTCTATTTAAAAAAATTTGTAGCTGTTTTCAGTCATGTTTTCTTCTTTGTTGTAAATATCCAAATGTGTTTTTTTAATTCCATTTTCCAAACTTTGCTGGACAACATTATTAAATTACATTACTAACTTTATCTTCTTTCTTAGTTGAATACTTAAAGAATCCACTGAAATCTTTGTTTCATGTGGTATAGTCGTGAGCTCGATTCCAGACATGGTCGCTGGGCTGAAGATAGTATTTTGTTCGAAGAACCCTAATGTTATTGCTAGAGCTAAGAAACTCATGCTTTATGCAATGCTCGTAGCCTGTAGTGTCATTTACTAGTTAAAGTGACCTTGCCATAGAGGGAAACCTCTGTGGTGAAATGGTCAACACTTGCTTTGTTCTCTAAAGATTGTAAGTTTGAATCTGGAAGGCGTTGTTTGGTTCACGCAAGCTTTCCTTTTCGAAGAACATCAGAATTGTTTCTGGGTCTACGAATTTTATGCATTGTGGAATATTCTCTGCAAGTGCCTTGCCATTTCCAGGCAGAAGGATCTAATCACACCGAGAAACCATGCAAAATGATATCATTTATTTGCCTACTAGACTTTTAACTGGCATGTGTGTAAGAGTAATAGTAAATACTACAACTTTGATATGAAAATTGCTTCATTATCAGAAAGATTATCTAACTCTGGAGTTATGTTTACATGAAAGTCAGATAAAACTGTTTGTTTGTCGGATAAACCACTTTTCTAAGAAATGTGCAAATATATATATATTATTATTTTATATATATAAGAAGAATATTATTTCAGAGATAAAAATAAATATCAGAAAAACATTTTAAACTTTTTTTATTTCTTATCTGTACATTACTTTATTTCTTACAGATACAATAATTAAAATAAGAATAAAACGTAATAAATGTTATTATCAACTGATAACTAAATGTATTATCAATACGTAATAATGTATTATCAACGTAAAGACAACATCATCAGTCCTCACTCAGCGAAGGGCACTTGAGGAAAGATATCATCAGTCTCACTTCAGCGAAGGGCACTTGAGGAAAAGATAACATCATCAGTACTCACTTCAGCGAAGGGCACTTGAGGCAAAGACAACATCATCAGTCCTCACTTCAGCGAAGGGCACTTGAGGAAAAGATAACATCATCAGTACTCACTTCAGCGAAGGGCACTTGAGGCAAAGACAACATCATCAGTCCTCACTTCAGCGAAGGGCACTTGAGGCATAGACAACACCATCAGTCCTCACTTCAGCGAAGGGCACTTGAGGCAAAGATAACATCATCAGTCCTCACTTCAGCGAAGGGCACTTGAGGAAAAGATAACATCATCAGTACTCACTTCAGCGTAGAACATTTGAGGCAAGACAACATCATCAGTCCTCCTTCAGGAAGGGCACGGGCAAGATAACATCATCAGTCCTCACTTCAGCGAAGGGCACTTGAGGAAGTACATCATCAGTACTCACTTCAGCGTAGAACATTTGAGGCAAAGACAACATCATCAGTCCTCACTTCAGCGAAGGGCACTTGAGGCAAAGATAACATCATCAGTCCTCACTTCAGCGAAGGGCACTTGAGGCATAGAAAACATCATCAGTCCTCACTTCAGCGAAGGGCACTTGAGGCATAGACAACACCATCAGTCCTCACTTCAGCGAAGGGCACTTGAGGCAAAGATAACATCATCAGTCCTCACTTCAGCGAAGGGCACTTGAGGCAAAGATAACATCATCAGTCCTCACTTCAGCGAAGGGCACTTGAGGCAAAGACAACATCATCAGTCCTCACTTCAGCGAAGGGCACTTGAGGCATAGACAACATCATCAGTCCTCACTTCAGCGAAGGGCACTTGAGGCATAGACAACATCATCAGTCCTCACTTCAGCGAAGGGCACTTGAGGCAAAGATAACATCATCAGTCCTCACTTCAGCGAAGGGCACTTGAGGCAAAGACAACATCATCAGTCCTCACTTCAGCGAAGGGCACTTGAGGCATAGACAACATCATCAGTCCTCACTTCAGCGAAGGGCACTTGAGGCATAGACAACACCATCAGTCCTCACTTCAGCGAAGGGCACTTGAGGCAAAGATAACATCATCAGTCCTCACTTCAGCGAAGGGCACTTGAGGCATAGACAATATCATCAGTCCTCACTTCAGCGAAGTGCATTTGAGGCATAGACAACATCAGTCCTCACTTAAGCGAAGGGCACTTGAGGCAAAGACAACATCATCAATCCTCACTTCAGCGAAGGGCACTTGAGGCATAGACAACACCATCAGTCCTCACTTCAGCGAAGGGCACTTGAGGCATAGACAACATCATCAGTCCTCACTTCAGCGAAGGGCACTTGAGGCAAAGATAACATCATCAATCCTCACTTCAGCGAAGGGCACTTGAAGCAAAGACAACAACAAATGTCTACTCAAATCGATCTGGTGCATATCCCTCTACTTCAAACGTAGTTTTATCTATCGCTTTTAGTTCTGCTTCAAAAACTGGCTTCTTGAAGTTCCCCTTTTTCACTGTCCTTGCTTGTCCACTGTAACACATATGTTCGTAGTCCTTTTTTTGTCATCTTGAGGACATGTCCAATCCGTCGCCATAGGTTTTTGTTTGTCTTTAGTTATGTATGTTAATTAGTTCGTTTGTGAAGTATTATATTGCAAATCTTATACTCTCAGGAGGTAAAATAAAAAAAAAATAATGACAACTGATTAAACAATAATGACAAAGGACATTTGTGATAAAGGGATAAAATAGACAATGTAAGCAGTTTGCAATATTTCAACTTACAGCTAAAATGAAATGTAAATGACAGATTAAGGAAGGAGAACACGATTAGTTTGAATTCATAAACAACTACAAAAATGATGTGGAATCGAACGAATAATACAACAAAAACTAGAACACTAAGAACATATATATGTTCCCAGTAGCAATGTAGGAGGCGTGAGATGTGGACATATAACAGGACAATGGCGGAAACGGAATAACTGGCTAACAATATCTCTTTCATAAGTCTGTCTATGTCTTTCAAAAATATCTCTTTCATAAGTCTGTCTATGTCTTTCAAAAATATGTCTATCAGATGGGCTGAGATAAGAGCAACAAAATATATATATTTCTATTGTCCTCTTTGTTTCTTTGTGTTGTGTTCAACATCAATGTTTCTCACATTAAATGGTTGCGAACAATATAAGCAGCCACATTGTAAAATTGAATCACATATAACTTAATGCACGCCTGGTTTGAAACGTTCAAAATATCACATTAATAAGTCATATCAAATGTAAATTTAGGGTAGAGCTTCCCAACAAGCAAACACTAGATGAAAGTGAATGTTCTGTGGCTAAATGCGTGGCATAATATCACAGCTTAATCGCTGTAAATCACACTAAAACCTACTTATATTTTGTGCATCCCATGATAAACAGATCATGTAGAATTGTTATTAACAAGTTGTTGTTGTAGAGCTAAAGCTAACAAACAACAAACAACAATTGTAAAGGAAGGGGCATATTTTGGCTGGGATATTTTGTTGTCACTAGCTTAGCTTAGATAAACAAGATGCATTATGTATAACTGGATCGATTGGAGAGTTTCCGTTTTCCAACTAGGTTTTCTGCAATATTTCTTTTCATGCATCTTGTCCTTTGTAGACCGTATCTCTCTTTTCATGCATCTTGTCCTTTGTAGACCGTATCTCTCGCCATAGCTCCACCGTAAGACTAACAATCTCTTACCAGTTTTCCTCCCTCTTACGTTGTCAAGTTCAAGATTGTTATAATGTACTTTTATCCTTGTCGTCATAATCGTGTACTGTCTCGTTTTCAAGGTATCCCGCCCTCCATTATTGTTGTAACTAAACATATGCAAATTTTGACAGCTTTCTAATATCCTAATGTATCAAAACTAAAATGAATATGTTTCAGAAAAGTACAACAATTCAACAAATTAACATTTCGACTAATAGACAGTAAAAAAATAAAGAATTGGGTCTCCGATATCGAAGTTGATAACAAATTGTGCTAGTGACCACGTGCAGTAACAATTCTGGGGTCCGAGGCCAGCTTGTGCCAAAAATTCTTAGTGGACACACGGTAGGTTGTTGGACTACATGAAACCATGATTCTGTAACTGGGAATCTAAATTACAAATACTTGTACAGGTTGAAGTAAGACGTGTCTGAATGTTGAAGTAAGACGTGTCTGAATGTTGAAGTAAGACGTGACTAAATGTTGAAGTAAGACGTATTGAGTGTTGAAGTAAGACGTGTTTGAATGTTGAAGTAAGACGTGTCTGAATGTTGAAGTAAGACGTGTCTAAATGTTGAAGTAAGACGTGACTGATTGTTGAAGTAAGACATGTCTGAATGTTGAAGTAAGACATGTCTGAATGTTGAAGTAAGACGTGACTGATTGTTGAAGTAAGACATGTCTGAATGTTGAAGTAAGACGTGACTGATTGTTGAAGTAAGACGTGTCTGAATGTTGAAGTAAGACGTGTCTGAATGTTGAAGTAAGACGTGTCTGAATGTCGAAGTAAGACATGTCTGAATGTTGAATAGACGTGTCTGAATGTTGAAGTAAGACATGTCTGAATGTTGAAGTAAGACGTATTGAGTGTTGAAGTAAGACATGTCTGAATGTTGAAGTAAGACGTGACTGAATGTTGAAGTAAGACGTGTCTAAATGTTGAAGTAAGACGTGACTGATTGTTGAAGTAAGACATGTCTGAATGTTGAAGTAAGACATGTCTGAATGTTGAAGTAAGACGTGACTGATTGTTGAAGTAAGACATGTCTGAATGTTGAAGTAAGACGTGTCTGATTGTTGAAGTAAGACGTGTCTGAATGTTGAAGTAAGACGTGTCTGAATGTTGAAGTAAGACGTGTCTGAATGTCGAAGTAAGACATGTCTGAATGTTGAAGTAAGACGTGTCTGATTGTTGAAGTAAGACATGTCTGAATGTTGAAGTAGGACATGTCTGAATGTTGAAGTAAGACATGTCTGAATGTTGAAGTAAGACATGTCTGAATGTTGAAGTAAGACATGTCTGAATGTTGAAGTAAGACGTGTCTGAATGTTGAAGTAAGACGTGTCTGAATGTCGAAGTAAGACATGTCTGAATGTTGAAGTAAGACATGTCTGAATGTTGAAGTAAGACATGTCTGAATGTTGAAGTAAGACGTATTGAGTGTTGAAGTAAGACATGTCTGAATGTTGAAGTAAGACGTGACTGAATGTTGAAGTAAGACATGTCTGAATGTTGAAGTAAGACATGTCTGAATGTTGAAGTAAGACGTGTCTGAATGTTGAAGTAAGACATGTCTGAATGTTGAAGTAAGACGTGTCTGAATGTTGAAGTAAGACGTGTCTGAATGTTGAAGTAAGACGTGTCTGAATGTTGAAGTAAACTGGTGATAAGGAAAGAAAATATTCATTCAAAAATCAGACAGAAATGTCATATTAGACACAATGACTATGCTTGAATTCATAGTGGGAGAAAAAAAACCGATCAAAGAATTGAAAAATCTAGCAGGTGAAACGCAATAACACAGAATAAAATGCGACACCAAGAAAACTAATGAGCAACACATCTGTTTTAACGAAACAGGCATAAATAATAAAAGAAAGTATTTTAAATACAATAAAGAAAGCAATGGGAATATAAACACTTACGTGGTAATTACATTATTGAGATCTAACCACTTGATTGCATTAACAATCATACAGTAATCCTATAGCATGGAGAATGGACAAAGCACAGTAGCAAAGATAACTACATGTGAAATGCGATGCCTACGAACAGTTACCAACAACACTAGAAAAGACAGTCATCAAGATCAGCATAAAAAATAAAGTTGAGGCAGAACCTTGCTTAAATTACATTGAGAAACAGAGAATAATGTGGTTCGGCCACATGATAAAAATGCAATCAAACTACACCGTATACAGTTTTTTTTACATCAGGCGTCAGGAAAAAAGGCGACAGGAAGAACTCGAAAACGATATATAGATGGCATAGCAGACTTGTCAGAAAAAAACAATATATCTATCACTCAAGCTACTAGAGCAGCGCAAGACAAAAATAGAAAACCACGACACTCGACAACAATCCGCTTACAGTGTGATGACAAAATAGAAAACCATAACACTCGACAACAATCCGCTTACAGTGTGATGACAAAATAGAAAACCATAACACTCGACAACAATCCGCTTACAGTGTGATGACAAAATAGAAAACCATAACACTCGACAACAATCCGCTTACAGTGTGATGACAAAATAGAAAACCATAACACTCGACAACAATCCACTTACAGTGTGATGACAAAATAGAAAACCATAACACTCGACAACAATCCGCTTACAGTGTGATGACAAAATAGAAAACCACGACACTCGACAACAATCCACTTACAGTGTGATGACAAAATAGAAAACCATAACACTCGACAACAATCCACTTACAGTGTGATGACAAAATAGAAAACCATAACACTCGACAACAATCCACTTACAGTGTGATGACAAAATAGAAAACCATAACACTCGACAACAATCCGCTTACAGTGTGATGACAAAATAGAAAACCATAACACTCGACAACAATCCGCTTACAGTGTGATGACAAAATAGAAAACCATAACACTCGACAACAATCCACTTACAGTGTGATGACAAAATAGAAAACCATAACACTCCGACAACAATCGCGCTTACAGTGTGATGACAAAATAGAAAACCATAACACTCGACAACAAATCCAACTTACAGTGTGATGACAAATAGGAATAAAACCATAACACTCATCACAGACAATCCGCTTACAGTGTGATGACAAAATAGAAAACCATAACACTCGACAACAATCCGCTTACAGTGTGATGACAAAATAGAAAACCATAACACTCGACAACAATCCACTTACAGTGTGATGACAAAATAGAAAACCATAACACTCGACAACAATCCACTTACAGTGTGATGACAAAAGACGAAAAAGTAGAATACAACTTAATTTGCTATTGTGTTAGACTATGGTACCACTCTATACAATAATTTTCTCTTTTCAGGATTCATTAGTTCTCGTATCGCCTCAGGGCACATAACGACAGTGACAAAACATTTCCCACTCAATTTGATCGTGTGCCTTTGTGTCTTCATCAAACCAAATCTTATGTATTTCTTTGAGTTCTGCTTCAAAAGTTCTCCTTCATATACCCCACAGACCTCATACACCTCACATATTTGTGTTGGTGTTTACTACATTACATGTCATGACCAACTCTATTTTCTCTTGCATTTGTGAACAGAACGGCACATACACATTCCAACACTTGACCTTCTAAAATCAAGACATCAGCTTAACAACTTGGTCACAGATATCTGCGTATAACTGTTTATTCCATTCAATATCTCAAATGTATTTCATACAGGATAACTAAATGATTAAATGGTCCTAGAATCAAATACTTCCTTTCATACAAGATAACGTATTGCAGACAATGAGACTTGCTGATGTCTTGGCTAAGGAGAGCGGTGCCAAAGAGCACATTTATCAACCCCTGTCTTTTCAGGAGGTCAAAACCCGCTTGCAGAGTTAGTCTGCAGTAGACTGGAAAAGCAACACTTTATATGGTTATGCAAAGGACTTCCTCAAAGACCTAAGCAGAGCAGTCCAGGTCTTTATATTTCGCTTACGTACTGGACACTACAGACTCAACAAACACTTATATGTATTAGGAATAAATCAAACAGCTCTCTGCCAGTGTCAACAGGCGGAACAGACACCGGAGCATGTCCTGCAAGACTGTCCTCTCCTGTGTGATCTTAGAAGGAACATGTGGCCACACCCAGTTGACCTAAAAACAAATTGTTGGGGAAACCTGACAGACCTGAAGCTGACTGCCCAGTTTGTGGTCCACAGTAAACTAAGCTCATGGTCAGAGATCGCCGAAGGAGAAGAAGATACAGGATAACTATAAAATTAAAGGGTCGTATAATCATATACTTCCTTTCGTACAAGACACTTCTAAGATTAAAGGATCATAAAATCAAATACATCATTTCATACAGGACAACACTATGATTAAAGAGTCATTGGGTATTGGTTACTGGTTACTAAATTGACGTCATTGCACTCCGGACAGTCATAGGTGCTCAGTTTCCCCTAAAATATATCGAAGAGTATGAATACTGATGGTTCCCGTGGCTCGCCGATTAGACACACTCCTAACTCTGCTCATAAGGCGTCCAGTTCTACTTGTAAACTGGGTAACTCCAAACTGCCTGTATCGCTGGATCGATTCAGCATCTATTTTAGTGTCCTCATCAAATAGACAGTCGCGAAGAGACCGAAGAACAACCCCGCTATCCATCTTCAACTCCCCAACAATCGATGTTGTTGATGCTAGCCTGTCCGCTCTCACATTACCGTAAGCATCCGCATGCCCAGGACAGTATATCCACTTCATAAAATCAAATACTTCATCTCGTACAGGATAACACTATGATTAAAGGATCATACAATCAAATACTTCATCTCGTACAGGATAACACTATGATTAAAGGATCATACAATCAAATACTTCATCTCGTACAGGATAACACTATGATTAAGTAATCATATAATCAAATACTTCATCTCGTACAGGATAACACTATGATTAAAGGATCATATAATCAAATACTTCATCTCGTACATGATAACACTATGATTAAAGGATCATACAATCAAATACTTCATCTCGTACATGATAACACTATGATTAAAGGATCATATAATCAAATACTTCATCTCGTACAGGATAACACTATGATTAAAGGATCATATAATCAAATACTTCATCTCGTACATGATAACACTATGATTAAAGGATCATATAATCAAATACTTCATCTCGTACAGGATAACACTATGATTAAAGGATCATACAATCAAATACTTCATCTCGTACAGGATAACACTATGATTAAAGGATAATATAATCAAATACTTCATCTCGTACATGATAACACTATGATTAAAGGATCATATAATCAAATACTTCATCTCGTACATGATAACACTATGATTAAAGGATCATACAATCAAATACTTCATCTCGTACATGATAACACTATGATTAAAGGATCATATAATCAAATACTTCATCTCGTACATGATAACACTATGATTAAAGGATCATATAATCAAATACTTCATCTCGTACAGGATAACACTATGATTAAAGGATCATACAATCAAATACTTCATCTCGTACAGGATAACACTATGATTAAAGGATCATATAATCAAATACTTCATCTCGTACATGATAACACTATGATTAAAGGATCATATAATCAAATACTTCATCTCGTACATGATAACACTATGATTAAAGGATCATATAATCAAATACTTCATCTCGTACAGGATAACACTATGATTAAAGGATCATACAATCAAATACTTCATCTCGTACAGGATAACACTATGATTAAAGGATCATATAATCAAATACTTCATCTCGTACATGATAACACTATGATTAAAGGATCATACAATCAAATACTTCATCTCGTACATGATAACACTATGATTAAAGGATCATGTAATCAAATACTTCATCTCGTACAGGATAACACTATGATTAAGTAATCATATAATCAAATACTTCATCTCGTACATGATAACACTATGATTAAAGGATAATACAATCAAATACTTCATCTTGTACAGGATAACAATATGATTAAAGGATCATATAATCAAATACTTCATCTCGTACAGGATAACACTATGATTAAAGGATCATACAATCAAATACTTCATCTCGTACATGATAACACTATGATTAAAGGATCATATAATCAAATACTTCATCTCGTACATGATAACACTATGATTAAAGGATCATATAATCAAATACTTCATCTCGTACAGGATAACACTATGATTAAAGGATCATAAAATCAAATACTTCATCTCGTACATGATAACACTATGATTAAAGGATCATATAATCAAATACTTCATCTCGTACATGATAACACTATGATTAAAGGATCATATAATCAAATACTTCATCTCGTACAGGATAACACTATGATTAAAGGATCATACAATCAAATACTTCATCTTGTACAGGATAACAATATGATTAAAGGATCATATAATCAAATACTTCATCTCGTACAGGATAACAATATGATTAAATGATCATATAATCAAATACTTCATCTCGTACAGGATAACACTATGATTAAAGGATCATAAAATCAAATACTTCATCTCGTACAGGATAACAATATGATTAAATGATCATATAATCAAATACTTCATCTTGTACAGGATAGCACTATGATTAAAGGATAATATAATCAAATACTTCATCTCCTACAGGATAACACTATGATTAAAGGATCATGTAATCAAATACTTCATCTCGTACAGGATAACACTATGATTAAAGGATCATATAATCAAATACTTCATCTCGTACATGATAACACTATGATTAAAGGATCATGTAATCAAATACTTCATCTCGTACAGGATAGCACTATGATTAAAGGATCATAAAATCAAATACTTCATCTCGTATATGATAACACTATGATTAAAGGATCATACAATCAAATACTTCATCTCGTACAGGATAACACTATGATTAAAGGATCATACAATCAAATACTTCATCTCGTACAGGATAACACTATGATTAAAGGATCATATAATCAAATACTTCATCTCGTTCATGATAACACTATGATTAAAGGATCATGTAATCAAATACTTCATCTCGTACATGATAACACTATGGTTACAGGATCATATAATGAAATACTTCATCTCGTACAGGATAACACTATGATTAAAGGATCATACAATCAAATACTTCATCTCGTACAGGATAACAATATGATTAAAGGATCATATAATCAAATACTTCATCTCGTACATGATAACACTATGATTAAAGGATCATACAATCAAATACTTCATCTCGTACAGGATAACACTATGATTAAAGGATCATGTAATCAAATACTTCATCTCGTACATGATAACACTATGGTTACAGGATCATATAATCAAATACTTCATCTCGTACAGGATAACAATATGATTAAAGGATCATATAATCAAATACTTCATCTCGTACAGGATAACACTATGATTAAAGGATCATATAATCAAATACTTCATCTCGTACATGATAACACTATGATTAAAGGATCATACAATCAAATACTTCATCTCGTACAGGATAACACTATGATTAAAGGATCATGTAATCAAATACTTCATCTCGTACATGATAACACTATGATTAAATGATCATATAATCAAATACTTCATCTCGTACAGGATAACACTATGATTAAAGGATCATATAATCAAATACTTCATCTCGTACATGATAACACTATGATTAAATGATCATATAATCAAATACTTCATCTCGTACAGGATAACACTATGATTAAATGATCATATAATCAAATACTTCATCTCGTACATGATAACACTATGATTAAAGGATCATATAATCAAATACTTCATCTCGTACATGATAACACTATGATTAAAGGATCATACAATCAAATACTTCATCTTGTACAGGATAACACTATGATTAAAGGATCATACAATCAAATACTTCATCTCGTACAGGATAACAATATGATTAAAGGATCATACAATCAATTACGTCATCTTTTAATACTCCTACGTAATCCCCATACGTGGGATTTTTACGAAAGGTAAAAATAGAGCTCACTGTACAGAAAGCAATGACAAACTACTGAACGTATAAGTGTTGTCTAGAAAACCAACGACTCGTTTACTGTGGTTTGATGGCTACGTTCTGTAAAGGATATGCCACGATTTTTCAGAATCAAATACTTCCTGACGGTTCTTTAATACACATTTGCAATATTACTTGAACACAAAAACTCGTTGAGATCCAAGGTTATGAAGTTTATTAACTAACTTGCCCCATACTCCGTGACTGTCTTTAATCTCAATTTGAAATATTCCTGCAGTCATTTCAATCTATTTATGTGTGGTTTGGGAATCGTGAGTCGTTTTTTAATCATTACTTCTGCCCTAGGAGACATTGTGTGATTCACTCCTTCTATATATTTGAAAGAATGGATATAATATTTTCTTGTTTTCAGGATGTATTAAAAAGAGTACACAAATATTGTTTGCTCACTGGCTCTCAATTTCTTTAATAAGAGTATTGAATATTGTGTTATTAATCTTCTTGTTAGTATGATACAAATATGAGTCTTATTATGACATGTTTTCATATCGATTAAAATCTTGTTGAGTATAACTTAAAAAAGAAGTAAATGAAAATATGTGTTGTGAAGCGTGACATGGCTAGGCTCAGTTTTCTATCTTGCTCCAGATGTGTTGCATCTTTAGCTGTTAGTCCATGTTGTCGTAGGATCTATGTGAAGTTCTTCATTTAACTAAACAAACTTCATATATATATATATAAATATATATATATATATATATATATATATATATATATATATATATTATTTTGATTTAACTAAAGTAAAACTAGATAAATATACATATATTATTCTTGATTTAACTAAAGTAAACTTGAAAAATATCATATATATTACTTAACTAAAACAAAACATAAAATACATACTTACTTTGATTTAACTAAAACAAAACACTCTTCTCTTTGATTTAACTAAAACAACACTTACTCTTTTCAACAACAACTTGTAACTAAAAAGTCATACTTTTCGATTCAACAAAAACAAAACGTCACACTTACTATTTTTTAGTTCAATTAAAACAGTACTTCCTACTTTTCGGTTTAAAAAAATGCTTTATATCTATTTTTATTCAGGCACACTACAGGAATTCTACTTTATATCTATTTTTATTCAGGCACACTACAGGAATTCTACTTTATATCTTTCTTTTGAAGTAAAACAAGTTTTTTCGGATTTTTTCAGAAATTAATCACACTTATTTACTTCACAAACCTACGAAATAAACTGCAATGCATCAAATTGCAAACGATTATTTTCACAATTTATTTCCGGTTTTATAGAAACACATGTCATCGGAGCGAACCATAGGAAACAAAAGGCTGATAAATTATTTGAAGTTTTGTTTTTTCCTCTGAAATATTTTTTTCGCGAATTGGTAAACATTTCAGCACATATATTTGACTTAATTTATTTAACTATTAACTTTCTTATCCAGTTACAATAGACAGCACAAGAGCAAACAGCCCACGCATAAACACAGAAATGAGATATAGAATAAGAAACAACAGAAGAAATGAACTTGTAGGAATGATCTTTCAAAATTGATGACTTTTCTTTTTCTTCTTTGTTCACTCTGAGAAGCCAACTTGAATATGTTCCAAGAAAGCAATGATCCGTCTCAGGTCGTCGAGATCTCCAAAAGAACTTCCCAAGCAGCGGCAATGGTGACGGCCATATCTGTCTTCCCTGAAATGAATGATTATTGACGTGTTCTATTCCTCTACGGATTGACAAACATGGAATCTATTTGACCTATTTTTAGTTGCTAAATCCAGATTCCGGATAAACTTGGCTGTAATCTGTTGGAGCGGCCTGACCGTGTTCGCATACATTGGCATATCTTTGATACCAGAGCTCAAGTATGTGTCACTCACAGTGTTTGTCTTTGTTCGTGCCTGGGTACAGTATTTCATGTCTACTCATTAACACATTGAAACACAAGTACGTTTATGGAGACCAGCAGGACATATTCAGCAATACCATTGTTTCATGCTTTAATATTTAAAACTATACCTCATACAATTACTCCGCTGTGGCCATCAAATGGGATCATCGATTTATGGAAGGGAGAATCTCTCAATTCTCACTGTCTCTTTAAATGATTAAAAAGATTAAACTCGGTAGACATTTTTATTCGGAACTTTGAAAATGTTTGCACTGAGCAACATTTTTGGAATTGAACAACTAAATTTGGTCGTACGTGCAGTGATATTATGTTGTGACAAGTAAATAGATTGATACCTTATTCCACTTCATAGCAACTGGTGTATGATATATAACTGATAAATTGTACAACCATTTTAAGACCAAAAGTTGCCATCATAACTAATGAGCCTCAGAACTAGCAGAAGCTGTAGGAAATACAATATACGAGGCGCTCTCGAGGTCATCTGCCAGAACGTTTCGCATACCCTGAACATTGAAAGACATAAAAGGAATAATCTATAAATATTTACAGCAATTACTAAATAGGTAATTACAGATCTGTGTATTAAATTAATGTAGAAACCAATGATGATCCAGGCTTGAAGAAGAAAATGACGATGGTCGGACACGCATTCTGGAAAACACAGTCGATTATCACTAGACGAGCACTTGAGTACAGCCGGCAAAAAAACGGAAATAATAACTTCATAAACAGACATGGAGACGGTGTGACTAAAACAAAGCTCAGAGTATTCAAATCAAATGTGAAGTCTGTCTTGTTATATGACTTGGAAATGTGCTGAGTCAACAACGTGAATGCAAGTAAGTTTGAGAACTTTGTCGTCAACGTATATCTTTTGTGTATTCCCTGAGAGAGATGGTATGACATAGTTGCAAACATAGATCGTTGTGTAAGAATAAAATAGGAATTCATGATGACCAAGGTTAACAAAAAAAATTTGCCGTGGGCCAGGCATACCTTGCGAAAGTCACGTCGAACACAATATACGTATATATGGCCCTTTTCATCTTTACAGACGGTCAATAGGCAAGTGTTTTACTGTGACAACTTCTGAGTTTTCGCTTTCTCTCTTGTTGTTCAGCTCGTACATAAGTCTCTTCTCAAAGACTCTGCGCCCTTCCGTAATTTGGCTTTCCACACAACTCTGTCATCAGCTAGTCCCTCCCATGTGCTGGGATCTATAGAAAAGTTTTCATTGAGGTTTTGCAGACATCTTTATATCTGAGCAGTGGTCTGCACAATATACGTACAATACAATATAAACCCACAAGTAATGACATCAAGTACTTGAAAGGAACCCGCAAAGAAAGTGGAGAAGGGGGCGTAAAAACTGGCCTGGAGACCGAGTATTTCTGAGAAACTGAAGGATGCTAGACTATCCAGGAAAGTAATAAAGAAGAAAAGCCGGAGACCGGGAAAAGTGGACAGCTGTTCCCTATGTCGTTCCCTGAGTAGTGGACCCTATGCTCCAAGTGAAACGGAGAGGAATAAGTCAGTAAATCAAGCTAAAAAAGTAAAGGGGTATTTTTCAATAAGAAAAAAAAAAGTAAAGGAACCCTTTCATACCTCGTGGTATATAGGGCAATACAGTGTTAGGCTTGTATTTTCATGTTTTCATACCATGAGGTATATTGTGAATAAGATGTTGGTTACATATTTATTAACCTACGGTATACTTGGGCGCTGGGGCCAACATCACACCAGCGATCATTACATTCTAGTGTTTCTTTGGTACCCAAATTGAAGCTAGGTCGAGGTGAGACCAGTTACTGTCAGCAAATATTCTTCATGTAAATTCTATGCTAAACTTTGTAGTATAGTTAGTAAATTATATGCAGTTTCTCATATAGAACAGTAGTGATCTCAGAGAACTGAAGAAGTTGTTTAATTAGATCTGTAGATCTTGTATACTATTCCAGCTTTTCTGTAAACATAGTACAATATATTGATTAATGAAACTTGGTAATATCTGAGTTCTAAAGTTCGTGGATGATTATCTTGCATTTACTTTCTGTTAGCGTGGAATACTACACGTGTTCGGTTCCAAGTGAATATTTTTACATTCCGATAGATTTTAGCTACGGAGCTCTTTGAACAATCTTGTCTTGTTCTACAACTTTAATTTAGAGTCACAGAACCTAACGGAGAACCTGTAATGAAGTCAATTTTTCCCAAACTGTTTTCCTCGAATAATCATATTAAGATACTTTGATTTTATCTTTCAAAACAAACCACACCGACAATGCAGAACTCGTAAGTACTAGGAATCTCAAGTTCTTTCAAGATAGTAAAAATGACAGAAATGTATTTCTTAAATATAGTGATTTGTTGATTAGCTATGTCAAATACGTTTATCGATTTCAACGTCAATATTTGTAAAGTGCTCATCTTAAGAGAGTATGAACGTAATTTACTTCAAATCGAAAATGTGATCATATAAATGCGTTAAATATTATACATAACATCCACACCTACGTTTTCATGAAGCCATTTCTGCAGTGGTCGGAGGTTATGTGTCTCAATGACCCGGAGAACTGTGCAGGCAGAAATATTGTTCATGAGGTTCCCAATCGACAGATCAAAGAGAGGTCAACTAATGGCTTTCTGATCCTCCATATATGCGATGGAATAACTACCCATCCATATATATATATACACACACACACAATGATTCCGTTACAGAAACTAAAAACAAACTGTTTAGTAAGATGAAACTTTGACGACCCTTTTTCAACTGCAGAAAACTAAAATAAAGGCTCCTCAATTGACTTTTTACTAAACTGATCCTTACACTTCTTCTTCTTTTTTCTTTGCGTTCGTTCTTTACGACCAATTTTAATCACTCTGTGATGTTTGATCTTTGACAAGAACGTGTATACGTTGCACATTGGTTTGGTCGGCCCCTAAACACATAGACTTCTACACGTTTAAGACATGTGCATCCGATTTCAGCCAAACCTCCTTAGTCGCCTCTTACGACATGCGTGGCAGGTAACAGTGGTTCTATTCTTTACACCCCAAATTTGGGCCCGGTAACCACTCGGGTGATCCTTACACTGATGTGGATTGTGAGAACAATGAGCAACATTATGTCCCAGGTCTGGAGAAAATGACGGTTAGGTCGTGCATACTCTTGGAAGACACAGTTAAGTGTCACTAGACAATCACTTGAATAGAACAAACATGGAAAGCGGTAAAGGGGATGCCTCTAACATACTTGGACAGGGAGTGTTATTGAGGAACTGAAAGATGGTCGGATTATCCTGGAAACAACCCCAAAAAACGAATGTGTCATAAAACAGAATGAGAACTAAGTAAATCATATTTTATTGTTGTTTTTGGTTTTTCCTTCATCCAATTTGTCTGACCTCATCACAAATTCGCTGTTTTGGATGAGAATTAGACATCTAAAGACGGGATGAGAATAGCAGGAAATAGACATGACTGCTTTTCTAAAGAAATTATGGGAAGATATATAGAAAATAAATGACAAGAGCCCGAGAAAAGTGTTGGACCACTGTTGAGGTCATATGCTCAACAAGGAATGAAGATGTCAGTTAGTAAGTCAAACTAGAGAAAGTTAAGAAGACGTAGACATAGAAAAATAGACTAGTCTTTCTAACTTGGGCCTCTGCTTGACTAGCTATGTATCTATTTTTCCATTAAACGGTCGATCCATATAATTATTCTCGCTTTTTTTTCCACATGGTGCGTATCCTTTTTCGACTGTACTAACAAACTATACTAGTCTGCCATGATACTGAAAGCAAATATTCGTAAGACTAGATAATACGAATCGTGAAATGGCTCTAGATGGTGTCTCATTACCAAACACTTCACTGTACTCTTTACCACGGTCTCTAACGATGTTCTTGGGAATTGTAAAGGAACTTAACGACCCCCTCTTCAAGTTGATGCTTTAACATCCAGCCAATCCTTACATGATTGAACATAATCTGATTTATTATACCAATGACCTGATGCATGGCTAGTGCCCTGTTTGTTCAGACAAACGTAATCACATAAAACAACCTCTAGATTCATGTCGTCTCGATGTATTTTATTCAATAACTGAAATCGATGGCATAGTATCAGTATCATTTAAGAAAATTACAATGGCTTAACCTTTTCGTATCAAACTAACAGGTGCTATTTAAGTACAAAATTTCGATAATTTTATTACGCAAACGTTGGACTCGGAGAGGACAGGACAATATAATGGACAAGAGTTTATTTCACATCCTCAAGGTACT
The DNA here is from genome assembly GCA_020796225.1 of Arion vulgaris. Classification (NCBI taxonomy): domain Eukaryota; kingdom Metazoa; phylum Mollusca; class Gastropoda; order Stylommatophora; family Arionidae; genus Arion; species Arion vulgaris. The sequence continues at coordinate 52,868,569 of CM036753.1, read as the reverse complement.
TTATGGTAACAAAAGAAAATATCTCAAATGAGCTCCGGCGGGTGTTACGGAGTTAGTGCACTGTTTTCTAAAGAGATAATTAATGAGCTTGAATTCGTACGAACGAGCACAGATGGGCGTTTGAGAATGAGAGGTGAGCAGTAGATTATATTAGCGAGACACAGAAACCATCAACTTGAGTTACTTTAAACATATTTTAAGAATGAACATAACGTGGTTCACTGGGAGAGCAATGGCTTCGATTCAGTAACTAGCCATACTAATAAAGTAACGTACACGACAAGGCAATTGATAGACTATCTTTTACTTGTTAACATGAAGCAGAACAGAACTATTTCTGTCTATATTAAGTATACATCAACTGATCAGGGTTGGACATGGATACATAAATCGATAACATGATATGTAATGTCTTTAGTTAGACATAGCTACCTAATTTCAATGTTAACTCTTTCACTCCGTAGTTTTTGTTTACCCTACATACGTATTTATGTTGCAATTTATACCAGACTAACCAGTACACCGACTTTGTGTTACATTAAAGAGTATCGCGAAAGGGTTAAATCGAATTAGAAGTGTAATCCTCTTAATTTATCTGTGGGCGGTCTCTGTGGCGTGGGGATAAGGTGCTCGTCTCTCTCTTCAAAAGTACTTGGTTCGCTACTAGCTTGAAGAAGTTGGGATATTTTTGTAAAGATCCCCGATCTCAATGTAGGTGAGATCTAGTTAATAGTCCTATTTGCGACGGACAATACTATGTAGGCCCCGTGTTTAAGATTTGTACTTAAAAACTCTTGACAGTTGGAAATCGATAACGATAGACTGCGAAATCGTTGTATGGGTAAAATTCATTCGAAAGATTTAAATAAATGATTGTAAAGATTTTAATTACCTTCAGAATGATACCGGTGATTCTTGCAGGTGCTATGGAGTTTGTGCACTGTCACGGAGGTGTTATTGTGTAAGAACGAGATTAGAGGTCACATGGTTATTCATCAAAGTGTATTGATGATGTAACTATCTATGAATTAATATTAATTTCGAGTGTGAATTATACAGATTTCCCCGAGATATTTGCAAGTCAAAACACATATCTAAGGGTTTGTGATATTTTTCTGTTCCTACTGGTTTTAAAAAAAACGATTAAATATAGCGCCATAGCTTTTCTTCTTCAATGATATAGTAGTGCTTTGACTATTGGTCTTCATCGATCCAGTGATTTCAGTTGGTAGTTAGTCGTTGTACAATTAGAACGTAATGTCTGAGGTTGGAGTGTGCTTGACCAGCGAGCCACCGGAACCATCAACATACATACTCCTCGAAATCTGTTGTGGGAGACTGGGCACCTATATGTCTGTCCTGAGTGTAGTTACGTCTGTTCAGTAACCAGTAACCTAGAGATAACATGTATGTGTTCTCCAGTGAGCAATTTCAAGTTTGTTTTTGGTCTTCCTTTCCTTTTCTGTCCCTCGGGAGTTCAAGTGATGACTTCTCTCACATATATATCAAAATTCATTCACATAATATCCTCATTATCTTTGCTTGTCTTAATTAAACAGAACTTTGCCATCCTAACTGTCCTTCGGAATTTCTCTCTCTCATAGGTCAGATGCAAACATAGTAATGAGAAGCAGAAGCAGTATTTGGGTATAATGGATGGACGTCAGCAGAAATTTGTCTAGAGAAAACGACAAAATGAATAGCACAATTTTAGTCTGACATTGGCGCCACAGATCGTTTTCTGCGCCGGCTGGTTTATGTATGGCGGGCCGTTGATGTTACATATAGATTTGAGCAAATTGTGTTCCTGCCTGTACTTGGGTTTACACAAGTGGCTAGGTATCAAGAACATAATGTCGCCCAAAACTTGCTGGTAAACCGCATAAGACTGTTTTATCAAAACACCACTCCAGGAAGGGGCCCCTTACACACCTCCCCACATTTTGCCATAACGTATTACATCACCTCCTTTCAGTGCATTAACATATGTTATGTTATGTTATGCGATCGACGTCATGGCATATTGGCCATTCCCATTAGTGTTCTGTCCTCCGCTGCAGCAGCCATTCCAATATCCGTTTGCTGACCGTACCCCGAGAAGTTGATTAGTATATCTTTGCTCTCTACCACGAAAACGACACTGTCTGGCATGTCCAAACTGAACTCCTAATTCTTGCACTCGTTCCAGTGTCTTAGACTCGCCCATGTGACATAAATGAGAGCTCACCGCATTGATGATATCGGCTCTGTCCATACTTCTGCTTGCTTAAGTTGGGGCATTGTTTGCAAGAAAATCAGCCCGCTCGTTAACATGCAATCTAGCATGTCCATGTCTGTACAGCCAAGTCATTTTCTTGAAATGTGATCTCCGAAAGCTGTCCATCCATTCCACTCGCCAACTTCCAGATTCAATCCTTTGAAGCATGTTCATCGAGTCTGATATGATAATTGTATGGGTTACCTGTTGCTCCGCCACTCATAAGAGAGCCCTGGAGGCAGTGGTGGTCTCCTTAAGTCATGTCGTTGTCTCGAAAATGCCGCAATCCTCATGAAGTGTGCTATTGTTTCGCTGCGCTGAATAAGCCCACGATGATCTGGTTCCGCGTCTGACAGAACCATCGGTGTAGATAATGATATCACCTGGATGGAAGTGCAGATTCTTGGACGAGTTCAAGAATCTCCGCATTGGCGACGCCGGGGCAAATTCTCTGCAGCAGCGTTCTAGTGTATTGACTACCATGGTGTAATCAATCATATCTTCTGATATAGGCATGCATTCTTCCCCATAACCCATGTCGTCTATAGTACAGACCTGTTTAATAACATCCTCTGTCTCGGCCATCCAGAATTGGCCTCTCTTAAAACGCCGGTCCTTGTTTTTGTTAATGGATTTGTGTAGAGGATGGTTTGTGTCTTCAGAAACTCTCAGATAGGCTTTTACCTGTGCGACTTTGTGTCTAATGGCCATCGTTGGCAAGCCAAGGACATAGCACATTTCCTCACATGAAGTGTCACGTGTGCAACCGAGTATAAGCCTCATTGCTTCATTTTGGATCCTGTTTAACCTATCCAGCGATGTTCTGCTCACTGTCAGCTCAGCACTAGTCCCCGATAAAGAAAAAGCAGCAGACTTACAGATGTCACTGCTGCCGTCATGCTAAATAATCAGTCACATCTTGAATTCATCTTCTCTGTGGTCTTTCTCTTCTCCTCTTTGCATGGACCACTTCCTCAACAATGTTCTGCTTCAATCCTTCGTGTGTTTTATATATCCTCACTACCAAGTCCTATTAAAACCCGTTCAATATCTCATCTGCATTTACAGAGCTGGCATTCTTATTTAGCTTGAAACATTTTAAAAGCATCCTCTATTTCCGTTTGGATAACTCATTTACCAGCAGACTCCTAAATCTACATAATTACAACTGACATGAAACTAAGTGATGGTTTCACGCAAACAGAATTCGTGAAATGAATTTTTATTTCAGCAAAATAATTGTGTTTCTTGTTCCGAACACTGTTATTGTCTTTGAAATTCATTATGAAAATGTCATATCATACAGGTGGCACTTAAGTTATTGGCCACATTGGAAATCAAATTAAGTCGCCTTCAAAGCAGTTCTTCCTTCCTTTCGTTAGCATGATATATTTTCTACGTAAGTGGGGACTGTGGAGGAGAGGTAATGCTTATGTGACATCACCATTTAATTTGTTCTTACTTGATGAAGTTCAGTACTGATGTTGTACCGACTTTTTTTCTGATGTCTTCATTTCTAAACCTGTCTTTTCTTGACATTCTGCGTAGACACTTCATCTCTGTCGTGACGTGATTTCTTTTATTGTTTGATGTCAGCGTTCAGGTTTAGCACTGCTAGCATAATGTTATGGAGAAAGATCGTGTTGAACAATGCTCTTTTAGTGATCATGTCATCATGGTGACATGTTTGAATTTCGAAATTAATTAAAATTTGCGTTTGATTTAAGGTTCTTTATTACATCTATGTTGGAATTATGTATATATTCTTTCATTAGCTGACCAAAAAACGCTGCCTAGGTAGTATATAAAGACTTCCTTGAATGAGTTAGTTTTAACTAGTGTTTGGTCGATGGAGATATTAGTAGCATTTCCTATCTAACAAATTTCATTATTTCGGTGTTACTCTCATATTGTTTTCGGTGTTACTCTCATATTGTTTTCGGTGTTACTCTCATATTGTTTTCGGTGTTACTCTCATGTTGACTGGAGTCTGTTAATGTGTTGCTGTAGCTGTTCCTCAATTTTTTTTATATGACTGCCTGATCATCGGTTACACGTCATGCAAATAATACCATTTCTATTATCTTCAATGCGGCTTTCAATGGTGACCGTCATGCAAATATTGCAGTTTTTATGGCGCACTGCATTTCCCTTTCCACTGGCATTAATATTATTATTTAAGTTCTTCATATTCTTCTTTGCTGCTTTCAATAATGGTAGTAATGTAAATATAGTAGTTCTTGTTTATTTTTTCTTGCGTTCCCCCTCTCTCCGTAACAGTAATATAAATATAGTAGTTCTTGTTTATTTTTCTTGCGTTCCCTCCCCCGTAACAGTAATGTAAATATAGTAGTTCTTGTTTATTTTTCTTGCGTTCCCCTCCCCTCTCTCCCTCGTAACAGTAATATAAATATAGTAGTTCTTGTTTTTTTTTTCTTGCGTTCCCCCTCCTCTCCGTAACAGTAATGTAAATTTAGTAGTTCTTGTTATTCTTCTCCCCTCCTCATACTTCAAAGTAATATAAAATATATTTTTGTTTATTTTTCTTGCTCGCCCGTTATGGATTCTAACGTAGTATGGACTCCTAATATGCACCCCGACTGATTTTTACGTGAAGGCTAGCTGTCCTTATCTTCAGCGTCCCTCGTCATTCAGACGAAAATTACTTGGACTTCTGAAGTGTTTGTAGTATAGATCCTCAAGTATAGGATCAGGAAACCAGAAGTCCAACCGCGTACATTGTGCACACCGACAAGTTTTTGTGTGTGCTCAAGTTGACCTCGAACCCCGGGATTAGCCCGACACGATGTTTACTAGCAACGATTGTTATCGACTTTGCCATCGATACCTATTTATTTATCTTAAAAATAGGCAGTGGTCAGGTTGTGCTAATTATTACACACACAAAAACCACATTTAAAAAACACATTTACACTTCAAAAATAAGTAAACAACAAGCACAGTGCATTGTGTATAAAAAGAAAAGTGTAAATGTCAAACTATCAATAAATTTGTTTGTAAAGTTCTCTTCAGATGAATTAATCGATTGATAACTTCCTGTAAATGACAATGTTCTGGTGTTGTTTGAATTGCCTTTTTTCTTACTTCTGCGTTGAAAAGTCATCATTAGCTGAGCATTTCGATTGTGAATTCTTTGGAATTTACTACAGCTATGGAAATCAATTTTAGGGTTTGCCGAAATTTCATATCCCTAACTCGTATAAGACAAGAGACCAAGCAAGAAAATGTATCAAATTTTATAAGAAAGCGCCGCTGGAACTACATCGGCCACACACATAGAATGGATGAGAGAAGACTCCTTACCAATCCCTCATATGGACAACAGAGGGAAAAAAGAAAACGAGGAAGACCAAGAGAGACTCTGCGTAGAACCATCATCAGAGAAGGCTCAACGATGGGCCTAGCAAACATTAAAGACCTAAAACATATAGCAACGAACCGCGAGATATGGAGAGCTATGACCTCTGCCCTATGCGCCGCCCACAGGCCCAAGAGGAAAGACTAACTAATTAACTAACTCGTGTGTCGTCATCGTCATTTCCAACAGAAAGAAATTATTTGACAATCTCTTCCGACGATTCTACTGAAAAGTACCTTTGTAATTTTATCAATTGTTTCTACATATACCATTTAGTTTGCTATAAATAAAAATACATTATTCTGCATCTAATTCTTGGTTCAGAGAACCACATTAGCGTAGTTGTTAGTGACTCGCTTATTTGACTTTAATTCTAGTGAATGTAGAATATTGTTCCGACCGTAACGGCTCTCAGGTAGACCCAGCCTTAATTGTGTACCAGGAAAAGTACTGGAAAGTAAAGCCAGTTAGCGTGATGTTGACCACATCGCTGATCGTGTGCCGACGGTTAATGAAAAATACAGGTTTAATACCGTATTATCAAGGCATAACATGATTTTCTTTACTTTTTTTCCACTTCATTGTTTACTCTACTTCAACCACTTGTTAACATTTTCATGAACAAGAATATCTATATTTTCTACCAGACGTGTACACATACATTTCTACCAGTCATGGGTGAGATGAATTATCTATATTTTCTAACAGATGTGTACACTTACATTTCTACCAGTCATGGGTGAGATGAATTATCTATATTTTCTACCAGATGTGTACACTTACAATTCTACCAGTCATGGGTGAGATGAATTATCTATATTTTCTAACAGACGTGTACACATACATTTCTACCAGTCATGGGTGAGATGAATTATCTATATTTTCTAACAGACGTGTACACATACATTTCTACCAGTCATGGGTGAGATGAATTATCTATATTTTCTAACAGATGTGTACACATACATTTCTACCAGTCATGGGTGAGATGAATTATCTATATTTTCTAACAGATGTGTACACTTACATTTCTACCAGTCATGGGTGAGATGAATTATCTATATTTTCTACCAGACGTGTACACTTACAATTCTACCAGTCATGGGTGAGATGAATTATCTATATTTTCTAACAGACGTGTACACTTACAGTTCTACCAGTCATGGGTGAGATGAATTATCTATATTTTCTACCAGACGTGTACACTTACAATTCTACCAGTCATGGGTGAGATGAATTATCTATATTTTCTACCAGACGTGTACACTTACAATTCTACTAGTCATGGGTGAGATGAATTATCTATATTTTCTACCAGACGTGTACCATTTTACCATATCATGGGTAAGATGAATTATCTATATTTTCACCAGATTGTACACATACATTTCTAAACCCGTCATATGAAATGAATTATCTATATTTTCTAACAGACGTGTACACATACATTTCTACCAGTCATGGGTGAGATGAATTATCTATATTTTCTAACAGACGTGTACACTTACAGTTCTACCAGTCATGGGTGAGATGAATTATCTATATTTTCTGCCAGACGTGTACACTTACAATTCTACCAGTCATGGGTGAGATGAATTATCTATATTTTCTAACAGACGTGTACACTTACAATTCTACCAGTCATGGGTGAGATGAATTATCTATATTTTCTACCAGACGTGTACACATACATTTCTACCAGTCATGGGTGAGATGAATTATCTATATTTTCTAACAGATGTGTACACATACATTTCTACCAGTCATGGGTGAAATGAATTATCTATATTTTCTAACAGACGTGTACACTTACATTTCTACCAGTCATGGGTGAGATGAATTATCTATATTTTCTACCAGACGTGTACACTTACAGTTCTACCAGTCATGGGTGAGATGAATTATCTATATTTTCTAACAGACGTGTACACTTACAATTCTACCAGTCATGGGTGAGATGAATTATCTATATTTTCTAACAGACGTGTACACTTACATTTCTACCAGTCATGGGTGAGATGAATTATCTATATTTTCTACCAGACGTGTACACATACATTTCTACCAGTCATGGGTGAGATGAATTATCTATATTTTCTACCAGACGTGTACACATACATTTCTACCAGTCATGGGTGAAATGAATTATCTATATTTTCTACAGACGTGTACACTTACATTTCTACCAGTCATGGGTGAGATGAATTATCTATATTTTCTACCAGACGTGTACACTTACAGTTCTACCAGTCATGGGTGAGATGAATTATCTATATTTTCTAACAGACGTGTACACTTACAATTCTACCAGTCATGGGTGAGATGAATTATCTATATTTTCTACCAGATGTGTACACATACATTCCTACCAGTCATGGGTGAGATGAATTATCTATATTTTCTACCAGACGTGTACACTTACAATTCTACTAGTCATGGGTGAGATGAGTTATCTATATTTTCTACCAGATGTGTACACATACATTCCTACCACTCATGGGTGAGATGAATTATCTATATTTTCTACCAGACGTGTACACATACAATTCTCACAAGTCATGGGTGAGATGATTTATCTCAATGAATAGTGTATACGCTTATCATTTCTAAGTAGTCCAATAAATAAATAAAATAAATATGAATGATTGTCTATTTATTTACATGAATCATTGAAACGTTTCCCACATTGGAGGTAGAAGCACATATGGACTTGTCCAATTTTGGGAATGTCAGTAGAAGGATGCAACTCGCCCTAATGGAAAGAAAATGGTTTTCATTGCAGATTGCATATAGTTTCCGTTTGTGTGTGCATTGTTTAGAACTGTATAATATAACAATGTGAGATTAAATTCATGAACAATCACACTCAAGCCATCTTCTATAAGTTTCAAGAGAGGATCTATCTGCAGGATAAGATAGCTCGACGCTAAGTGAGTTTCCTTTTAGAATGTTCACAAGAATCTTGAAAGCAAAAGTAAGAGAAATATTTCTCCCATGTTTGAGACTGCGTGTCGCCTTTATTAGATATTTGGGACGGAAATATGCAATACTGGGTCAAAGGTCTAGGACATTGCGTATGCTTTAAAACCAGCCTCGTAAATAAAGAATTTGGGAAATAGAACACGCTAATTCTGTTCTATATGTTTGGACACGGCATTCTGCGCTTCTGGGACAGCTATGATTCTATTCTTTCTGTGAACATTTCTTTAAGAGAGGTCACGACGTTTGTGATTGGTTCAAGTTTATATATCCTAATTCTGTATGCACGAAAAAGAATGTCTATTCAAATATTGGAAAATCTAGAAACTAAGTTTTGAGGAAATGGAGCGTCTGGAGAAGCTAGTCTTAATTTGATTATATACGTGTTTGTTTTTTGTGTGTTTTTTTCAACCGATGGACTGTATTAATTATTTGAAGAACATGTTATATATGGGTTGTATATTTAACGTGATGGACTGTATTAATTATATGGAGAACATGTTATATATGGGTTGTATATTTAACGTGATGGACTGTATTAATTATATGGAGAACATGTTATATATGGATTGTATACTTAACGTGAAGGACAGCATGAAATAAGTAAACTGTTCATTGATACTGACATTATTGGACTTTATTAACCCTATGATCCCGAGGTCCCGATATATGCGTCTAAGATGTAAGCATTTACCCACGATCTCCCGCTTTATGGCTGTCTACTTCCTCCTTTCTTCATTACAATTTTTTGTTGCGATCAAAGATAAATTGTGTTTCTAAAGTGACGTTAAACACAAACCACGTGTTATTATTTGGTTTAGAAAGATAGGGACACATGCTTGTGAACATTTGTGATAGTTTTTCAGTAATTAAAAAAGTATTGTGATAAAAAAAGGAAATGTCAGAAAGGGCAACTCTAAAAGGATAACAAAAGAGCAAGTTGTTGAACTTGTGCTGAATGGTTACACCTGCTCGAGACCCATGTCTGGTCTAGTGGAATGGAATCAGCCAGTTGTAACTTCTGAATGTCTTCGAGTTTGCTAGAATGTCATAGCACTGTCACTTCTACCATCTGTATATTTTCATCAAAGTTGAAAGAGAGTCCCAGCAGAGTCTCATTCTATCCTCTCCGTCCACTAATGTCCTCTTTATAAATTTATGAATGTATTCAAGACTATAAAAGAGTCATTGCAATGTCGCCACTAACTTTTGCACATTTTTGAGTTTTTAAGAGAAGCCTAGCAATGTCCTCTCTATCTTTGCATATGATCGAGATTGTAGGAGTTCCTCCAATGTCCACTCTATATTCTTCAAGTCTTCGAGATTGTAAGAAATTTACCCCAATGTCCACTCTATATTCTTCAAGTCTTCGAGATTGTAAGAAATTCCTCCACCCAATATGCACTCTATATTCTTCAAGTCTTCGAGATTGTAAGAAATTTACCCCAATGTCCACTCTATATTCTTCAAGTCTTCGAGATTGTAAGAAATTCACCCCAATGTCCACTCTATATTCGGAATATCTTTGAGGCTACAAGAGAGTCACATCAATGTCCACTCATGAGTAGAAAATTGTCTAGCTCGTATCATTGCACCTTGAAGTCACACATGTATTTGTGGTTTAATAGCAAACTATTGAAACCCCCTAAAGTAATCAAATGTGCTAAGCAAACTCTCCTGACCAGTCTGCATGAATTATTGTGCCTATGCTGGGAGGAGGGAGAAGTGCCTCAGGACATGAGAGATGTAAACATCATCACCTTGTATAAAAATAAAGGTGATCGTGGTGACTGTAACAACTACGTGGTATCTCGTTGCTCAGCATCGTGGGAAGGTCTTGCACGCGTAGTACTAAATAGGTTACAAAAGCTAGCAAACCAAGTATACCCTGAGTCACAATGTGGATTTAGATCCAACAGATCCACTATTGACATGTTATTCTTCTTGAGACAACTGCAGGAGAAATGCCTCGAACAACGCCTGCCACGACATTGCCTTCATAGATCTAACAAAGGCATTTGACCTAGTGAGTAGAGATGGTCTCTTCAAGCTTTTGGAAAAAATCGGCTGCCCTCCTACATTGCTTAAAATCATAACATCATTCCATAACAACATGAAGGGTACAGTGATGTTTAATGGGGCCTCCTCCAGCGCTGTTCCTATCAACAGCGGCGTCAAGCAGGGGTGCGTACTTGCACTCACACGCTTTGGGATATTTTTCTCCCGATGTTTGCCGATGATGCAGCATTAACATCACACACAGAAGAAGGGCTACAACACCTCATGGACAGATTTGCTGCAGTATCAAATGAATTCGGCTTGACCATCAGCCTGAAGAAAACAAATATAATGTTCCAGGATATTAGCAGAGCCCCATCTATCAACATTGGCAGTCATACGCTTGAGGTAGTCAACACCTTTACATACCTTGGCTCTGTCATCAGCAGCAACCTCTCCCCTCGATGATGAAATTAGTAGTCGCATTGGGAAGGCCTTCACTGCTATGTTTAAATTAGCAAAGCGTGTATGGGAAAACAGGGCACTCACAAGAAACACCAAGACACAAGCATATAAAACGTGTTCTCAGCACTCTTCTGTATGGTAGTGAGACATGGACCACATATGCTAGACAAGAACATCGCCTCAACACCTTCCACATGCGCTGTCTCAGGCGAATATACAACATCCGATGGCAAGATCACATCTCCAATATAGAAGTCCTGAACAGTGCTGGCATTCCAAGCATGCACACTTTACTGAGTCAGCGACGTCTCAGATGGCTGGGACACGTGTGCCGTATGAGCGATGATAGAATCCCAAAGAACATTCTATATGGTCAACTCGCATCTGGTGCTAGACAGCATGGGCGCCCATTATTACGCTTCATTGACACCTGCAAGCGTGATCTAACTTCATGCGGCATAGACAAAAAACACTGGGAGCGGCTGGCCAAAGACAGGAAAGCATGGCGAGCGGCAGTAAGGTGCGGCTCAAAAAGAAAAGAAAAACAACATCACATGTGGAGGCAAAAGAGAGCACAGAGAGCAGAGAGAACATCCCATGCATCGGCTTTAGTCTCCAGTTTTACCTGCAGCAACTGTGGCAAGGATTGCCACTCCAGAATAGGCCATTACAGCCACATGAAACGTTGTGATTCAGCACAGAACATACTACGTCACGCAACACCTATTGTCTCCTGAGACAAAGAGGCCAATGATGATGATGATGATTGAAACTTACCCCATCAGAAATATTCTTCAGCCAGCCTGTAGTCGAAAATAAAATCTTCATTGTCTCAGATAGTTATCAAGAGTGCAAATCCTGTGGGGTTTATTGTCCATGACAATAGCCTTTGCTATACCTTTGGGCGCAGGCAACAAACGGCTTAATATTAGTTTAACGCGCTATAATATGAATTTAACCATGGGAGATAACTTACTAAATATAAAGTTGAAAAGTATTCACGATTAGGTACCTTTACAGCCAAGATTGTTTGCGGTGGGAAAGAGAGAGAGAGAGAGAGGGAGGGGATGGGGGAGGTGGCGTGTACCATCGATTCTTTTGAGACTAGAGATGGTATCAGCAGTTTGCAGTTTTTGATCTTGTGAGAATTCGAATTTGCCGCCTCAGCTACTGTGTAATTGCTCTGTGCCTGACATGTTATGAGATACTATGAATGCATTGATTGGTTGTTGGCATCAAAACATTGAAGGCAGGATACATTGGAATTTCAACCCACTTGTAATGGTACTGTAATCTAATATATTGCTTTGTCCATCTATCGATGTTTTCCTTTCAAATATATATATATATATATATATATATATATGTTTATATTTCAAACAATGCATCGTATCTCTGTGGTTGCATACAATTAAATTGTCTATCTTCTTCAACAATTGTGTCTTTATTTCTTACTGTTCAAATCTTTTTCCTTTTTTCCGTGCCCATGAAACACGTACATTTTGTTCATGCGTCCATGAAACACGTACATGAAAAAACCACTTAAGAATATCAGCCTAGTCCATCGCTAGTCCGCTTTAAACAGTAGCCATACCTACCAAACCAATGTGCAACATATACACGTTCTTGGCAAAGATCAAACATATCACAAAAAGTGATTAAAATTGGTCGTAAAGAACGAACGCAAAGAAGAAGAAGAAGAAGTAGCCATACCTGCAAACTTATTGCAACGTTCATTCCCTTTACGATTTCGTGTCCAGTCACAGAAATAAAACTGTGTTGTTAGTCTAGAGATCTTTGTTGTTTCCGAGGTATAGAAGAAGAGAATCACTTTCTCCTCTCAGTCCATGTGACAAAAGTCGATTCAGTGGGTCGTTGGTCTGACCTGCGAGCGTACACTAAAAACAAAACAGACAGCTACAGAAACAAATATTGTTTAACTGAAAGTAATAAAAAAGAAGATAAACATCCCCTTTCATAACCAAGATGGCTCATGAATTGTCGGGGCCTGCAAACCCCTTCATAACCAAGATCGCCCATGTATTGTCGGGGCCCGCAAACCCCTTTCATAACCAAGATCGCCCATGTATTCCAGGGACAGCAAGGAGAGCAACGAATATTAATACTGTGATCTACAAAGCATGCGTAAGAGGCGCCAGAGGTAAGAGCCTAGGAAAACTACCCTAGTAAATAAAAAGCGTTACATAAATCGGATATGCTGGCCTACTTGTAGGCGGATAACTAGCACAACATAAAATCTCTCTTAGACTTGAAACACATACAGATCACAAAAAGTGGTTGAAAAATGGTCGTTATGGAGCGTTCGAAGAAGAAGAAGAAGATATCAAAAGATATATTGTGGATTTCTATATTAGAGTCGTATTTCTCTTTCAGCATTGACTAAAGATTTGGGATGTGATCAACACAACACAGATCTTCTTCTACCTCCCAGAGCTGTTCTGTTACTCAATTAAGAATAGATTGACATGTGAGTCGTTTATCGTCGGACAAACATGTCAGCGCTGAAATTTGAACCCATACCACATGTCTAGGAGACCATTGCACTAACCACTGAAACCTCTCTGCTCACAACCCTCTATACTCTACAGTAGCATTATTCAACAGGATCCACATTTGTTACTATTACAATTTTAACAACATGAAACCCTACTTTATAATACGACATCTACTGAATTATACTGTAACATTGTATCAGACCTGCTCTGATATAAGGTGAGAATCTCTGGTTAGACTATGCTAACGTTACAGTAATCAATTTCTGTATTACTTTTATCATGCGCCTGGGTTTAGAAGCTAAAGATACTTTTCAAGACGTCCTTACTTCCTCAATGATTGAGAGACCATGATCATTTTCACAAGTTGATTCTGAAACTGACAGGTAAATACAAAGGTAATGCTAACTTAAACTGATAGCTTGAAGTAATTAAACGGAGGTCACGTCTCTTATATAATGTCAAGTGTCAATCAAATTCCAATTTTTATGTGATTCATTGATTATTAGTTTCCATTGTATGATCAATCAATATTGACTTGAAGAAAAAGAATAGCCAGTGTTAACAACGAACCGACAGAGAGAGAGAGAGAGAGAGAGAGAGAGAGAGAGAGAGAGAGAGAGAGAGAGAGGGAAAGAGAAAGAGAGAAAGAAAGTAAGAGAGAAAGCATTTGTACATATGATTATTCGATATAGATATCACGTGCAGGAACATATTTGCTGGAGATCGCTAACTGTGGTGCTGCAACAAGATAAATTGGCACAACAGAGGAGTCGTCGCACTTCTGAGAAAGAATCTGAGCGAAAAGACAGAACTCACAACATCTAACAATGTCTAACTTAGATCATGTATGCTTTACCAGTGTTAAGGGTTTGTGTTCTAGGTTTGAGCTATAAAGACACCTTAGCGCACACCAGACAGGTGCAACAACACACGTCTGATGCTGTTGTCATCATCGCTTGCGAGGGACGGCTACATTTGACCGTCAGTACATTTGAATAATTATGCAACAATTGTTATCGTGATGAGTTCTAATAACACAAGAAATATAGCGCCGTTATCAAAATGTATTCAATATTTCCTCTTCTCATAACATGTCCTTCGAATGTTGCTTGTTTCTGCCAGCTGAGCTTCGTGTTGTGTCATCATCATTAGGTACCGTGCCGGCTGGCGTAGGCGATCATGGATCTCCCAAATCTCTGTCGTTGGTGTTTGCTATCAACTCAGATGTTGACGCTCTACCGTGCTATGATGTCAGACTGTCCAAAATTTTCTCTCTCTGTCTTCCCCTGTCTCGTCTACCCTCGTCTTGTGTTGTGTAGACAACTCTAATAATTAAGGAGAGGATGTATCTGCTATTAAAAACAGACTCAGTAAGTCACGAAATGCATTCATGACCCTTCATATCAGCTTAGAAATCAGTTCAATACAGCATCAGAAGCAAAATTAATGTGTACATCAGCTCTGTGTTACCAACTTTAGTATCCATATTTGAATGTTGGGGAATGACAGAGGACAATATGTCAAATCGTACTACCACCCATTCAACTTGTATGTGAAAGATCTTACGTGTGTTCTCACCAAAAACTATTTCTAAGTCAAAAACTATCTCTAATCAAGAACTGCTTACACAGTGTCACTCTGCTAACAACTGATACCACAACTTCTACAGCTGTAGTAATCTTAGACTGTTTAGATTTCATCAAAACTGCTGAAACAAAAATGCGTGCGATATAGTCCTTTATACACAATGGATTTGTGACACTATTCATTAACTAGGAATTCATTATGCATCAGAAAGGAATACGTTCAACTCGAAGGACAGACATGGACATTTACTGCTTCAGATTGATTGACATTCGTCTGTAGACGAAGACACTAATTGCAAATATTTATAATCAAATTATTGCATAGTTCAGGGGTCTTCAAACTTGTGAGACATTATTCACCTTATCTGTTAAGAATATATATGAAATAGTACTATAAAAAAGCAAAACACGTAATCACAAAGTACTGTAGTTTTACAAATTACAAAAACAATGACAAAATACAGCAACGTTTCGACCAACATGGGTACTAAAATGGGACCTAGTTATGCTTTTCTTTTCATGGGCTATCTTGAACACCTAGTATGGACTACATATGATGGCCCCTTCCGTCTGTCTATCACAGATACATTGATGATTGTATTGGCATCACTGATATGCCTGAAGCCGATTTGTCACGCTTCATTAATTTCATTAATGTTTTCAACCCTTCTATTCGTTTTACTTCTTACATCTCCACTACTTGTGTCAACTTTCTTGACATTACTATCACCTTACGCCTATCCACTATCTATACATCAGTATATTACAAGCCTACTGATGCACATAGTTTTCTCCTCTATACTTCTTCCCATCCCCGGGCTTGTCGTGACTCTTTGCCATTCTCGCAGCTCTTACGCCTTCGTCGCCTTTGTAGTGAGGACGATGATTTTCTTGAGAGAGCTCGCGAGATGCTTGATTTCTTTCGTAGGCGCCTATACCCGGAGAGGGTGCTTGTCTCGGCTATGCATCGAGTTCAGAAAATCACTTGCCAGCAGGCCCTTACCAGTCAGCATAGGACTACTAACTCTGACAGAGTAAAACTTATCTTAACTTACCACCCCCATAGTTCCCTGGTGAAAAATGTTTTATTCCGTCATCTGTCTCTCTTTAGATCAGATCCTGAGACCCGTTCTGTCTTCCCCAACTATCCTTTGGTGTCTTACAGACGGGACAGAAGTCTTAAGGATATGTTGGTACACAGTCGCCTTAAGTCCAATATCCTGACTCATTTTGGCACTGTCCGGTGTGGTCGTCGCGTTGCAACACGTGTGCTTATGTGATACAGACGCGTACTGTATCTTTTCCTTTAGTCACGTTTCTTATTGACGATGGGTTCACATGCGAGTCCCGTAATCTTATCTATGCTATTATCTGTAAGCGGTGTAACAAGGCTTATATCGGCGAGACAGGCAAGAGGCTCAGTGACCGATTCGCCCAACACTTACGCGACATACGCCAATGCTCTGTGACCCTGTAGCCACCCATTTCAATGACACTGGCCATTTAGGTGCTCACGATGTCCAGGTCACAGCCATCCGATCAATGTTCCTCGGATGATCGCAGTCGATTTGCTCTGGAGAATCGGTTGATTTCTTTGTATGGTACCTTGCGACCACGCGGGCTCAACGTATTACATTCTTATGCTTCTTAGTACTTTCTCTTCCCATGCTTTATAATCTATATGGGTATATGTTGCATGTATTCAAGTTATATATTTACTAGATGTTTCATTGTTTCTTTTCTATTTCTAGTTTTTATGTGTGTTTTTGTGTTACATTTACTTCGTTATTCGTTTTTATTCCAGATTTTCCTTAGATACGTTGGTATTTGGTCGTCCATTTGTGTTTCATTTTAATTTGTCACTCCTGTTTGTTCGTTTGCTTGATAAAGGCCTTGTTGGTCGAAACGTTGCTGTATTTTGTCATTGTTTTTGTAATTTGTAAAACTACAGTACTTTGTGATTACGTGTTTTGCCAATCAAATAGTTTTACTGCAGTTCCATATATATATACTGTATAAAAAAGCACAATACAAATACATATATATATATGTATGTATGTGTATAAATAATTCTATAATTTCGGAATATAGATATTGGTGGACAACGCTCGTAAGACTCTCTTTGAATTGTTAAAGTACTTATATTTGATAAGTAGGTACACTAGAAAGCCTTGTACAAATGTTACATTTTCAGAAGAAATACAGATTGAGCATACAGTGCAAACTGCAACTTCTGAAGAATGGACAAAAGGGCATACTCATATTCTCTCTAGGATTGAATCAAACCAACCTAATGAGCAATAAATCATTGAATGAACCAACCAACCAGCCATACAAACATAAAAAATCAATTAAGCATTAAGTCAGGAAACCAGCCATCCAAATAAAATGCATCAACCAACCTATCAACCATCAACGCAACCAAGCAGCTAATCAGTTAATCGACCAACAATTAACACATTAGTCAGTTAATCAATCTTCAGCAGGACAACCAACAAACCAGCCAACTAACCAACCAACCATCAATACAAGCTGCCAAACAAACATTTAACTACATAACAAATTAACTAATCAACGAATCAATCAATCAAGCAGCCAACTATTTCTTCAAACCAACAAATCAACCTATCAGATAACAGAATAACCAATCAACAAACAAACTAGTAAATCAGAACGACCAACATTTGAACTAACCAACCATCCATCCAACAAACACATTAACCAACAAGCTAACGAATAAACAAACTAACTATCAAACCTATCAACAAACAAATCAGTCAGCAAACACATTAACCAACAAGCTAACGAATAAACAAACTAACTATCAAACCTATCAACAAACAAATCAGTCAGCAAACATATTAACCAACAAGCTAACGAATAAACAAACTAACTATCAAACCTATCAACAAACAATCAGTCAGCAAACACATTAACCAAAAGCAAAAAAAAAAACTAACTACGAACCTATCAACAAAAAACAGTCAGCAAAAAAACCAAACAAACACTGAAAACAATAAAAAAATGACTAAAAATAATCAAACATACAACCCCGACCCACAAACCAGAAAACACCCCATTAAAAATAAAAATCAGCCATTCATAACAAACCCCAAAAACCAGTCAACCATCTAAGACGTCCATCTCAAACACTCAAATGTGCTTGAAGGCTCAAACATTCAAATATGCTTGAAGTGTCTCAAACATTCAAATGTACTTGAAGTGTCTCAAACATTCAAATGTGCTTGAAGTGTCTCAAACATTCAAAGGGCTTAAGTGTCTCAAACATTCAAATGTGCTTGAATGTCTCAAACATTCAAATGTTTGAAGTGTTAAAAATTTCAAATGTGTTTGGTGCCCAAAAAGGTCTCAAACACTAAATGGCTTGAAGGTCTAAAACACTCAAATGTGCTTGAAGTAAAAAAAAACTTTAGAAGGCTGTTTAAACCCCAAATTATTTGATATCCAAGTCGATATACCCAAACTGGAAAAAGGTATTTTAAAAATTTTACTAATGCTCAAAATTGGGACTATTTTATTATGTTAGACATGACGCATTTTTTACATGTATATAATCTTCTTCTTTTTTCCCATAATTTTGTTTTTGGTCAATTTTCATGTTACCTATCCATCTTTGAGATCTTTTTCCCGGCTATTTTTATGTTCTGTTGAAGAAGACAATGTATACAGTGGAATTTGGTTGTATTAGGTATAAATACAAGCTTCGCTGTTTTTTTTTCATCCTTAGGTAAACTAAAATTACCATTTATACGAATATGTAGGAGGTAGGAGGACCAATTTCATTTTGTGTGTAGAAATAAACCCATAAGCTGTGTGTGTCCATTTGACATGGAGACTTACTATGCATTGGCAACCTGCCCTAATCGGTCTTTACGACACAAAATTCAACAATTTGGACCAAGAGTGAGAGGCAAGAGAGGTATTTAATGGTTTGCTGTTGTGCGTGATTTCGGAATGGGGATTGATCGATTCGAAGTCCAATGTGTGACCAGTATTTCTAATACCCCTAATGTTTGACTGGGGGGGAGAAAACATAAAAGGGGACTGTTTTATATGTAGGTCAAACGGGAAAAAAGCTATAAGAACTTAAAGAATCGGGACGGAACGAGAGAGAGAGTAAACAGGTAGGTGTGTGTGGTTTTATATGTGTGTGTATATGTGTGTATGTATGTGTATGTGTGTGTGCATTTGTGTGTGTATTTATGTCTTAAAATGTGTGTGTACACGTGTATGTGTTTGTATTTTGTGTATGCATGCATGGTGTATGAATCGCATGTTTGGGTGTTTTGTGTTATACGTGTATGTATGTATATGTGCTCTTTTGATTTTTTAACAGTGAAACAGTTCTCTTATTATTGTATTCTTCGTTATTTTCCCCTCTGTTTCTGTTATTGATGTCCAGATAATTTGACATTTGTTCCAGTTTTTTCTCCATTTGTTCATTTGTCTCTTTGTCTCAGGCGACATTAGGTTTTGTATTAAGTAGTTTGTTCTCCATTTTTTCATTTGTTCTTTGTCCAGGGAATGGGTTTTGTAAAGTAGTTTGTTCTCCATTTTTTCATTTGTCTCTTTGTCTCGGGCCCAATTAGGTGCTGTATTAAGTAGTTTGTTCTCCATTTGTTCATTTGTCTCTTTGTCTCAGGCGAATTAGGTTTGATTAAAGTTTGTTCTCCTTTTTTGTTATTTGTTCTTTGTCTCGGCAATTAGGTTTGAAAGGTTTTGCTCCATTTGTTCATTTGTCTCTTTGTCTGGCGAATTAGGTGCTGTATTAAGTATTTTGTTCTCCATTTGTTCTTTTGTCTTTTTGTCTCGGGGAATTAGGTTTTGATAAGTAGTTTGTTCTCCATTTGTTTTTGTCTTTTTGTCTCAGGCAATTAGGTTTGTATTAAGAGTTTGTTTCCATTTGTTGCCCTTTTTGTCTGGGAATTAGGTTTTGTATTGAGTTTGTTCTCCATTTGTTCATTTGTCTCTTTTGCAACTTAGGTTTTTTTTAAGTAGTTTGTTCTCCATTTGTTCATTTGCTTTGTCCAAAATTTAGGTTTTGATTGATTTTGTTCTCCTTTTGTTCATTTGCCTTTGTCTCAGGGAATTAGGTTTTGTATTTAGTAGTTTGTTCTCCATTTGTTCATTTGTCTCTTTGTCCGCAATTGGGGTTTGTTTAAGAGTTTGTTCTCCATTTGTTCTTTTGTCTCTTTGTCTCAGGCGACATTAGGTTTTTTTTGGAGTTTGTTCTCCATTTGTTCATTTGCCCCTTTGTCTGGGGGAATTATTTTTGTATTAAGTAGTTTTTTCTCCATTTTTCATTTTTTTCTGGGATATTAGGTGCTGTATTAAATAGTTTGTTCTCCATTTGTTCATTTGTTCTTTGTTCTGGCAATTATTTGTATTAAAGTTTGTTCTCCATTTGTTCATTTGTCTCTTTGCCGGGGAATTGGGTTTTTTGTATTAAGTTTTGTTCTCCATTTGTTCATTTGTCTTTTTGTCTCAGGGACATTGGGTTTTGTAATAGTTTGTTCTCCATTTGTTCATTTCTCTTTGACCAGGAACATTAGGTTTTAAATTTAAGTAGTTTGTTCCTATTTATTCATTTATCGCTTTGTCTCGGGAGACATTAGGTTTTGAAAAGTAGTTTATTCTCCATTTGTTCATTTGCCTTTTTGTCTCAGGCAACAGGTTTGTCAAAGGTTTGTTCTCCATTTGTTGCCTGTCTCAGGCAAATTGGGTGCGTATTAAGTAGTTTGTTCTCCATTTGTTCATTTGTCTTTTTGTCTCAGGCGACATTAGGTTTTTTTAAAAAGTGTTTGTTCTCCATTTGTTCATTTGTCTCTTTGTCCAGGCGAGATTAGGATTTGTTTTAATATTTTGTTCTCCATTTGTTCATTTGTCTTTTGTTCAGGCAATTTTGGTTTTGTATTAAGTAGTTTGTTCACATTTATTGAGCCTTTTTTGTCTCATGCCATTAGGTTTTGAAAAGTTTGTTCTCCTTTTTTCAGTTTTTTGTCCAGGGAAAGGTTTTGTTTTAAGTAGTTTTTTCCCCTTTTTGTTGTCTTTTTGTCTGGGGACATTAGGTGCTGTTTTAAAGAGTTTGTTTTCCATTGTTCTTTGTTTTTTTGTCTCGGGAATTGGGGTTTTTTTTTAAAGTGTTTGTTTCCCCATTTTTTCATTTGTCTTTGTTTTAGGGAAAGGGTTTTGTTTTAACAGTTTGTTCTCCATTTTTTCATTTGTCTTTTGTCTCAGGAGACATTAGGTTTTTTTTAAGTAGTCTTTTCCCCTTTATTTTTTGCCCTTTTCTGGCGAATTAGGTTTTTTTTTAAAAGAGTTTGTTCCCATTTGTTCATTTGTCTTTGTCTCAGGCAACATTAGGTTTTGTTTTAAATAGTTTGTTCTCCATTTATTCTTTTTGCCCTTGTCCGGCGCTTTAGGTTTTGGAAAAGTTTTTTCTTCATTTTTTCAGCCTTTTTGTCCGGGGCATTGGATTGAAAGAGGGGTTTCTCCATTTGTTCATTTGTCCTTTTTGTCTCAGGGAATTAGGTTTTTGTTTGAGTTTTTTTCCCCATTTTTTCATTTGTTTTTGTCTCAGGCAACATTAGGTTTTGTTTAAGAGTTTGTTCTATTTGTTCATTTGCCTTTGTCCAGGGCATTATGTGTGTATTAAGTAGTTTTTTCTCCATTTGTTCATTTGTCTTTTTGTCTTAAACTTGGGTTTTTGTTTAAGAGTCTGTTCTCCATTTGTTCATTTCTTTTTGACCAGGAGACATTATGTTTTGTATTAAGTAGTTTTTTTCCCCATTTTTCATTTGTCGTTTGTCTCAGGGAAAGGTGCTTTTTAAAGGTTTTTTCCATTTGTTCATTTGCTTTGTCTCAGGCACATTAGGTTTTGATTTAGTAGTTTGCCCCCATTTGTTCATTTGTCTTTTTGCCAGAGAAAGGGGGTTTGTTAAAGTTTGTTTTTATTTTTTCATTTGTCTTTTTGTCTAGGGACATTATGTTTTGTATTAAGTGTTTGTTCTCCATTTGTTCATTTGTTCTTTGTCTCAGGCAATTTTTTTTGTATTGAGTTTGTTCCCCATTTGTTCATTTGTTCGGGGAAAAGGTGCTGTTTTAAAATAGTTTGCCCAAAATTGTTCATTTGCTTTTGTTCCGCCATTAGGTTTTGTAAAGTAGTTTTTCTCCATTTGTTCATTTGTCTTTTTGTCTCAGGCGCATTGGGTTTTTGTTTTAAGTAGTTTGTTCTCCATTTGTTCATTTGTTCTTTGTCTCGGGCGACATTAGGTTTTGTATTAAGTAGTTTGTTCTCCATTTGTTCATTTCTTTTGACTCAGGAGACATTGGGTTTTTAATTAAGTAGTTTGTTCTATTTATTCATTTGTCGTTTGTCTCAGGAGACATTGGGGTTTTGTAAAAAGAGTTTATTCTCCATTTGTTCATTTGCTCTTTGTCTCAGGCAAAAAGGGTTTTTTTTAAAGAGTTTGTTCTCCATTTGTTGTCTTTTTGTCCGGCGCATTAGGTGCGAAAGTAGTTTGTTCTCCATTTGTCCATTTGTCTTTGTCTCGACATTGGGTTTTTGGTATTAAAGTTTGTTCTATTTTTCATTTGTCTTTTTGTCTCAGAGATTAGGTTTTGTATTAAGTAGTTTGTTCTCCATTTGTTCATTTGTTTTTTTTTCCAGGGAATTTGGTTTTGTATTGTAGTTTGTTCTACATTTATTGATTTGTCTCTTTGTCTCATGCAATTAGGTTTTGATTAAGTAGTTTGTTTCCATTTGTTCATTTGTCTCTTTGTCTCGGAATTGGGTTTTTGATTAAGTAGTTTGTTCCCCTTTTTGTTGTTTTTTGTTCGGGACATTAGGTGCTGTATTAAGTAGTTTGCCCATTTGTTATTTTTCTTTGTCTCAGGCAATTAGGTTTTTGTATTAAGTAGTTTTTTCCCCATTTGTTCATTTGTTTTTTTGTCTCAGGGACATTAGGTTTTGTTTAAGAGTCTGTTCTATTTATTCATTTGTCGTTTTGTCTTGGGAGAAGGTTTTGAAAAGTTTGTTCTCCATTTGTTCATTTGTCTCTTTGCTCGGCCCAATTCGGTTTTGTAAAGTAGTTTGTTTTTCCTTTTATTCATTTGTCCTTTGTCTCAGGCGAATTAGGTTTGTTTTAAGATTTTGCTTCATTTGTTCATTTCTTTTGTCCGGCGCATTAGGTATTGTATTAAGTAGTGTGTTCTATTTGTTTATTTGTCTCTTTGTCTCAGGGAATTAGGTTTTTGTATTAAGTAGTTTGTTCTCCATTTGTTCATTTGCCTTTGTCTCAGGCAACATTAGGTTTTATTGCAGTTTGTTCTCCATTTTTTCATTTGTCTCTTTGTTCAGGCAATTATGTGTTGTATTAAGTTTGTTCTCCATTTGTTCATTTGTCTTTTGTCTTGGGAGAATTGGGTTTTGTATTAAAGTCTGTTCTCCATTTGTTCATTTCTCTTTTGTCTCAGGCGATATTAGGTGTTATTCAGTTTGTTCTCCATTTGTTCATTTGTCTCTTTGTTCTGGGAATTATGTTTTGTATTAAGTAGTTTGTTCTCCATTTGTTCATTTGTCCTTTGTCTCGGGCCCAATTATTTTTGTATTGAGTTTTTCTCCATTTGTTCATTTGCCCCTTTGTCTCAGGGAATTGGGTTTTGTTTACAGTTCGTTCTCCATTTGTTCATTTGTCTTTTTTCCAGGCGACATATGTGTTGTATTAAGTAGTTTGTTCTCCATTTGTTCATTTGTCTCTTTGTCTCAGGAGACATTAGGTTTTGTATTAAGTAGTTTGTTCTCCATTTGTTCTTTTTCCTTTTTGACTCGGGAAAATTTAGGTTTTGTATTAAGTAGTTTGTTCCCCTTTTATTCATTTGTCGCTTTGTCTCAGGAGACGTTGGGTTTTTGTATTAAGAGTTTATTCTCCATTTGTTCATTTGTCTCTTTGTCTCAGGCGACATTAGGTTTTGTATTAAGTAGTTTGTTCTCCATTTGTTGTCTTTTTGTCTCTAATTTTTAGGTTTTGTATTAAGTAGTTTGTTCTCCATTTGTTCATTTGTCTCTTTGTCTCAGGCAATTTCGGTTTTGGAAATTTGTTCTATTTTTTCATTTGTCTTTTTGTCTCAGGCGCATTAGGTTTTGTATTAAGTAGTTTGTTCTCCTTTTTGTTCATTTGTCTTTGTCTCGGGGAATTAGGTTTTGTAAAGTGGTTTGTTCCCCATTTGTTGTCTCTTTGTCTCAGGCGACATTGGGTGCGTATTAAGTAGTTTGTTCTCCATTTGTTCATTTGTCTTTTTGTCTGGGAATAGGTTTTGTTTTAAGTAGTTTGTTCTCCATTTGTTCATTTGTCTTTGTCTCGGCGAAAAGGGTTTTTTTTTAAAGAGTTTGTTCTCCATTTGTTCATTTGTCTTTTGTCTAGGAATTAGGTTTTTTAATTTAAGTAGTTTGTTCTCCATTTGTTCATTTGTCTTTTTGTCTCGGGGACATTAGGTGTTGTTTTAAGTTTTGTTCTCCATTTGTTCATTTGTCTCTGTCTCAGGATACATTAGGTTTTGTATTGTAGTTTGTTCTCCATTTGTTCATTTCTTTTGACTCAGGAGAATTATGTTTTGTATTAAAGTTTGTTCTCCATTTGTTCATTTATCGCTTGTCTCAGAACATTAGGTTTTGTATTGAGTTTGTTCTCCATTTGTTCATTTGTCGCTTTGTCTCAGGAATAGATTTCGTTTTAAACAGTTTGTTCTTCATTTGTTCATTTGTCCTTGTCTCGGGACATTGGTGCTGTTTAAGTAGTTTGTTCTCCATTTTTTCATTTGTCTTTTTGTCCGGCCCAATTAGGTTTGTATTAAGTAGTTTTTTTTCCCCTTTTGTTCATTTGTCTTTTTGCCCGGGGCAAATTTAGGTTTTGTTTTGAGTTTGTTCTCCATTTGTTCATTTGTCTCTTTGTTCGGGAATTAGGTGCTGTATTAAGTAGTTTGTTCTCCATTTGTTCATTTGTCTTTTTGTCTCAGGCAATTGGGTTTTTTAAAGTAGTTTGTTCTCCATTTTTTCATTTGTCTCTTGTCTCAGGCAATTAGGTTTTAAAAGATTTTTTCCCCATTTGTTTTTGTCTCGGGGACATTAGGTTTTGTTTTAAGAGTTTGTTCTCCATTTTTTCATTTGTCTTTTTGTCTCAGGCAAATTAGGTTTTGTATTAAAGTTTTTTCTCCATTTGTTCATTTGTTTTTGTTTTGGGAAGATTGGGTTTTGAAAGTAGTTTGTTCTCCATTTGTTCATTTGTCTCTTTGTCTCGGGGGCATTATTTTTTTATTTAGAGTTTGTTCTCCATTTTTTCATTTGTCTTTTTTGTCTCAGAATTTAGGTTTGTATATAGTTTGTTCTCCATTTGTTCATTTGTCTCTTTGTCTCGGGAATTAGGTTTTGATTAAGAGTTTTTCTCCATTTTTTCATTTGCCCCTTTGTCTCAGGGCATTATGTTTTGTATTGAGTTTGTTCTCCATTTGTTCATTTGTCCAGGCAAATTTAGGTTTTTTTTAAAAGTTTGTTCTCCATTTGTTCATTTGTTTTTTTGTCTCTGGGAATTAGGTTTTGTAAAGAGTTTGTTCTCCATTTGTTCATTTGTCTTTTTGCCCAGGAATAGGTTTTTGTTTTGTTTTTTCCCATTTTTTCATTTGTTTTTTGTCCGGGACAAGGTTTTGAAATTAAGTAGTTTGTTCTCCATTTGTTCTTTTCCCTCTCTTTGATCGGGATACATTGGGGTTTTGGAATTAAGTAGTTTGTTCTCTATTTATTCATTTACGCTTTGTCTCGGGAGACATTGGGTTTTTGTTTAAAGTTTATTCTCCATTTGTTCTTTTTGTCTCTTTGTCTCGGGGAAATAGGTTTTGTATTAAGTAGTTTGTTCTCCATTTGTTGCCTTTTTTGTCTCAGGCGAATTAGGTGCTGTATTGGAGTTTGTTCTCCATTTGTTCTTTTGTCTCTTTGTCCGGCAATTAGGTTTGTTAAGTAGTTTGTTCTCCATTTGTTCATTTTCCCTTTGTCTCAGGCGAGATTGGGAGTATTAAGTAGTTTGTTCTCCATTTGTTCATTTGTCTTTGTTCGGGGAATTGGTTTTTGTATTAAGTAGTTTGTTCTACATTTATTGATTTGTCTCTTTGTCTCAGGGACATTAGGTTTTGTTTAAGTAGTTTGTTCTCCATTGTTCATTTGTCTCTTGTCTCAGGCGACATTAGGTTTTGATAATAGTTTGTTCTCCATTTGTTGTCTCTTTGTCTCAGGCGACATTAGGTGCTGATAAAGTTTGTTCTCCATTTGTTCATTTCCTTTGTCTCAGAAACATATAGGTTTTTGTATAAGAGTTTGTTCTCCATTTGTTCATTTGTCTCTTGTTCCAGGCGACATTAGGTTTTGTATACAGTTTGTTCCCATTTGTTCATTTGTCTCTTTGTCTCAGGAGACATTAGGTTTTGTATTAAGTAGTCTGTTCTCCATTTATTCATTTGTCGCTTTGTCTCAGGCGACATTAGGTTTTTATTAAGTAGTTTGTTCTCCATTTGTTCATTTGTCTCTTTGTCTCAGGCAACATTAGGTTTTAAAGTAGTTGTTCTCCATTTATTCATTTGCCCTTTGTCTCAGGCACATTAGGTTTGACAATAGTTTGTTCTTCATTTGTTCATTTGCTCCTTTGTCTCAGGCGACAAGGTATTGTTTTAAGAGTGTGTTCTCCATTTGTCATTTGTCTCTTTGTCCAGGCAATTGGGTTTTTGTATTAAGCATTTTGGGTTCCCATTGTTCATTTGTCTTTTTGTCTCAGGCAACATTGGGTTTTTGGGTATTAAGCAGTTTGTTCTCCATTTGTTCATTTGCCTCTTGTCTCAGGCGACATTATGTGCTGTAATAAGTAGTTTGTTCTCCATTTGTCATTTGTCTCTTTGTCTTAGAGACATTAGGTTTTGAAAGTACTGTTCTCCATTTGTTCATTTCTCTTTTGACTCGGGAAAAGACATTATGTTTGATTAAGTAGTTTGTTCTCCATTTGTTCATTTGTCGCTTTGTCTCAGGCGATATTAGGTGCTGTATAAGTAGTTTGTTCTCCATTTTTTCATTTGCCTTGTCTCAGCAACTTAGGTTTGTATTTAGTAGTTTGTTCTCCATTTGTTCATTTGTCTCTTTGTCTCAGACGATACATAGGTTGATTAAGTTTGTTCTCCATTTGTTCATTTGTCTTTTTGTCTCAGGCGACATTATGTTTGTATTAAGTAGTTTGTTCTCCATTTGTTCATTTGTCTCTTTGTCTCAGGCGACATTATGTTTTGTATTAAGTAGTTTGTTCTCCATTTGTCATTTGTCTCAGGCGATTTTAGGTGCTGTATTAAAAGTTTGTTCTCCAATTGTTCATTTGTTCTTTGTCTCTGCGACATTAGGTTTTGTATAAGTAGTTTGTTCTCCATTTTATTTGTCTCTTTGTCTCAGGCGACATTAGGTTTTTTGTATTAAGTAGTTTGTTCTCCATTTGTTCATTTGTCTCTTTGTCTCAGGAGACATTAGGTTTTGTATTAAGTAGTTTGTTCTCCATTTGTTCATTTTCTTTGACTCAGGAGACATTAGGTTTTAATTAGAGTTTGTCTCATTTATTCATTTGTCGCTTTGTCTCAGGAGACATTAGGTTTTGTATTAAGTAGTTTATTCTCCATTGTCATTTGTCTCTTGTCTCAGGCTTGCAACAGTTTTGTATAAGTAGTTTGTTCTATTTGTTGTCTCTTTGTCTCGGCAGTATTAGGTGCTGTATTAATAGTTTGTTCTCCATTTGTCCATTTGTCTCTTTGTCCAGGCAGACATTAGGTTTTGTATTAAGTAGTTTGTTCTCCATTGTTCATTGTCTTTGTCTCAGGCGAGATTAGGATTGTATTAAGTAGTTTTTTCTCCATTTTTTCATTTGTCTTTTGTTCGGAATATCGGTTTTTGGGTATAGTTTGTTCTACATTTTGATTTGTCCTTTGTCTCATGCGAATTAGGTTTTGTATAAGTAGTTTGTTCTCCATTTTTTCTATTTGTCTCTTTTTCAGGCAATTAGGTTTTGTATTAAGTAGTTTGTTCTCCATTTGTTGTCTCTTTGTCTCAGGTATTAGGTGCTGTTTTAAAGGTTTGTTTCATTTTTCATTTGTCTTTGTCTCTCGAATTAGGTTTTTGTATTAAGTAGTTTGTTCTCCATTTGTTCATTTGTCTTTTTTCTCAGGCGACATTGGGTTTTGTATTAAGTAGTCTGTTCTCATTTATTCATTTGTCGCTTTCTGGGAGATTGGTTTTTATTAAGTAGTTTGTTCTCCATTTGTTCATTTGTCTCTTGTCTCGGCAATTGGTTTTGTATTGCAGTTGTTCTCCATTTATTCATTTGTTCTTTGTCTCAGCAATTAGGTTTTGTATTAAGTAGTTTGTTCTTCATTTGTTCATTTCTCTTGTCTGGACATTAGGTATTGTATTAAAGTGTGTTCTCCATTTGTTTATTTGCTCTTGTCTCGGGTTTATATTAGGTTTTTGTATTAAAGTAATTGTTCTCCATTTGTTCATTTGTCTCTTTGTCTCAGGCAACATTAGGTTTTGTATTAAGCAGTTTGTTCTCCATTTTTCATTTGCCTTTTTCTAGGCGACATTAGTTGTATTAAGAGTTTGTTCTCCATTTGTTCATTTGTCTTTGTCTTAGGAGCATTAAAGGTTTTGTATTAAGTGTCTGTTCTTCCTTTTGTTCATTTCTCTTTTTGTCTCAGGCGATATGGGGCTGTTAATTAAGTAGTTTGTTCTCCATTTGTTCATTTGTCTTTTGTTCCAACATTATGTTTTGTTTAAGTAGTTTGTTCTCCTTTGTTCATTTGTCTCTTTGTTCAGGTATTTTGGGTTTTTGTATTAAGTAGTTTGTTCTCCATTTGTTCATTTGTTCTTTGTCTCAGGACATTAGGTTTGGGTTTTTGGCTAGTTCGTTCTCCATTTGTTCATTTGTCTCTTTGTCTCAGGCACATTATGTGTTGTTTTAAAGAGTTTGTTCTCCATTTGTTCATTTGTCTTTTTTTCCAGGCAATTAGTTTTGTATTAAGTAGTTTGTTCTCCATTTGTTCATTTCTCTCTGACTCGGGAGACATTAGGTTTTGTTAGTAGTTTGTTCTCCTTTATTCATTTGTCGCTTTGTCTCGGGAGACGTTAGGTTTTGTATTAAGAGTTTATTCTCCATTTGTTCATTTGCCTTGTCTCAGGCGACATTAGGTTTTGTATTAAGTAGTTTGTTCTCCATTTGTTGTCTCTTTGTCTCTGGCGACATTAGGTTTTGTATTAAGTAGTTTTTTCTCCATTTGTTCATTTGTCTCTTTGTCTCAGGCGACATTCGGTTTTGTATTAAGTAGTTTGTTCTCCATTTATTCATTTGTCTTTTTGTCTCAGGCGACATTAGGTTTTGTATTAAGTAGTTTGTTCTCCATTTGTTCATTTGTCTCTTTGTCTCAGGCGACATTAGGTTTTGTATTAAGTAGTTTGTTCTCCATTTGTTGTCTTTTTGTCTCAGGCGACATTAGGTGCTGTATTAGTAGTTTGTTCTCCATTTGTTCATTTGTCCTTTGTCTCAGGCGATATTAGGTTTTGGATTAAGTTTGTTCTCCATTTGTTCATTTGTCTCTTTGTCTCAGGCGACATTAGGTTTTTGTATTAAGTAGTTTGTTCTCCATTTGTTCATTTGCCTTTGTCTCAGGCAACATTAGGTTTTGTATTAAGTAGTTTGTTCTCCATTTGTTCATTTGTTCTTTGTCTCAGGGAATTGGGTGTTGTATTAAGTAGTTTGTTCTCCATTTGTTCATTTGTCTCTGTCTCAGGATACATTAGGTTTTGTATTAAGTAGTTTGTTCTCCATTTGTTCATTTCTCTTTTGACTCAGAGACATTAGTTTTGTATTAAGTAGTTTGTTCTCCATTTGTTCATTTATCGCTTTGTCTCAGGAGACATTAGGTTTTGTATTAAGTAGTTTGTTCTCCATTTGTTCATTTGTCGCTTTGTCTCAGGCGACATTAGATTTCTATTGCAGTTTGTTCTTCATTTGTTCATTTGTTGCTTTGTCTCATGCGACATTAGATTTCGTATTAAGCAGTTTGTTCTTCATTTGTTCATTTGTCGCTTTGTCTCAGGCGACATTAGGTTTTGTATTAAGTAGTTTGTTCTCCATTTGTTCATTTGTCGCTTTGTCTCAGTCGACATTAGATTTCGTATTAAGCAGTTTGTTCTCCATTTGTTCATTTGTCGCTTTGTCTCAGGCGGCATTAGGTTTTGTATTAAGTAGTTTGTTCTCCATTTGTCTCTTTGTTTCAGGCGACATTAGATTTTGTATCAAGTAGTTTGTTCTTCATTTGTTCATTTGTCTCTTTGTCTCAGGCGACATTAGGTTTTTGTGTCGAATAGTTTATTCACCACTTACCATTATGTTTAAATCCGTTGTCTTTCTTGTTTAGCGTATGATCATTATTTTTATGTTCTCAGTATGAATAGTCATGCCATACGTTTTACTTCTGTTGCTTATTTGTTCTACACGTGCTTGTGCAATAGTACCGAAATATGTACAGCATCACCTGATACCGCAAACTCTTCTCACTTACATTAAGCTGCACAGACTCCACACATCATTCACTAACATGCAACCTGTCTTAAGTGGTTAAGCTGCACAGACTCCACACATCATTCACTAACATGCAACCCGTCTTAAGTGGTTAAGCTGCACATACTCCACACATCATTCACTAACATGCAACCCCGTTGGTAAGTGGTTAAGCTGCACAGACTCCACACATCATTCACTAACATGCTAACCCTTGTCTTAAGTGGTTAAGCTGCACAGACTCCACACATCATTCACTAACATGCAACCCGTCTTATGGTTAAGCTGCACATACTCACACATCATTCACTAACATGCAACTCCTGTGGGTAAGTGGTTAAGCTGCACAGACTCCACATCATTCCTAACATGCTAACCCTTGTCTTAAGTGGTTAAGCCGTTTGCCTTGCTATCTGAAGTTCGTGGGTTCAAATTAGAACCGCGCTGTTTTATTCTCGAAAACTCATTCCCGGAGACCCATATGATTGTTGCTGGGCTACAGAGTTCTAGACCAGGTGATGTGCCATGTCTGGGATGATCGAACGAGCCATATTGAGAAAGTCCGGTTCAATGAAGTCAACCTTTCATCTTTAGACACATTGTAGATAACATCCACTAATAGCAACTTGTTCACTTCACTAATAGCAACTTGTTCACTTCACTAATAGTAACTTGTTCACTTCACTAATAGCAACTGTTCACTTCACTAAAAAGCAACTTGTTCACTTCACTAATAGTAACTTGTTCACTCACTAATAGTAACTTGTTCACTTCACTAATAGTAACTTGTTCACTTCACTAATAGTAACTTGTTCACTTCACTAATAGTAACTTGTTTACTTCACTAATAGTAACTTGTTCACTTCACTAATAGCAACTTGTTCATTTCATAATAGTAACTTGTTCACTTCACTAATAGCAACTTGTTCACTCACTAATAGCAACTTGTTCACTTCACTAATAGCAACTTGTTTACTTCACTAATAACAACTTGTTTACTCTACTAATAGTACTTGTTCACTTCACTAATAGTAACTTGTTTACTTCACTAATAGCAACCTGTTCACTTCACTAATAGTAACTTGTTAACTTCACTAATAGTAACTTGTTTACTTCACTAATAGTAACTTGTTCACTTCACTAATAGCAACTTGTTCACTTCACTAATAGTAACTTGTTCACTTCACTAATAGCAACTTGTTCACTTCACTAATAGTAACTTGTTTACTTCACTAATAGCAACGTGTTCACTTCACTAATAGCAACTTGTTCACTTCACTAATAGCAACTTGTTTACTTCACTAATAGCAACTTGTTTACTTCACTAATAGCAACTTGTTCACTTCACTAATAGCAACTTGTTTACTTCACTAATAGCAACTTGTTTACTTCACTAATAGCAACTTGTTCACTTCACTAATAGCAACTTGTTCACTTCACTAATATCAACTTGTTCACTTCACTAATAGCAACTTGTTCACTTCACTAATAGCAACTTCTTCACTTCACTAATAGCAACTTCTTCACTTCACTAATAGCAACTTCTTCACTTCACTAATAGCAACTTGTTCACTTCACTAATAGTAACTTGTTTACTTCACTAATAGCAACTTGTTCACTTCACTAATAGCAACTTGTTCACTTCACTAATAGCAACTTGTTTACTTCACTAATAGCAACTTGTTTACTTCACTAATAGCAACTTGTTCACTTCACTAATAGCAACTTGTTTACTTCACTAATAGCAACTTGTTTACTTCACTAATAGCAACTTGTTCACTTCACTAATAGCAACTTGTTCACTTACTAATATCAACTTTCACTTCACTAATAGCAACTTCCACTCACTAATAGCAACTTGTTCACTTACTAATAGCAACTTCTTCACTCACTTAATAGCAACTTCTTCACTTCACTAATAGCAACTTGTTTACTTCACTAATAGCAACTTCTTCACTTCACTAATAGCAACTTGTTCACTTCACTAATAGCAACTTGTTTACTTCACTAATAGCAACTTGTTCACTCACTAATAGCAACTTGTTTACTTCACTAATAGTAACTTGTTTACTTCACTAATAGCAACTTGTTTACTTCACTAATAGTAACTTGTTTTCTTCACTAATAGCAACTTGTTCACTTCACTAATAGCAACTTCTGTCACTTACATAGCAACTTGTTCACTTCACTAATAGCAACTTGTTCACTTCACTAATAGCAACTTGTTCACTTCACTATAGCAACTTGTTCACTTCACTAATAGCAACTTGCTTTACTTCTACTAATAGCAACTTGTTCACTTCACTAATAGCAACTTGTTCACTTCACTCACAGCAACTTGTTTACTTCACTAATAGCAACTTGTTTACTTCACTAATAGCAACTTGTTCACTTCACTAATAGCAACTTGTTTACTTCACTAATAGCAACTTGTTTACTTCACTAATAGCAACTTGTTCACTTCACTAATAGCAACTTGTTCACTTCACTAATATCAACTTGTTCACTTCACTAATAGCAACTTGTTCACTTCACTAATAGCAACTTGTTCACTCACTAATAGCAACTTCTTCACTTCACTAATGCAACTTCTTCACTCACTAATAGCAACTTGTTTACTTCACTAATAGCAACTTCTTCACTTCACTAATAGCAACTTGTTCACTTCACTAATAGCAACTTGTTTACTTCACTAATAGCAACTTGTTCACTTCACTAATAGCAACTTGTTTACTTCACTAATAGCAACTTGTTCACTCACTAAAGCAACTTGTTTACTTCACTAATAGTAACTTGTTACTTCACTAATAGCAACTTTTTCTCACTAATAGTAACTTGTTTTCTTCACTAATAGCAACTTGTTCACTTCACTAATAGCAACTTGTTCACTTCACTAATAGCAACTTGTTCACTTCACTAATAGCAACTTGTTCACTTCACTAATAGCAACTTGTTCACTTCACTAATAGCAACTTGTTCACTTCACTAATAGCAACTTGTTTACTTCACTAATAGCAACTTGTTCACTTCACTAATAGCAACTTTGTTCACTTCACTAATAGAACTTTTCACTTCTACTAATAGCAACTTGTTCACTTCACTAATAGTAACTTGTTCACTTCACTAATAGTAACTTGTTCACTTCACTAACAGTAACTTGTTTACTTCACAATACAAACTTGTTCACTTCACTAATAGCAACTTGTTCACTTCACTAATAGTAACTTGTTCACTTCACTAATAGCAACTTGTTTACTTCACTAATAGTAACTTGTTTACTTTACTAACAGTAACTTGTTCACTTCACTAATAGCAACTTGTTCACTTCACTAATAGTAACTTGTTTACTTCACTAATAGTAACTTGTTCACTTCACTAATAGCAACTTGTTTCACTTCACTAATAGTAACTTGTTCACTTCTGCCAATAGCAACTTGTTTACTTCACTAATAGTAACTTTTTTACTTCACTATTAGTAACTTCTTCACTTCACTAATAGCAACTTGTTCACTTCACTAATAGCAACTTGTTCACTTCACTAATAGCAACTTGTTCACTTCACTAATAGTAACTTGTTTACTTCACTAATAGCAACTTGTTCACTTCACTAATAGCAACTTGTTCACTTCACTAATAGCAACTTGTTCACTTCACTAATAGCAACTTGTTCACTTCACTAATAGCAACTTGTTCACTTCACTAATAGCAACTTGTTCACTTCACTAATAGCAACTTGTTCACTTCACTAATAGCAACTTGTTCACTTCACTAATAGCAACTTGTTCACTTCACTAATAGCAACCTGTTCACTTCACTAATAGCAACTTGTTTACTTCACTAATAGTAACTTGTTCACTTCACTAATAGTAACTTGTTCACTTCACTAATAGCAACTTGTTTACTTCACTAATAGTAACTTGTTCACTTCACTAATAGCAACTTGTTCACTTCACTAATAGCAACTTGTTCACTTCACTAATAGCAACTTGTTCACTTCACTAATAGCAACTTGTTCACTTCACTAATAGCAACTTGTTCACTTCACTAATAGCAACTTGTTCACTCACTAATAGTAACTTGTTCACTTCACTAATAGTAACTTGTTCACTTCACTAGTAGCAAATTGTTTACTTCACTAATAGTAACTTGTTCACTTCACTAATAGCAACTTGTTCACTTCACTAATAGCAACTTGTTCACTTCACTAATAGCAACTTGTCCACTTCACTAATAGCAACTTGTTTACTTCACTAATAGCAACTTGTTCACTTCACTAATAGTAACTTGTTCACTTCACTAATAGCAACTTGTTTACTTCACTAATAGTAACTTGTTCACTTCACTAATAGCAACTTGTTTACTTCACTAATAGTAACTTGTTCACTTCACTAATAGCAACTTATTCACTTCACTAATAGCAACTTGTTTACTTCACTAATAGCAACTTGTTCACTTCACTAAAAGCAACTTGTTTACTTCACTAATAGCAACTTGTTTACTTCACTAATAGTAACTTGTTTACTTCACTAATAGTAACTTGTTCACTTCACTAATAGTAACTTGTTCACATCACTAATAGCAACTTGTTTACTTCACTAATAGTAACTTGTTCACTTCACTAATAGCAACTTGTTTACTTCACTAATAGTAACTTGTTCACTTCACTAATAGCAACTTATTCACTTCACTAATAGCAACTTGTTTACTTCACTAATAGCAACTTGTTCACTTCACTAAAAGCAACTTGTTTACTTCACTAATAGCAACTTGTTTACTTCACTAATAGCAACTTGTTTACTTCACTAATAGTAACTTGTTCACTTCACTAATAGTAACTTGTTCACTTCACTAATAGCAACTTCTGTTTACTTCACTAATAGCAACTTGTATTTCCACTAATAGTAACTTGTTCACTTCACTAATAGCAACTTGTTCACTTCACTAATAGCAACCTGTTCACTTCACTAATAGTAACTTGTTAACTTCACTAATAGTAACTTGTTCACTTCACTAATAGCAACATGTTTACTTCACTAATAGTAACTTGTTTATTTCACTAATAGTAACTTGTTCACTTCACTAATAGCAACTTGTTTACTTCACTAATAGCAACTTGTTCACTTCACTAATAGTAACTTGTTCACTTCACTAATAGTAACTTGTTTACTTCACTAATAGTAACTTGTTTACTTCACTAATAGTAACTTGTTTACTTCACTAATAGTAACTTGTTCACTTCACTAATAGCAACTTGTTTACTTCACTAATAGCAACTTGTTTACTTCACTAATAGTAACTTGTTTACTTCACTAATAGCAACTTGTTTATTCACCAATAGTAACTTGTTTACTTCACTAATAGCAACTTGTTTACTTCACTAATAGTAACTTGTTCACTTCACTAATAGTAACTTGTTTACTTCACTAATAGCAACTTGTTCACTTCACTAATATTAAACAACACCGACTCCACAAATCATCTACTGTTACGTAACTTTTTTCCTACACTAATATTAAACAAGATCGACTAAACGCATCATTCACTGATAACCAATTTTGTTCATTTTACTAACACGAAGCAACACCGACTCCACGCACCATTCACTGATAAGCATATCCTTCTCACTATCCTTTTCTACACCTACTTCACACAGCACATCTCATTCGTTGATGTGCTCCGTAACAATATTACATTTACAAGTTACTAATAACAAAACAAATAATAAATAAGCTGAAGATAAGGATTATCATAGTTATATTTCCTTATTGTTGTTGAAGTATTCAGAAACAACAATAATGAACAAACATTTGGGAGATTGAAGGAGTAATATCTTTGAGATATAGATGAAGAATAGGTTGTGTTTCATGGAAAGAAAAACAGACAAATGAAGAAAAACACTAGAAATGAAAAATGAAATGCTGAAGGAAGTAAAAATAACATAACATATTTCGGAGATATATAGAAACATAACACAATTATCAAAACCATATTAGAGGAACAGTTCAGGAAGATTAGCATTAAAAAACACTGACATGCGAGAGAGAGATAGGGAAACACCAAGAGATGGACAAATTACAGCCTGGTTGAGTGCAACATTAAGACAAGAGACAGGACATATTGAAGGTCCATTGCAGACAAAATTAGACGTGGTAATGGCAACTGGTGAACATGCTTAGCTTTACAAGATATGACATCTAACAGTAAAAAAATGTAGGTACATTTGTTTTAAAACTGTATGCCTTGTGCAACACAACCCATCTAACTTTTATCCAAAGTGTTTTCCAGTGTATAAGCTTTCATTTAGTTCTCATATTAAATTAAAAATCGATTGTTCATATTGATTTGAATAGTAAGACAAGTAGTGCCTTGAAGTAAAGAACGATATTATGATCTTTAGTTCAGAGAATGCGTAACGTTCTTATCTCTGCAATATCATTACATAGGACCAGTAGTGTCAAATAAAAACACATGAGAATAATCTTACATAATTACTGGTAGGATTAAATGGGATATACGTTGTCTTATGTAGTCCACGAATATGAAAACAAATATTTAGGTCTCTTATATCATATAGCTTCGTATTATTGTGAAAAGTTGGCGTCATTACAATATTCACAAAACAGATGAAACTGCAGTAAAACTATTTGATTGGCAAAACACGTAATCACAAAGTACTTTAGTTTTTCAAATTAAAAAAGATGACAAAATACATCAACGTTTCGACCAACAAGGCCTTTATCAGCAAACGAACAACAGGAGTGATGAAATAAAAAAACATAAGGACGACTACATACAAACGTTTCTAAAAGAAAATCTGGGGACAAACGAATAACGAAATAAATGTAACACAAAAACACATATAAAAACAAGAAATAGAAAAGAAGAGAAACAATGAAAGATCAAGTAAATATATAACTTGAATATATGCAACATATGCCCAAATAGATTACAAGGAATGAGAAGAGAAAGTACTAAGAAGTATAGGAATGTTATTCGTTGAGCCCACGTGGTCGCAAGATACCATACAACGAAATCAACCGATTCTCCAGAGCAAATCTACTGCGATCATCCGAGGAACATGATTGGATGGCTGTGACCTGGACATCGTGAGCTCCTAAATGGCCAGTATCATTGAAATGGGTGGCAACAGGGGTCACAGAGCATTGACGTATGTCACGCAAGTGTTGGACGAATCGGTCACTGAGCCTCTTTCCTGTCTCGCCGATATAAGCCTTGTTACACCGCTTACAGATAATGGCATAGATAAGATTACGGGACTCACATGGGAAACCATCTTCAATAACAAAAGTGGCTAAAGGAAAAGATACAGTACGCGTCTGTATCACATAAGCACACGTGTTGCAACGCTGACGGCCACCTGGACAGTGCCAAAATGAGTCTGGATATTGGACTTAAGGCGACTGTGTACCAACATACCTTAAAACTTCTGTCCCGTCTGTAAGCCACAAAAGGATAGTTGGGGAAAACTGAACGGGTCTCAGGATCTATCTTAAGGATAGCCATATGACGGAATAAAACATTTTTTCAACAGTGAACTATGGGGGTGGAAAGTTAAGATAAGTTTTACTCTGTCAGAGTTAGTAGTCCTATGCTGGCTGGTAAGGGCCTGCTGGGGAGTGATTTTCTGAACTCGATGCATAGCCGATACAACCACCTTCTCCAATTATAGGCGCCTGCGGAAGAAATCAAGCATTTCGCGAGCACCATCAAGAAAATCATCATCCTCGCTTTAAAGGCGACGAAGGCGCAAGAGCTGCGAAAATGGCAAAGAGTCACGACAAGCCTGGGGATGGGAAGAAGTATAAAGGAGAAAACTATGTGCATTAGGAGGCTTGTAATATACTGATGTTGTGATAGTGGATATGTTTATGGTGATATATATATGTGTTTTTGTGTTACATTTATTTCGTTATTCGTTTTTATTCCCAGATTTTCATTAGAAACGTTTGTATATAGTCGTCCATATGTTTTTTTAAAATTCGTCACTCCTGTTGTTCGTTTGCTTGATAAAGCCATTGTTGGTCGAAACGTTGCTGTATTTTGTCATTGTTTTTGTAATTTGTAAAACTACAGTACTTTGTGATTACGTGTTTCGTCATTAGAATACGGAATCTTGGACATGAAACTTGAGGTGGAACATAATTTAAACCAAAATCGGTCTCTTGGCGACGTACTGTCCTTTGAGGACACCAAAATAGACATTGAATCAATCCAGCGATTTAAGGAGTTTGCAATTTCACGTTCTATAAGTAGAGCTGGAGGCTTGAGGGACAGTGAACCACAGGAACTGTCAGTACGCATACTCTTCGAAATCGGTTGGGGAAGACCTATGGGTCTACCCAGAGTGCTGTGACGTCAGTTCAGTAATCATTAACCAATAGCCAGTAACCACTAGACTACAACAGTTCGTTTCTCTAACTACTAGATTACAAATGTTCTTTAACCACTAGGCTACAACACTTCTCTTCTCTAATTACTAGACTACAAATGTTCTTTAACCACTAGGCTACAATAGTTTTCTTCTCTAACTACTAGATTACAAATTTTCTTTAACCACTAGGCTACAACAGTTTTATTCTCTAACTACTAGACTACAACAGTTCTCTAACTACTAGACTACAACAGTTCTCTTCTCTAACTACTAGACTAAACAGTTCTCTTCTCTAACTACTAGACTACAATAGTTCTCTTCTCTAACTACTAGACTACAACAGTTCTTTAACTACTAGACTACAACAGTTCTCTTCTCTAACTACTAGACTACAACAGTTCTTTAACTACTAGACTACAACAGTTCTCTTCTCTAACTACTAGACTACAACAGTTCTCTTCTCTAACTACTAGACTAAACAGTTCTCTTCTCTAACTACTAGACTACAACAGTTCTCTTCTCTAACTACTAGACTACAACAGTTCTCTTATCTAACTACTAGACTACAACAGTTCTTTAACTACTAGACTACAACAGTTCTATTCTCTAACTACTAGACTGCAACAGTTCTTTAACTACTAGACTACAACAGTTCTTTAACTACTAGACTACAACAGTTCTCTTCTCTAACTACTAGACTAAACAGTTCTCTTCTCTAACTACTAGACTACAACAGTTCTCTTCTCTAACTACTAGACTACAACAGATCTCTTCTCTAACTACTAGACTACAACAGTTCTTTAACTACTAGACTACAACAGTTCTCTTCTCTAACTACTAGACTACAACAGTTCTTTAACTACTAGACTACAACAGTTCTCTTCTCTAACTACTAGACTACAACAGTTCTTTAACTACTAGACTACAACAGTTCTCTTCTCTAACTACTAGACTACAACAGTTTTTTTAACTACTAGACTACAACAGTTCTCTTCTCTAACTACTAGACTACAACAGTTTTTTAACTACTAGACTACAACAGTTCTCTTCTCTAACTACTAGACTAAATAGTTCTCTTCTCTAACTACTAGACTACAACAGTTCTCTTCTCTAACTACTAGACTACAACAGTTCTTTAACTACTAGACTACAACAGTTCTCTTCTCTAACTACTAGACTACAACAGTTCTCTTCTCTAACTACTAGACTACAACAGTTCTCTTCTCTAACTACTAGACTACAACAGTTCTCTTCTCTAACTACTAGACTACAACAGTTCTCTTCTCTAACTACTAGACTACAACAGTTCTCTTCTCTAACTACTAGACTA
Source organism: Arion vulgaris (assembly GCA_020796225.1). Classification (NCBI taxonomy): domain Eukaryota; kingdom Metazoa; phylum Mollusca; class Gastropoda; order Stylommatophora; family Arionidae; genus Arion; species Arion vulgaris. Next base: position 52,828,017 of record CM036753.1, on the reverse strand, counting down.
CAACAGTTTTTTTAACTACTAGACTACAACAGTTCTCTTCTCTAACTACTAGACTACAACAGTTTTTTAACTACTAGACTACAACAGTTCTCTTCTCTAACTACTAGACTAAATAGTTCTCTTATCTAACTACTAGACTACATCAGTTCTCTTCTCTAACTACTAGACTACAACAGTTCTCTTCTCTAACTACTAGACTAAATAGTTCTCTTCTCTAACTACTAGACTACAACAGTTCTCTTCTCTAACTACTAGACTACAACAGTTCTCTAACTACTAGACTACAACAGTTCTCTTCTCTAACTACTAGACTACAACAGTTCTCTAACTACTAGACTACAACAGTTCTCTTCTCTAACTACTAGACTACAACAGTTCATATCTACTAGTATGCAACCATACTCAGGATATTACAGAGAGTATGTAAAAATAACAAGCTGACCGTCAACACCAAGATTGTTGTATATAGAGCCAGCTTTCAGAGCACACTACTCTAAGCCAGTGAATCTTCATCCGTACCCATGTTGCAGAAGAAAGGAATTGATGCATTCAACAAGCACTGTTGAAACGTATACTCAAGTGCATTCAACAAGCACTGTTGAAACGTATACTCAAGTGCATTCAACAAGCACTGTTGAAACGTATACTCAAGTGCATTCAACAAGCACTGTTGAAACGTATACTCAAGTGCATTCAACAAGCACTGTTGAAACGTATACTCAAGTGCATTCAACAAGCACTGTTGAAACGTATACTCAAGTGCATTCAACAAGCACTGTTGAAACGTATACTCAAGTGCATTCAACAAGCACTGTTGAAACGTATACTCAAGTACATTCAACAAGCACTGTTGAAACGTATACTCAAGTGCATTCAACAAGCACTGTTGAAACGTATACTCAAGTTCTCCTGGAGTGATATGGTAACAAATAATAAGATACTGGCATATGCTGAGATGCCTATCATAATTACTTTTCTCCTCTAATGCCAGACAAAATGGCTGGGTACCCAGAATGTTCTATAAGCGCATCTGGATACAGGCAAAAGAACAATAAGATCACCCTTCCTTCTTTACAAAGTCGAATGCTAGAGTGACTTGAAGGTGTTTGACATAAATATACAATAAAAGGGGACGGCTTACCAGGGATATATCAAGCAGGAGACCGGCTCTGAAAACTGGTATGAAAACTGCTGAACCCAGATTAAGGACGAACGTTGACATAAAATGGGTCAGGAGAAAGCAGAAATAAAATCTAAACTGATTTAGATTCATTGTCTCTCTAGACTAGACTAAAATAATGCCACTATCATCAGACTGTCTAACAGCATCGTGACATACTGAAGATGAAATATTGGTTTCATCCTGCTTAATGCATAGAGTGATCGGTTATCGAATCGGAAATACGAGCGTTGTTGATTCAGTGCCAAACTCGACGTCCCACATGTGAGGAAAGAAATTAGTTAGGTCCTCCTACCTCCTGCACACTGGGGCTAGAAATATGAAAAGACAGACACTTAATACCAATAGGCTACATAGTTTATAGTTTGTTGTTTTAGATATGTGTCCAGGTCTTCAGTATACCACATCAAAACTGATATATGTCGAACATTCCTTTGTTACCTAGACGAACATGTATCCAGGATGATCAATTATGAAGTGAAACACGGACTTGATTAGTTTGTTTTCAGATCAAAACAATATATTGTTTTTGTCAACATCGCAATAAAGGATTGAAAAATGAATAATGGCAGTGCAAGAAAAGACAAATCTACATCTCAATTGAACAAAAACCAAAATAATTACAGCTGATGAAAGAAGCTTGACAAAGGACATTTTTTTGTAACAAGGGAAATGAAATAGAAAGTTGGAACGATTTAGAAAATCTTGGCTTACATCTAACACAAGATGGAAGTGAAATTAAGGACATCAAAAAAAGAACAAGTATAACCGTACACAAACTTGAACAACTAAAAATAGTACTGAATGGAACGTCTTGGCTCACTGCTAACACAAGATGGAAGTGAAATTAAGGACATCAACAGAAGAAGAAATATAACCGTACACAAACTTGAACAACTAAAAATAGTACTGAATGGAACGTCTTGGCTCACTGCTAACACGAGATGGAAGTGAAATTAAGGACATCAAAAAAAGAAGAAATATAACCGTACACAAACTTGAACAACTAAAAATAGTACTGAATGGAACGGATAGAAAAACAAGATCAGAATACTAATAACATGCATATTTCAGGGAGATCGGTGTGAATCATAGACATTTAACAAAACAGTGGAAAAGCATATATGTGCGTTTGAATATAAGTGGTTCAGAAATGTCCTCATTATACCGTAAGCAGAGAAGAGAACAAATAGATAAATTCATAAGAAACTCAAAATCAAGGAAAGCTGGCTGATGCTACAAATAGAATGAGAAAATTGAAGTATTTTGTACGTATAAAAAGCCATGAAGGGTTGAAAAGAATATTGCGGACTGAGTCATCTCGCCAAAGAGGAGAAAATAAATAACACAGAGACGATAGATTGCAAGATATGTTACAATCAAAACAAGTATTTGTTTGGTTTAGAGCTATAGTCTGTCCATTAATTCGTGAGCACGTTTGAAATTGATTTTCTCGAAAACTACCTGTTGGATCTCAGTGATTTTTGCATGCAGCCTTAGAATAACCATGACGCTAAAATAAAGATAACCAGTAGTCCATAGATTCTACGGATTTTGCACATCGGCGAATTCCTTTGATCTTTATGACAATTGCAAATACGGGGGCTCAAATTTTAGATTTTACAGTAATTCCTAGAATTTGTCCATGTCAATTCTATTCATAGGTGTATCTCCATATTAACTTGATAGGTCAAGTAATTAAGTGTGTTGCCCTTTATGTGCAATCGTGAACTTGGATACAATATGCAACAGTTAGTCCTCCCTTCGGTCACCATTAGACCCCAGGGTGTCTTAACTTCACCACAAATTGTATGATGGTAGACGCATTTGGATATGGAAATGTATACGTTGCTATTTCTCAGTCTGTAATCAAAATATGATTTGTATCTCCGAATCTGACGATTCCATGAGGTTGATAATTGTTACTGGCTGGACAAATTGTAATCCATCTCGGTGCCAGTACTCGTCTTCCTCTCGGAGCACATGTTCAACACACTTCTTCCAGAACTGCATGTCTATCATTGAGAAGGTCTCACGTGTCAGAACTTCAACATCACACATTTTAAACGTCCTGTTCTGTTCGGCAACTTACCCTTTTACTTTAGCCCAGACAAGCTCTATCGGATTGAGCATGATATGGAGGTAGTTGCAAAGACGTGTGGCCGTATTCCGCAATTATTTTGTCAATATGAAACACCTTTGTCTTATTTGTCATCCTCACCAGGTGCAACAACTCGGGTTTCAAATATGTATCATCGAAGCTGACATTTCCTTAGCAAGCCAAGTCCTAATTTGATCTTTTGTATTTGATGCAGTTAGTACTTTGTCTTCCGCTGATACTGCGTTGTGATAGGATGCATTTTCCATTACCAAGCATGATGGTCTGTTTAGAATTTGAAGTAGATCTTTCTCCATCCAGTGCCTGAAAATATGTCCATTCATTTCTGTGTGGTAGTCCCTACCGTCGGTACTTTTTGATTAGAAAATAAGTCCAGCGTCATGGACAAGACCTTCTTCACTACTTCCTGCATGTGTTAGTATAATACGCTGGCCTTTGCTGCTTGGTATTTTTCTTTCTGTTCACCGTCTACTGATTGTCATTCTTTAGCATTGGTGTGGTGAGCATTGACCCAGGATTCGTCCAAATATACAATATCATAGCCTTGCCTCCGCCGCTCACGGATCTGCCTCAGGTATTTACTTCGGGCAGCAATTAAATGTGGCTTTTCACAAATAATATTCCTGCCGCCTATAGTTTTTCTGAAGGTGAAGCCGGCGGCTCTTACAATTTTTCATAGAGTACTTTTAGAAATGTCTATGCTGCAATCTGATTGCAGTTTTAATTTCAGTTTCCTGAGAGTAACAAGTTGATTTGTCGCAAACATTTTCAAGAGCTCCCGTCTTATGACATCTATGTCAAAGTCGTCAATTGTTCTTTTCCGTCCTTGCTTGACATTAGTGCACTTTGTGTCCTGTTTAATCCATCGGAAAAAGGATTCTCTATTCAGACCAAGCGCCAGTTGCGCTCGTTTCTCAGGGTTATGAATATCGCAATATAGATGACTCTCTTAGATTCCCTACGGAAGTGTTGGTATAATAAAACTGTAACCTTCTGCATTGTTATAAATGTGCACTTCAGACTCATTATGAATGTGATATCAATGTCAGTTTTGATAAGCCAACAAATATGATAAAATAGCTTCATACAAATAGCGAGATACGCCTATAACTATACAACGGTATCCCAATTATAACGTCATATGCTTTTCGCGTTCAAAGTCGACTGGGTTCGGTGCACGGGATTTCGTGAAATTGTTGTATACTCACGATATTTCTATGTTACCATAATGTATTTTTAGAACAACGCGTCTGTGTACCGTAGATCTGTTACTATTGTGTACAATCCGGTGAGGTTGATTTTAATATAACCTGAAGAAGAAATATTTCAAACTACATCAAATTTTCTTGGAAAAAATATTTCTCTAGCGTCATGGATATTCTTTTATAGCTGTTTGTTCTATGAAAAACTCTCGTCGGCAGGGCTAGACAATGAGTGACGTAAGAAATACAAGTTTGTGGTTTGTATTCTCTGTTTAGTAAATTGGTGTTTTTTTCCAGAGCCTTTAATATTTACTTACTGTCTATTACTTACCATATGTTTCGTTGTTTCCACTAGGTTTCTTAAAACTCCTTATTCGGTCTATACAAATATACGAGAAGTTATATATGAATGATGTTAGCGTGCATATTATTTGTGTATACTTATGTGTATGTATGCTGTGTTTCGTTCCTAATGCTTGGGGAGGGGAAGGGGATATATATGTAATGTATAACGATACAAGAGAAAAATAATTATATATAAATATATATATATGCTTCGTTGCTTCCCCTGGGAATCTTACAACTCCATATTCCCTAAATCATGCTAAAGCGCAAAGCAGGGTTGTGGCTGAGCAGCTCTGAGCTTAGGGGACAATCAATTTTAGCATCAAAGCGCGGTGTTATGCAGCATTAGCTTGCGGAATCTGCGCATAAATATTTAATTAATATGAGAAAATAAATGTAGTCGTTATCCACGTCCATAGGAAATAGTACTTATAGGTGCCTGTTCACTTTCAACAAATTAATGGTGCTTGTGGTAGATCTCTTGAATATGTACTCCGGCCACAACCTTCAAAATAATAAAAGAAGTGCGATAGAGAGAGAAAGTTGTGGACATACTTAATTTTACTAGAAGAAAAGCTTTCAACGTCCACAATTATTAGTCAGTACATACGACCGATGTGCGTAGTGATATATAACAATCAAATGTCAGACGGCATGGCACAGGATGATGGATGTAAAGTGGATTTCTGATGAAGAATAGAAACCTACTGTTATCTACGAAACTACCGCTGGGTGCATTATACGTAAGACAAGGTATAGAAACCTACTGTTATCTACGAAACTACCGCTGGGTGCATTATACCTAAGACAAGGTATGAAACCTACTGTTATCTACGAAACTACCGCTGGGTGCATTATACGTAAGACAAGGTATAGAAACCTACTGTTATCTACGAAACTACCGCTGGGTGCATTATACGTAAGACAAGGTATGAAACCTACTGTTATCTACGAAACTACCGCTGGGTGCATTATACGTAAGACAAGGTATGAAACCTACTGTTACCTACGAAACTACCGCTGGGTGCATTATACGTAAGACAAGGTATGAAACCTACTGTTATCTACGAAACTACCGCTGGGTGCATTATACGTAAGACAAGGTATAGAAACCTACTGTTATCTACGAAACTACCGCTGGGTGCATTATACGTAAGACAAGGTATAGAAACCTACTGTTACCTACGAAACTACCGCTGGGTGCATTATACGTAAGACAAGGTATAGAAACCTACTGTTATCTACGAAACTACCGCTGGGTGCATTATACGTAAGACAAGGTATGAAACCTACTGTTATCTACGAAACTACCGCTGGGTGCATTATACGTAAGACAAGGTATGGAAACCTACTGTTACCTACGAAACTACCGCTGGGTGCATTATACGTAAGACAAGGTATGAAACCTACATATGTGAGGTGGTCAGACTGGTGGCAGACCAGATCTGGAGAAAACCTTGAAATCGTCTAAAGTCAAAGAATCGATGTCTTTACATCAGGTTTTATCTCATATTGCTCGGACCCTCTCCTCAGATATGGCAATCATATGCCGAGAGTATTGCTCGGACCCTCTCCTCAGATATGGCAATCATCTGCCGAGAGTATTGCTCCGACCCTCTCCTCAGATATGGCAATCATCTGCCGAGAGTATTGCTCCGACCCTCTCCTCAGATATGGCAATCATCTGCCGAGAGTATTGCTCGGACCCTCTCCTCAGATATGGCAATCATATGCCGAGAGTATTGCTCGGACCCTCTCCTCAGATATGGCAATCATCTGCCGAGAGTATTGCTCCGACCCTCTCCTCAGATATGGCAATCATCTGCCGAGAGTATTGCTCCGACCCTCTCCTCAGATATGGCAATCATCTGCCGAGAGTATTGCTCGGACCCTCTCCTCAGATATGGCAATCATCTGCCGAGAGTATTGCTCCGACCCTCTCCTCAGATATGGCAATCATCTGCCGAGAGTATTGCTCCGACCCTCTCCTCAGATATGGCAATCATCTGCCGAGAGTATTGCTCGGACCTCTCCTCAGATATGGCAATCATCTGCCGAGATATTGCTCGACCCTCTCCTCAGATATGGCAATCATCTGCCGAGAGTATTGCTCCGACCCTCTCCTCAGATATGGCAATCATCTGCCGAGAGTATTGCTCCGACCCTCTCCTCAGATATGGCAATCATCTGCCGAGAGTATTGCTCCGACCCTCTCCTCAGATATGGCAATCATCTGCCGAGAGTATTGCTCGGACCCTCTCCTCAGATATGGCAATCATATGCCGAGAGTATTGCTCGGACCCTCTCCTCAGGTATGGCAATCATATGCCGAGAGTATTGCTCGGACCCTCTCCTCAGGTATGGCAATCATATGCCGAGAGTATTGCTCGGACCCTCTCCTCAGATATGGCAATCATATGCCGAGAGTATTGCTCGACCCTCTTTTCAGGTATGGCAATCATATGCCGAGAGTATTGCTCGGACCCTCTCCTCAGATATGGCAATCATCTGCCGAGAGTATTGCTCGGACCCTCTCCTCAGATATGGCAATCATCTGCCGAGAGTATTGCTCGGACCCTCTCCTCAGATATGGCAATCATCTGCCGAGAGTATTGCTCGGACCCTCTCCTCAGATATGGCAATCATCTGCCGAGAGTATTGCTCGGACCCTCTCCTCAGATATGGCAATCATATGCCGAGAGTATTGCTCCGACCCTCTCCTCAGATATGGCAATCATCTGCCGAGAGTATTGCTCGGACCCTCTCCTCAGATATGGCAATCATCTGCCGAGAGTATTGCTCGGACCCTCTCCTCAGATATGGCAATCATCTGCCGAGAGTATTGCTCGGACCCTCTCCTCAGATATGGCAATCATCTGCCGAGAGTATTGCTCGGACCCTCTCCTCAGATATGGCAATCATCTGCCGAGAGTATTGCTCGGACCCTCTCCTCAGATATGGCAATCATATGCCGAGAGTATTGCTCCGACCCTCTCCTCAGATATGGCAATCATCTGCCGAGAGTATTGCTCGGACCCTCTCCTCAGATATGGCAATCATCTGCCGAGAGTATTGCTCGGACCCTCTCCTCAGATATGGCAATCATCTGCCGAGAGTATTGCTCGGACCCTCTCCTCAGATATGGCAATCATCTGCCGAGAGTATTGCTCGGACCCTCTCCTCAGATATGGCAATCATCTGCCGAGAGTATTGCTCGGACCCTCTCCTCAGATATGGCAATCATCTGCCGAGAGTATTGCTCGGACCCTCTCCTCAGATATGGCAATCATCTGCCGAGAGTATTGCTCCGACCCTCTCCTCAGATATGGCAATCATATGCCGAGAGTATTGCTCGGACCCTCTCCTCAGATATGGCAATCATCTGCCGAGAGTATTGCTCCGACCCTCTCCTCAGATATGGCAATCATCTGCCGAGAGTATTGCTCGGACCCTCTCCTCAGATATGGCAATCATCTGCCGAGAGTATTGCTCCGACCCTCTCCTCAGATATGGCAATCATATGCCGAGAGTATTGCTCGGACCCTCTCCTCAGATATGGCAATCATCTGCCGAGAGTATTGCTCGGACCCTCTCCTCAGATATGGCAATCATCTGCCGAGAGTATTGCTCGGACCCTCTCCTCAGATATGGCAATCATCTGCCGAGAGTATTGCTCGGACCCTCTCCTCAGATATGGCAATCATCTGCCGAGAGTATTGCTCCGACCCTCTCCTCAGATATGGCAATCATATGCCGAGAGTATTGCTCGGACCCTCTCCTCAGATATGGCAATCATCTGCCGAGAGTATTGCTCGGACCCTCTCCTCAGATATGGCAATCATCTGCCGAGAGTATTGCTCGGACCCTCTCCTCAGATATGGCAATCATCTGCCGAGAGTATTGCTTGGACCCTCTCCTCAGATATGGCAATCATCTGCCGAGAGTATTGCTTGGACCCTCTCCTCAGATATGGCAAACATCTGCCGAGAGTATTGCTCGGACCCTCTCCTCAGATATGGCAAACATCCGACGAGAGTATTGCTCGAACCCTCTCCTCAGATATGGCAATCATCTGCCGAGAGTATTGCTCGGACCCTCTCCTCAGATATGGCAATCATCTGCCGAGAGTATTGCTCGGACCCTCTCCTCAGATATGGCAATCATATGCCGAGAGTATTGCTCGGACCCTCTCCTCAGATATGGCAATCATATGCCGAGAGTATTGCTCGGACCCTCTCCTCAGATATGGCAATCATCTGCCGAGAGTATTGCTCGGACCCTCTCCTCAGATATGGCAATCATATGCCGAGAGTATTGCTCGACCTCTCCCTCAGATATGGCAATCATATGCCGAGAGTATTGCTCGGACCCTCTCCTCAGATATGGCAATCATATGCCGAGAGTATTGCTCGGACCCTCTCCTCAGATATGTCAATAATATGCCAGAGTATTGCTCGACCCTCTCCTCAGATATGGCAATCATCTGCCGAGAGTATTGCTCGGACCCTCTCCTCAGATATGGCAATCATATGCCGAGAGTATTGCTCGGACCCTCTCCTCAGATATGGCAATCATCTGCAGAGAGTATTGCTCGGACCCTCTCCTCAGATATGGCAATCATCTGCCGAGAGTATTGCTCGGACCTTCTCCTTAGATATGGCAATCATATGCCGAGAGTATTGCTCGGACCCTCTCCTCAGTTATGGCAATCATATGCCGAGAGTATTGCTCGGACCCTCTCCTCAGATATGGCAATCATCTGCCGAGAGTATTGCTCGGACCCTCTCCTCAGATATGGCAATCATATGCCGATAGTATTGCTCGGACCTTCTCCTTAGATATGGCAATCATATGCCGAGAGTATTGCTCGGACCCTCTCCTCAGATATGGCAATCATATGCCGAGAGTATTGCTCGGACCCTCTCCTCAGATATGGCAATCATATGCCGAGAGTATTGCTCCGACCCTCTCCTCAGATATGGCAATCATCTGCCGAGAGTATTGCTCCGACCCTCTCCTCAGATATGGCAATCATCTGCCGAGAGTATTGCTCGGACCCTCTCCTCAGATATGGCAATCATATGCCGAGAGTATTGCTCGGACCCTCTCCTCAGATATGGCAATCATATGCCGAGAGTATTGCTCGGACCCTCTCCTCAGATATGGCAAACATATGCCGAGAGTATTGCTCGGACCCTCTCCTCAGATATGGCAAACATATGCCGAGAGTATTGCTCGGACCCTCTCCTCAGATATGGCAATCATCTGCCGAGAGTATTGCTCGGACCCTCTCCTCAGATATGGCAATCATATGCCGAGAGTATTGCTCCGACCCTCTCCTCAGATATGGCAATCATATGCCGAGAGTATTGCTCCGACCCTCTCCTCAGATATGGCAATCATATGCCGAGAGTATTGCTCCGACCCTCTCCTCAGATATGGCAATCATCTGCCGAGAGTATTGCTCGGACCCTCTCCTCAGATATGGCAATCATCTGCCGAGTATTGCTCGACCCTCTCCTCAGATATGGCAATCATCTGCCGAGAGTATTGCTCGGACCCTCTCCTCAGATATGGCAATCATCTGCCGAGAGTATTGCTCGGACCCTCTCCTCAGATATGGCAATCATCTGCCGAGAGTATTGCTCCGACCCTCTCCTCAGATATGGCAATCATATGCCGAGAGTATTGCTCGGACCCTCTCCTCAGATATGGCAATCATCTGCCGAGAGTATTGCTCGGACCCTCTCCTCAGATATGGCAATCATCTGCCGAGAGTATTGCTCGGACCCTCTCCTCAGATATGGCAATCATCTGCCGAGAGTATTGCTCCGACCCTCTCCTCAGATATGGCAATCATATGCCGAGAGTATTGCTCGGACCCTCTCCTCAGATATGGCAATCATCTGCCGAGAGTATTGCTCGGACCCTCTCCTCAGATATGGCAATCATCTGCCGAGAGTATTGCTCGGACCCTCTCCTCAGATATGGCAATCATCTGCCGAGAGTATTGCTCGGACCCTCTCCTCAGATATGGCAATCATCTGCCGAGAGTATTGCTCCGACCCTCTCCTCAGATATGGCAATCATATGCCGAGAGTATTGCTCGGACCCTCTCCTCAGATATGGCAATCATCTGCCGAGAGTATTGCTCGGACCTCTCCCCTCAGATATGGCAATCATCTGCCGAGAGTATTGCTTGGACCCTCTCCTCAGATATGGCAATCATCTGCCGAGAGTATTGCTTGGACCCTCTCTCAGATATGGCAAACATCTGCCGAGAGTACTGCTCGGACCCTCTCCTCAGATATGGCAAACATCTGACGAGAGTATTGCTCGAACCCTCTCCTCAGATATGGCAATCATCTGCCGAGAGTATTGCTCGGACCCTCTCCTCAGATATGGCAATCATCTGCCGAGAGTATTGCTCGACCTCTCCTCAGATATGGCAATCATATGCCGAGAGTATTGCTCGACCTCTCCTCAGATATGGCAATCATATGCCGAGAGTATTGCTCGGACCCTCTCCTCAGATATGGCAATCATCTGCAGAGAGTATTGCTCGGGCCCTCTCCTCAGATATGGCAATCATCTGCCGAGAGTATTGCTCGGACCTTCTCCTTAGATATGGCAATCATATGCCGAGAGTATTGCTCGGATCCTCTCCTCAGATATGGCAATCATATGCCGAGAGTATTGCTCGGACCCTCTCCTCAGATATGGCAATCATCTGCCGAGAGTATTGCTCGCCCCTCTCCTCAGATATGGCAATCATATGCCGATAGTATTGCTCGGACCTTCTCCTTAGATATGGCAATCATATGCCGAGGTATTGCTCGGACCTCTCCTCAGATATGGCAATCATATGCCGAGAGTATTGCTCGGACCCTCTCCTCAGATATGGCAATCATATGCCGAGAGTATTGCTCCGACCCTCTCCTCAGATATGGCAATCATCTGCCGAGAGTATTGCTCGGACCCTCTCCTCAGATATGGCAATCATATGCCGAGAGTATTGCTCGGACCCTCTCCTCAGATATGGCAATCATATGCCGAGAGTATTGCTCGGACCCTCTCCTCAGATATGGCAAACATATGCCGAGAGTATTGCTCGGACCCTCTCCTCAGATATGGCAAACATATGCCGAGAGTATTGCTCCGACCCTCTCCTCAGATATGGCAATCATCTGCCGAGAGTATTGCTCCGACCCTCTCCTCAGATATGGCAATCATATGCCGAGAGTATTGCTCCGACCCTCTCCTCAGATATGGCAATCATATGCCGAGAGTATTGCTCCGACCCTCTCCTCAGATATGGCAATCATATGCCGAGAGTATTGCTCCGACCCTCTCCTCAGATATGGCAATCATCTGCCGAGAGTATTGCTCGGACCCTCTCCTCAGATATGGCAATCATCTGCCGAGAGTATTGCTCGGACCCTCTCCTCAGATATGGCAATCATATGCCGAGAGTATTGCTCGGACCCTCTCCTCAGATATGACAATCATCTGCCGAGAGTATTGCTCGGACCCTCTCCTCAGATATGACAATCATCTGCCGAGAGTATTGCTCCGACCCTCTCCTCAGATATGGCAATCATATGCCGAGAGTATTGCTCGGACCCTCTCCTCAGATATGGCAATCATATGCCGAGAGTATTGCTCGGACCCTCTCCTCAGATATGGCAAACATCTGCCGAGAGTATTGCTCCGACCCTCTCCTCAGATATGGCAAACATATGCCGAGAGTATTGCTCCGACCCTCTCCTCAGATATGGCAAACATATGCCGAGAGTATTGCTCGGACCCTCTCCTCAGATATGGCAAACATATGCCGAGAGTATTGCTCGGACCCTCTCCTCAGATATGGCAAACATATGCCGAGAGTATTGCTCGGACCCTCTCCTCAGATATGGCAAACATATGCCGAGAGTATTGCTCGGACCCTCTCCTCAGATATGGCAAACATATGCCGAGAGTATTGCTCTGACCTCTCCTCAGATATGGCAAACATATGCCGAGAGTATTGCTCCGACCCTCTCCTCAGATATGGCAAACATATGCCGAGAGTATTGCTCGGACCCTCTCCTCAGATATGGCAAACATCTGCCGAGAGTATTGCTCCGACCCTCTCCTCAGATATGGCAAACATATGCCGAGAGTATTGCTCGGACCCTCTCCTCAGATATGGCAAACATCTGCCGAGAGTATTGCTCGGACCCTCTCCTCAGATATGGCAAACATCTGCCGAGAGTATTGCTCCGACCCTCTCCTCAGATATGGCAAACATATGCCGAGAGTATTGCTCGGACCCTCTCCTCAGATATGGCAATCATCTGCCGAGAGTATTGCTCGGACCCTCTCCTCAGATATGGCAATCATATGCCGAGAGTATGGCTCGGACCCTCTCCTCAGATATGGCAATCATCTGCCGAGAGTATTGCTCGGACCCTCTCCTCAGATATGGCAATCATCTGCCGAGAGTATTGCTCGGACCCTCTCCTCAGATATGGCAAACATATGCCGAGAGTATTGCTCGGACCCTCTCCTCAGATATGGCAATCATATGCCGAGAGTATTGCTCGGACCCTCTCCTCAGATATGGCAATCATCTGCCGAGAGTATTGCTCCGACCCTCTCCTCAGATATGGCAAACATATGCCGAGAGTATTGCTCGGACCCTCTCCTCAGATATGGCAATCATATGCCGAGAGTATTGCTCCGACCCTCTCCTCAGATATGGCAATCATCTGCCGAGAGTATTGCTCCGACCCTCTCCTCAGATATGGCAATCATCTGCCGAGAGTATTGCTCGGACCCTCTCCTCAGATATGGCAAACATCTGCCGAGAGTATTGCTCCGACCCTCTCCTCAGATATGGCAATCATATGCCGAGAGTATTGAAAACAGAGTATGAACTCGGTAGTTTCGGCAACAATCCTAGAAGCCTCAGGAAAAAAAAAAGCACTCGTGATCAGACAGGTCAAGGTCGGGTTTCTAACCCACAACGTTCGGAACCAAATGCATCGACCAAAAACGAATTCAAGAATCTGTTTCTTGCTTTGGCGCAGCGTTCCTACAGAGAGTTAAAAACGAATTCAAGAATCTGTTTCTTGCTTTGGCGCAGCGTTCCTACAGAGAGTTAAAAACGAATTCAAGAATCTGTTTCTTGCTTTGGCGCAGCGTTCCTACAGAGAGTTAAAAACGAATTCAAGAATCTATTTCTTGCTTTGGCGCAGCGTTCCTACAGAGAGTTAAAAACGAATTCAAGAATCTGTTTCTTGCTTTGGCGCAGCGTTCCTACAGAGAGTTAAAAACCAATTCAAGAATCTGTTTCTTGCTTTGGCGCAGCGTTCCTACAGAGAGTTAAAAACGAATTCAAGAATCTATTTCTTGCTTTGGCGCAGCGTTCCTACAGAGAGTTAAAAACGAATTCAAGAATCTGTTTCTTGCTTTGGCGCAGCGTTCCTACAGAGAGTTAAAAACGAATTCAAGAATCTGTTTCTTGCTTTGGCGCAGCGTTCCTACAGAGAGTTAAAAACGAATTCAAGAATCTGTTTCTTGCTTTGGCGCAGCGTTCCTACAGAGAGTTAAAAACGAATTCAAGAATCTGTTTCTTGCTTTGGCGCAGCGTTCCTACAGAGAGTTAAAAACCAATTCAAGAATCTGTTTCTTGCTTTGGCGCAGCGTTCCTACAGAGAGTTAAAAACGAATTCAAGAATCTGTTTCTTGCTTTGGCGCAGCGTTCCTACAGAGAGTTAAAAACGAATTCAAGAATCTGTTTCTTGCTTTGGCGCAGCGTTCCTACAGAGAGTTAAAAACCAATTCAAGAATCTGTTTCTTGCTTTGGCGCAGCGTTCCTACAGAGAGTTAAAAACAATCATGACAACGCCTTCATTATAGAATTTCAAATTTAGATTTTATTTATTCTTCAAGATAGTCAATATTCATTAAGTTTCAGCAAATTCATTAATGAAATATTTAATTAAACAAGTGATTAGTTTTGTTGACAATGCTAACACGTATACAATCTTGTACGTAATGCGAGGATGAAAGCATGAGAATCGAACACAGAGTTCAATAGGACCCACTAGCGATCGTTTGACTCACGAATTGACGATCGATAACTGAAACAATACTAATAACAATGCTGTTCTCAACTTGTCTGAATTAATTTGCATTGGATACCAGTAGGACGTGTCTGTTGTTGGGTAGGCGATATTCAATGATAGAAGAAGTTATTGTGGTTACCTTCTGACCCAAATTAATGCCCACGTAGACAATGTTCATGGCACAATGTTGGAGGTTATTCCATGTTCTTTGAAAGATCGATACGTACATTTTCGTTTGAAGGATAAATAAACTGACCATGATAGGCATATATTGCCGTTGTTTGTTTTGCATCTCGAAATTTTATAGCAAAGAATAGAACTACTGATACCCCCTAAGTATTAGAGACCAAACTTGAGCATTCATTCACAAAAGTCTTCTTCTTTTCTTCCACCATTTACTTCTTTACATAAGTGTTGGGGGCAATAATGATCTTGTGTGTGCTTGTTTTAAGGCAATTTATAAGCTGATATTCATTTTCGTAAGGCTGTTCTTAAAAAAGTATACATATATAATATGCACGCACAGATCATTCATAACTAGCTTCTTGTATATGTGTAAACAAAAAGGGAATAAACAAGTTACCAAACACAGAAGCCGAACAACAAACCTTTATTTCTTACGCCACTCATTGCCTAGCCCTGCAGACGAACGTTTTATATATATATATATATATATATATACACGGCCTTTTTCGTGTTTACACACGGTCAACTGGCAAGAGTTTTACGATGACAACATCTGAGTTTTCGCTTTACTCTCTTGTCTTTCACTACATAAATCTCTTGTTACTACATAAATCTCTTCCCAAAAGACTCTGCGTCCTTGCGTAATATTGCTTTCCACACAACTCTGTCTTCAGCTAGGTTTTCCCATGTGCTGGGACCTATAGAAAGGTTTTTCATGGAGGCATTGCAGACATCTTTATATCTGAGCAGTGGTCTGCCCTGGTGCCTCTTTACCTCCGAAAGTTCACAGAACAACATTTGTTTTGGTATGCGATAAGTTCCCATTCTTCACACACGCCCCAACTATCTTAGTCGTCTACTGCTGAGCATGCCCATGATGGAAGGCAGATTTGCACGTTGTAGTACTTCAGAGTTGATTATCTTGTCGTACCACCTGATGTTCACAATCTTGCGGAGACATCGAAGGTGAAAGATGTTAAGTCTCCTCTCAAGTCTTGAGTAGGCTGTCCATGTTTCTGAGCCATATAGTAAACAACTAATTACACAGGCTCGTACATATATACTCGAAATTATATTTCTCTTCTACCGTTATACATTATATGGACCTGTAAGCTATTTCTACATATCGCTCTGACTTAGGCAACTTGTTCCATTTCTATTATAGAATTAAATTTGATATCTCTCCGATATTATATATTTATATCCAACACCCAAGTCGATGTATAATATATATATATATATATATATATAAATATCTATAGAGCTGTGAAGACATTTGATATGCATATACAATATTTGTTTTATGTAACTGATACTAGATTACAACAAAAGTCCCATTACAAATTGGATATAAGAAATAGATATAATTCTGAATAAATCTGTCTTGGCTTTAATCTCCTGGATTATACTAAGTAATGGTTGATATGATCAAATTACACTTGTCAAGAAATATATAGTTTACTGCAAGACAACAGAAGGGGGTAACACCAACATAATGTTCACGCTGTGCCATGTTGGCTGGTGTGGGCTTTTATGGACAAATATATACAGTTACCTTGAGTTTTTTTCGGATATCGATACTTTTATAAAGCTATGCTATCCAACGTTTTCTTTTTATGATGTCTGTCTCATTTCCATTAATTATGCCAGCAGTCAATATGTGTTCTAAATCTACCTTTATGATAATCTATGGGACGTGGATGTATGATGCTCTCCTCTCGATACAAAATTTATGATAATCTATGGGACGTGGATGTATGATGCTCGCCTCTCGATACCAAAATTTATGATAATCTATGGGACGTGGATGTATGATGCTCGCCTCTCGATACCAAAATTAACCGATTCGCTTCACATATGGTGCGAACAACATATTTTCCCAGTAATCCGTGATCTCAGTTTAGAAGTCCTTAGTTCTATCGGAGACGGATAATAAACAGTATATTCCGTGTTGAGGATGAAAATGTAACAGTACCCATGAAAATTGGAAATTGTTGAGATAAGGCTAGAAAACCGCTGCCCATGTAAAATTTAATTTATTTAAATAAAATTTAGTTTTATACATATTTGTAACATCTTCACAATTACAAGGAAGTTAGGGAGGGGGATCTTGCAGATGCTGCAGAGTACGTGCATTGCTGTTGAGAACTTCATGTTAGGCGGGAACACATATAATTATTCACAGAATTGCAATGTTGATTGTCTTATCAATCAATCAATCAATCAATTAGTTTCATTACAGGCAAATACATAATTATGAAACATAGATACTATTCATAACCTGGCATTTAGAGCAAGGAATTTCTCAAACTCATCACTATGTGCCATTTCAGCAGGAGTAGACAATCATAGAAATATACAAACGTCTGTACTAGGTGCTGACTATCAATTCGGTAACACCGACGACCTGCACATGTGGAGCAACAGTTTCCATCAAAAGACCCTAATTCCTCTGCCCTATACAACAAAATCGTATGTACTATACCGAGATGAACTAAAATATCAACAGTGCTGTATACAATGCACTTGTAACAATGCACTTGTAACAATGCACTTGTAACAATGCACTTGTAACATGGTTATATGGTACCAAGGGAAGAACGGGTAGAGGTCAACGATATCCCTTATCTTAAATTTGTCTTTGGCCAACTTAAGTACAAATAATTGTTTACCAGACATCCCACCTACTGAACAGTAATATACCAAAATTCAAGTGGGATACATATTTCGTGATATTCAACGACTCCCTTTCAAGACGGGCATCTCGGGTCCAGAGTAGGGCCTTTGAAGTTTTAGATAGTTCAACAATGAAATAAGAGGAAGAAACTTGAAGTGAGATGATGTAGTGAGTTAGAATAGAACTTGTATGTTTTGTGCAAATTGACAAGGAGAACATTTTTTCACGATAATTGAATCAGATACTGCTACTAAGAGTTAACGAAACAGAGTGCGGAAAACAGGAGAATTAATTGTCAAGGTTAGATACCTTGATGAACCGAGCTTGTACAATATGGAAGTGCTAAGAGTTCAAGCGATATTATTAATTGTGATGCTGTAGAAATTGACCAACGGAGATGAACTATGAGTTAGTGAAGTATAGTGTTACTGACTCTAGGCAACGTACATTACAAAGTGAGACAGAGTAATGTAGACTTAACGGAAAGAAAAACCTTTTCAGAAGAACCAGAGGGAACGAAGCGATTTATTATCGGCCATAATCTTATCACTGGCATATTCCACCTCGTACAGTCCAAGAGAAGAACTTCCACGACGAGGGTTTTCTAGACGAGAATTGACAGATGGAGAACTTCCACGACGATGTATTTCCAGACAAGACCGGACCAAGCGGACATCAGCAGATTTTTCTACGGGGACTTTTACTTCAGAATTCACGAGTTATCACGCTAGAAGGAACAGAGCCTTGCCTGTTCTTGTATCCGGAACATTAGAAATTACCAACGGTTGATACACTTAACGTCATCGGACTAATCCGAACATTCTAAATAAGACACTTAGGGACAAAGACTAGTTTTTCTATATTAGAATTCCATTAGACAGAAGTGACTTTCCATCAGTACTTGTTTATCTACCTCAAGAAGTAACTTTCCATCAGAACTTGTTTATCTACATAAAGAAGTAACTTTCCATCAGTACTTGTTTATCTACATAAAGAAGTAACTTTCCTTCAGTACTTGTTTATCTACCTCAAGAAGTAACTTTCCATCAGTACTTGTTTATCTACCTCAAGAAGTAACTTTCCATCAGTACTTGTTTATCTACCTAAGAAGAACTTTCCATCAGAACTTGTTTATCTACATAAAGAAGTAACTTTCCATCAGTACTTGTTTATCTACCTAAAGAAGTAACTTTCCATCAGTACTTGTTTATCTACCTCAAGAAGAAACTTTCCATCAGAACTTGTTTATCTACATAAAGAAGTAACTTTCCATCAGTACTTGTTTATCTACCTAAAGAAGTAACTTTCCATCAGTACTTGTTTATCTACCTCAAGAAGTAACTTTCCATCAGAACTTGTTTATCTACATAAAGAAGTAACTTTCCATCAGTACTTGTTTATCTACCTAAAGAAGTAACTTTCCATCAGTACTTGTTTATCTACCTCAAGAAGAAACTTTCCATCAGTACTTGTTTATCTACCTCAAGAAGTAACTTTCCTTCAGTACTTGTTTATCTACCTCAAGAAGTAACTTTCCATCAGAACTTGTTTATCTACATAAAGAAGTAACTTTCCATCAGAACTTGTTTATCTACATCAAGAAGTAAGTTTCCATCAGTACTTGTTTATCTACCTAAAGAAGTAACTTTCCATCAGTACTTGTTTATCTACATAAAGAAGTAACTTTCCATCAGTACTTGTTTATCTACCTCAAGAAGTAACTTTCCATCAGTACTTGTTTATCTACATAAAGAAGTAACTTTCCATCAGTACTTGTTTATCTACATAAAGAAGTGACTTTCCATCAGTACTTGTTTATCTACATAAAGAAGTGACTTTCCATCAGTACTTGTTTATCGACCTAAAGAAGTAACTTTCCATCAGAACTTGTTTATCTACATAAAGAAGTACTTTCCATCAGTAACTTGTTTATCTACATAAAGAAGTAACTTTCCATCAGTACTTGTTTATCTACATAAAGAAGTAACTTTCCATCAGAACTTGTTTATCTACATAAAGAAGTAACTTTCCATCAGTACTTGTTTATCTACCTCAAGAAGTAACTTTCCATCAGAACTTGTTTATCTACATAAAGAAGTAACTTTCCATCAGTACTTGTTTATCTACATAAAGAAGTAACTTTCCATCAGTACTTGTTTATCTACCTCAAGAAGTAACTTTCCATCAGTACTTGTTTATCTACCTCAAGAAGTAACTTTCCATCAGTACTTGTTTATCTACATAAAGAAGTAACTTTCCATCAGAACTTGTTTATCTACATAAAGAAGTAACTTTCCATCAGAACTTGTTTATCTACCTCAAGAAGTGACTTTCCATCAGTACTTGTTTATCTACATAAAGAAGTAACTTTCCATCAGAACTTGTTTATCTACATAAAGAAGTAACTTTCCATCAGTACTTGTTTATCTACATAAAGAAGTAACTTTCCATCAGTACTTGTTTATCTACCTAAAGAAGTAACTTTCCTTCAGAACTTGTTTATCTACATAAAGAAGTAACTTTCCATCAGTACTTGTTTATCTACCTAAAGAAGTAACTTTCCATCAGAACTTGTTTATCTACATAAAGAAGTAACTTTCCATCAGTACTTGTTTATCTACCTAAAGAAGTAACTTTCCATCAGAACTTGTTTATCTACATAAAGAAGTAACTTTTCATCAGTACTTGTTTATCTACCTAAAGAAGTAACTTTCCATCAGTACTTGTTTATCTACATAAAGAAGTAACTTTCCATCAGTACTTGTTTATCTACATAAAGAAGTAACGTTCCTTCATTACTTGTTTATCTACATAAAGAAGTAACTTTCCATCAGTACTTGTTTATCTACATAAAGAAGTAACTTTCCATCAGTACTTGTTTATCTACATAAAGAAGTAACTTTCCATCAGAACTTGTTTATCTACATAAAGAAGTAACTTTTCATCAGTACTTGTTTATCTACATAAAGAAGTAACTTTCCATCAGAACTTGTTTATCTACATAAAGAAGTAACTTTCCATCAGTACTTGTTTATCTACATAAAGAAGTAACTTTCCATCAGAACTTGTTTATCTACATAAAGAAGTCATAGAATGTTAAGAGATAGTAATTTCATCAGTACTTGTTTATCTTCCAATAGGTAAGTAACTTTCTATAGTATTTTTATCTATCATAAGAGTTTTACTTTCCTGTTTATTATATGTTTACTATCTATTGAAGTTTTCCATCAAATAACTTGTTTATCTAATAAATAACTTTCCATCAGTACTTGTTTATCTACATAAAGTAACTTTTCCATCAGTACTGTGTTAGACATAATTAAGATAACTGTTCCATTTTAGTACTTGGTGTTACTACATAAAAGTAACTTTCCATCAGTTGATTACTAAGAAGTATTCTTCACAATACATTTTCTAATGAAGAGTCCTTTTCTATCAGATGTTAATAAGAGGTATTTTAGCAGAACTTGATGCAATTTGCTAATGTGAATTTCCTCAGTACTTTTTATCTATAAAGAAGTAACTTTCCATCAGTACTTGTTTATCTACCTAAAGAAGTAACTTTCCATCAGAACTTGTTTATCTACATAAAGAAGTAACTTTCCTTCAGTACTTGTTTATCTACATAAAGAAGTAACTTTCCATCAGAACTTGTTTATCTACATAAAGAAGTAACTTTCCATCAGTACTTGTTTATCTACATAAAGAAGTAACGTTCCTTCATTACTTGTTTATCTACATAAAGAAGTAACTTTCCATCAGTACTTGTTTATCTACATAAAGGTAACTTTCCTCAGTACTTGTTTATCTACATAAAGAAGTAACTTTCATCAGACTTGTTTATCTACATAAAGAAGTAACTTTTCATCAGTACTTGTTTATCTACATAAAGAAGTAACTTTCCATCAGAACTTGTTTATCTACATAAAGAAGTAACTTTCCATCAGTACTTGTTTATCTACATAAAGAAGTAACTTTCCATCAGAACTTGTTTATCTACATAAAGAAGTCAAAAGAGATGTGGTTAAGCTGACCAACTTTCCCTGAAGAGGCTGAAGAAAGTTGTTATATTTTTTCCTGAAATTCAGGTAATAAAGTTGTACTGAATTTCTTTATATTGATATGTTATACTGGATCTGTTGGTTTTTTCCTACTAATTAACTTGTGCATTTTTCTAAGTAAATAATTTAAGACTAGGGTATTAATGCATAATTAAGATATCACTTGTATTCCATTGTGCAGTACTGGAAGTGTGTAGACATAATTAAGATATCACTTGTGTTCCATTGTGCAGTACTGGAAGTGTGTAGACATAATTAAGATATCACTTGTGTTCCATTGTGCAGTACTGGAAGTGTGTAGAAGTATTCTGTCACAATATTACAATTATTTCTATGATGAGAGTCCTTTTGGGACTTATACATGAGAAGTTAATAGAGGGCTATTTTAGCAGAACTTGATGCAGAATTTGGATATTGTTGATATTTTCCTAGTCTATAATGTTTTAGTATGGTGTGACAGTTATTAGTGATTCCAGGGGACCTTTATAATATCTACCCCACGGTCTAGCCTTGCCCTTTTCTTTCTTCTTCCTTATTACATTTTTTTCTCGTTTCCTGTTGTCTTACACTTTCCAGGTCCCATATACCAGGGGCACGCGCCCAACCTGTTATACACTTTGCTCAAACGGCACAAATAAGAACACGGAACAGCAAGTGGTGCGTAAGTGGTTATCTTATATATATAAGACAAAGATCAATGAAATTGTATGTCTGTCCCAATTGTTTGGAGATATCTGGGCATCCTACGGACTTGAAATTTGGCAAGAAGGTGGCTTTCATGGATACGAAGAGGGAAAAAATATCAAACTAAACCTATTTTACGTTTCTGTAAGCATATTCTCAACTTAACGCACATGGTCTTTCTGCATAGAAATCACCGAAAGCGTATATCCATGATTTCACGACGTTGTCGGTCACATGATACGCAAATACGATCATGTTGGTATAGTCCGGTGACGTCTTTCGCATATCACACGAATACTAACACATTTATGGGTATTTCAACATGTAATTTCTGTAGACGAATGCAAAAGATGCTCAACTGCTATTCTAAAGACATGTTCAATCTCACGCTCGGCCAATCTTTTTTTCTAAATTTAAAAAAAAAACACATCGATAAGTTAATAATCTGAAAAAATTTAATTTGCCAACTGTTATTTTTCAACTTTCACGGAAATTCAATTGTATCGGGTTTTATTGGCTATCGGAAGATCAGCGGAAAAGGATAACTAATTAACTTTAAAAGCAGTTTATATTTAAATTAAAACCCCTCTTACGAAGAACGGGTAAACTGCTAGTACAAGATAAAACGAAGAAAAAGAATAATACGTCGAATTCTGGCTTGCGTTAGGCGATCACGAATCTCCACAAACGATTGCCTTGTGTAAGATTAATGTAGACACTTTTCTGTGCCATTAAGTTGAACTGTTTAAAATTGTATCTTCCTGTTGTCCTCTCTTTCATTCCCCACTGGTTTTGTCGGTTGTCACATTGTTTACTAGAGCTGATGTTCTCATGACATATCGGACCTACGTTTTAACCTCCGTCTCCGATATGAGTGGGAGCTTGATCTTACCTAAAGTGTGATTAGGGATCTGGAAAATATCCCCTTCGCTCCTCGCGGAGAACGAACCGATTACATTTAGACGAGCAACTTACCCCCATGGTACAGAGACGCACATATCTTCAGAGACATTTAAAATATACATTTGAAACATCGATTGATTTTTTCAGTTTTAAGTTGTAAATGTACATTTGAAACATCGATTGATTTTTTCAGTTTTAAGTTGTAAATGTACATTTGAAACATCGATTGATTTTTTCAGTTGTAAGTTGTAAATGTACATTTGAAACATCGATTGATTTTTTCAGTTGTAAGTTGTAAATGTACATTATTTCTTGATTTTTGTATGTGTGTATTCTTACGTCATCTATAACGATGTTAGGAAAAACAACAGTACAACTATGCACTAGAAGCTACATTTACATATCATAAAACTAATTGTTCAAAGCAAATAAAACAGGCTAAAGAGAGATTTCTAAAAAAAAAAAACCAAGCTATTTTCATGCAAAGTATTGAATTGCTTACAGCTGTCTTCATTTTGGATTACTTTGATAGCAAGCGGTATAGCGTCGACATGTGTGTATTGAGTTACAGATCAGTTTGAATGTATTTTTCGAACCATGTCGTTCTGTTCACCAGTGCATTTTGTTTTGGAGATTCCTAAGATTAATGCTGGAGTCGTGGAGCTCCTGCTTTGTTTATACTCTGTGCAGATGGCGTGCCAATGATGTTAAGAAAGATAGAGCCATATGGGGTAAAACCCGGGGCAATGAAGCCAATTCTTTGTCTCTAGACCCTTTATATCCATTTCTAAAGCCACGTGTTGGATTGAAGATAATTGTTACATGCAAGTTCCGTAACTTTATCTATTCCATCACTTTGCTTGATAAAGGTCTTTTTGACGAAACGTTGATTTGTCACAACTTGCCTGCTTATAGAACAACCTTTTTGTCTTTTAGGTTTTAATCCTTCGCTATTGATAGTTTAACAGCGATCTACCCTATTCTTGAGACAGATTTTGGCAGGATATACTGACATGCATTATTGTCACATAATAGACGTTTACTGGTTTGATCTGGCAGAGATTGTAATATAATTGAATATGAGACTTGTACCTCCAGGTGTATTATTCGACGAATACAATAGAGCAAGTCTGTGCTTGATTTACATGAGAGGTATGTTCAGAGAGATTTCTCAAATACACAGTGTACTGTTATATTGTGTAAGAGGTGACAAAAGTGGTGGATAGCTGATAATTAATGCTATACTATTGTGGGAGAGCACTTGAGTGGAACCCGTAAGGAAAACGGAACGCCATAAACATACTTGAAGATGGAGTCTTCAGAATAGAGGAACTGAAGGATGTAGGATTATCCTAGGAAGCCAATAAGAAAACGATAAGAGACTAGAGAATGTAGAAGACAGTTTTTGAAACCCTATACTATATTCTCTTTGTGTCTCATGTGACACATACTACTTCCGCAGAAATATTCCATACTGTCGCCTTTCTGGCAATTATTTCATATTTATGTCCACAATCTTTCACCTCTCTTTCTACACTTATTTTCCATGTTTACTATAAACGTCCATGCTTACTTTTTTTTATCCGATATCCATAGGAGAACTATCATAGCTTTTTCACATATTGACATACAACATACATGCCCAACCCCTCCCCATATTTGTTTTTGAATTATGGTTTCTAATGCTGCACACTTTATTATAGTGTATATCAAACGCTAATCGGTGCTTCAACAAACAGATGGTATTCAGTAGGCAATGCGAAGTTAGGAAGCAACCACGAGTTAGGAAGGTTAACTCGAATTTCAAAATTACATCGGGGCCTCGTGGTGCTACGGAGTTCGTGCACTACAGTTGAGATCGTCATCTGTAAGAAAGAGATCAGAGCACACATGGTTACTCATCGAAGTGCAATGGTAATGCTCATATCAATCAATCAATCAACCATCTTTGACCCAAAACACATTCAAGTCACTAAATTGGCGAACAAGTATAGTTCTAGAATGTTCTAGAACGAAAGCTGAAGAATATGAATCTTGTCCTATATTCCATTAAATAGCAATGATCATAGTTGATTATACATTAGGTATCTTTTCTCTATTGATATATCGCAAAGATATTGATTTCATAATATATAGGGTCATAAACATTTCAAAGCGGTGAATAACCATGTGTTCTACGATCTCTTACCTACACAGGAAGCACATCAGTGGTAATAATCTCTTACCTACACAGGAAGCACATCAGTGGTAATGATCTCTTACCTACACAGGAAGCACATCAGTGGTAATGATCTCTTACCTACACAGGAAGCACATCAGTGGTAATGATCTCTTACCTACACGTGAAGCACATCAGTGGTAATGATCTCTTATCTACACAGGAAGCACATCAGTGGTAATGAACGAGTTTCGTAACATTCATTTAATATATCTAGCTCACAAGACAGTGGAGATCTGTGTATGGTGGTTGATACTTGCTGGTTCATTCACCATTCGTCAGATCTTCTCTGTTTTGCAGAGTTCCACTACACTCGTCTCGAGATATGTCTGGCAGGAAGCGTCAGTTTAGTCGCCGACTGACCGATCATGCGCAGATAGCACTGAGTTACATCTTGACCAGTGGCAAGGATACATCTTCTTTCCTTCGTTCGCTTGAAATATTGTCTATATATTCAATGTTGTCTCTTGTATAAACTTCATTGTTTTTGTGGCTCACACAGAGGTCCGTGTAGTTTTCTGTCGAATGTTGTTTCGTTAGGCCAGTGAGTTTGCCTCAGTGTATCATATTCGGGGCAGTCTTGAAGTATGATCTCGGCATTCTGATGTGCCTGTCCACATGTACACATGGCTGAATTGCCAATCTTGAATTTTGTATAAATGTGACTGCGCTGTCGATTGTGTCCTGTTCTAAGGCGCAGAATGACAACTTATTCCAATCTGCTCATATAGTAATCGGCTTGTGTTGGTATCTGTGGCTTTCTGATTGATTTTATCCTCCTTTTCTTTTGGTGGTAGATAACTGACAAGGATAAACGAACCGCAGAGTCAGACACAGAACACACCTTGAAGACAGGTAACTGACAAGGATAAACGAACCGCAGAGTCAGACACAGAACACACCTTGAAGACAGGTAACTGACAAGGATAAACGAACCGCAGAGTCAGACACAGAAAACATCTTGAAGACAGGTAACTGACAAAGGATAAACCGCAGAGTCAGACAGAACACACATTGAAGACAGGTAACTGACAAGGATAAACGAACCGCAGAGTCAGACACAGAAAACATCTTGAAGACAGGTAACTGACAAGGATAAACGAACCGCAGAGTCAGACACAGAACACACCTTGAAGACAGGTAACTGACAAGGATAAACGATCCGCAGAGTCAGACACAGAACACACCTTGAAGACAGGTAACTGACAAGGATAAACGAACCGCAGAGTCAGACACAGAAAACATCTTGAAGACAGGTAACTGACAAGGATAAACGAACCGCAGAGTCAAACACAGAACACACCTTGAAGACAGGTAACTGACAAGGATAAACGAACCGCAGAGTCAAACACAGAACACACCTTGAATACAAGCAATAGTACTCTTCTTCACCATTTGCCCCTATGGAGGCATAGCTCTACAACCAAGGTCTTCCAAGCGCGCCTATCCAAAGTCATCTATTACATATCTTTCCACTATCTCCCCATTTTCTTGCATTTTATTTCCAACTCACGTCTCCATGCGTTCCTTGCTCTTCCCTTACCTATATTGTTCTGGGGGTTCCATCGGATAGCCTGTCTCGTGATGCTGTCAGGGGGTTTCCTCAGTGGGTGTCCTTTATATCGTCACTTTCTGCCTCGTATCTCTTGTTCCACCTGCTGTTGTCTCGCTCTATCCCACAGTTCTATATAGCAATAGTATAGCAGACGACATACATACCTGATGGCGTGTGTAAGAGATAGTTTTTACATGTTTGCTTTTATTCTCCACAATTTCTCTGCATTATCTTCCATGTGACCATTACCTTGTAGTGGTGGTATCGAGCACGCTCCTCAACGGCCCGGAGAGTTATGCAGAAACATTGTTCCTGAAAGGGTTATCCAAGACGAACAGATCAAAGGAGTAAGGTCAGAACTTGTTACGAACTTTGTTTGCTATTGCCCCTGGGGAAGGCTGTGGTAATACATTATCTGAAACGTTATGGTGAGACATGATCCATACACACTGTGGGAAACACTGCCCTTATAACCACAATGCATTGTCAAGGCCTGGCAGTAACAAGACTAATACGGCTTTATGAGTAAAGCCTTACGATAAAAAACCACAGTCAACTCTAGATAACTAGGTCAGACAGTTGACCGGGATTCCCGGACCTAGATCAGAGAAGGAGGGCTGGAAACTATAGATGTTTGATAGAACACTGCACGATTTTTTGCAATTGTACTCAACTCTGTGGGTCTGTGGTTATTTATTGGTGAAAAATATTCAAAATATTGATATTTCTTATTGTTAAACTTAACTTGTTGCATAATATAACTTCGATTTAATATTTTATGTTGATTTTAAAATGAATTTGTCTATGTACACCAATACTGGAATGCGAGGTCACGTGGTGTAGTTGTGGTCTGATTTCCATAATTCTTACCTGAGTCCGAAGGCCCATAAGTTTATAGTTGACTCTGGATAAAACTAGTCGGACACAGTTGTACGAGTAGTACTGGGGACTTACGATGCAGAATAAGGAATGCATACAAAATTATCATGATCATTGGCATATTTGTCTCAGGAGACAATATGTTTTTGCGTTACGTAGTTTGGTCTCTGCTGAATCACATGGTCTGTTAAGGCAATGTTCTTGTCTGACATATGATCCACGTCTCACTACCATACAGTAAAGTTCTGAGAACACATGTCTTATTTATTTGTGTTGATATTTTTCCGATGAGTGTCCTTTTTTCACATACAGGCTTTCTTAATGTGTACATAGTAGTGGATGCCGTCACAACGCATATGTTAATTTTATCATCGAGGTAGAAGTTGCTGCTGATTGTATGCAAAGGTGTTGACTGCCTCGAAGGTATGACTTCTATTATTAATAGATAGTTCTCTGCTAATATCTTGAAACATGATATGTGTGTGTTAAATAGTGAAACACGTACAAACAAAGTACTATAGTTTTACAAAATACATAAACAGTGACGATAAACAGCAACGTTTCGACCAACAAGGCCTTTATCAAGCAAACGAACAAACAGGGTGACAAATTAAAATGAAACACAAATGGACGACCAAATACCAACGTATCTAGGAAAATCTGGAATAAAAACGAATAACGAAATAAATGTAACAAAAAACACACATAAAATCTAGAAATAGAAAAGAAACAATGAAACATCTAGTAAATATATAACTTGAATACATGCAACATATACCCATATAGATTATAAGCATGGGAAGAGAAAGTACTAAGAAGCAAGAATGTAATACATGCAACATATACCATAGAATTACAAGCATTGAAGAGAAAGTACTAAGAAGCATAAGAATGATACGTTGAGCCGCGTGTCGCAAGTACATACAAAGAAATCAACCGATTTCAGAGCAAATCGACTACGATCATCAGAGGAACATGATCGATGGCTTGACCTGGACATCGCAGCTCTGAATGGCCAGTATCATTGAAATGGGTATACAGGGTCACAGAGCATTGGCGTATATCGCGCAATGTTGGCGAATCGGTCACTGAGTTTGCCGGTTTCAATATAGGCCTTGTTGCACGCTTGCAGATAATGGCATAGATAATATTAGGATCGCACGTGAAACTGTTTCAACAACGAACGTGGCTTTGAAAGACACCGTGCGGGTCTGTATTACATAAGCACAATGTTACAGGCCGACGCCACTGGATGGTGCCAAAATGACTCTGGATGTTTGGCTTGAGGCGACTGTGAACTAACATATCCTTGAGGCTTCTGTCCGTCTGTACGCCACCAAAGGATAGTGTTGGAAGATTGAACGTGTATCAGATCGACGAAGAATGAGAGATGACGGAATAAGACTTTCTTACAAGGAACTATGAGGTGGAAGTTAAGACAGTTCACCCTGTCAGAATTGGAAGTTCTATGCTGGTTGAGAGAGCCTCCGGCGAAATTTGCTGAACGCGCATAGCAGAAGCAGCACCTTATCCGGTATAGCGCTTACGAAGAAATCCAGCATCTCGGAGCTCTATCAGAAATGTCGTCTGCTACAGAGGCGAGAGCGCAAGAGTTGAGAGAATGGTAAGAATCGACAAGCCTGGGAATGGAAGAGGTATAAAGAAGAAAACTATGTGCATTTTCTTCTTATACTCTTCCCATTCCCAGGCTTGTCGTGATTCTTTACCATTCTCTCAACTTGCGCCTTCGTCGCTCTGTAGCGAGGACGACGAATTTCTCGATAGAGCTCACGAGATGCTGGATTTCTTTCGTAAGCGCTTATACCGGATAAGGTGCTTGCTTCGCTATGCGGCGCGTTCAGCAAATTTCTCGCCAGGAGGCTCTTTCTAACCAGCATAGAACTTCCAATTCTGACAGGGTGAAACTTGTCTTAACTTTCCACCCTCATAGTTCCCTGTGAAGAAAGTCTTATTCCGTCATCTCTCCATTCTTCAGTCTGATCCTGATTCACGTTCAATCTTCCAACACTATCCTTTGGTGGCGTACAGACGGACAGAAGCCTTAAGGATATGTTAGTTCACAGTCGCCTCAAGCCAAACATCCAGAGTCATTTGGCACCATCCACGTGGCGCGCGCTGTAACACTGTGCTTATGTAATACAGACCCGCACGGTGTCTTTTTCAAAAGCCACGTTCGTTGTTGAAGACAGTTTCACGTCGAGTCCCAATATTATCTATGCCATTATCTGCAAGCGGTGCAACAAGGTCTATATGGGGAACCGGCAGAGACTCAGTGACCGATTCGCCCAACACTTGCGCGATATACGCCAATGCTCGTGACCCTGTAGCTACCATTTCAATGATACTGGCCATTCAGGAGCTTGCGATGTCCAGGTACAGCCATCCGATCATGTTCCTCTGATGATCGTAGTCGATTTGCTCTGAGAATCGGTTGATTTCTTGTATGTACCTTGCGACCACGCGGGTCAACGTATTCATTCTTATGCTTCTTAGTACTTCTCTTCCAATGCTTTGTAATCTATGGGTATATGTGCATGTATTACATTCTTATGCTTCTTAGTACTTTCTCTTCCCATGCTTTATAATCTATATGGTATATGTTGCATGTATTCAAGTTATATATTTACTAGATGTTTCATTGTTTCTTTCTATTTCTAGTTTTTATGTGTGTTTTTTGTGTACATTTATTTCGTTATTCGTTTTTATTCCAGATTTTCCTTAGATAAGTTGGTATTTGGTCGTCCATTTGTGTTTCATTTTAATTTGTCACTCCTGTTTGTTGTTTGCTTGATAAAGGCCTTGTTGGTCGAAACGTTGCTGTTTATCGTCACTGTTTATGTATTTTGTAAAACTATAGTACTTTGTTGTACGTGTTTCACTATTTATCAAGTTTTACGCAGTCTTCCCTATGTTGTGTTCTACATTCTAAAGATCAGGTTGAATTTGTTGGATGATGCAACAAATCTTTCCATGAGATTTTGAATTCCTTTCTTTGTGTATGATATTAATGTTGCATCATCGGCAACAGAAGTTTCGTGCGAAATGAAATGCTTGAGGAAGGCACTGGAGGTCACCAGGAAAGATAGACTACGAAATGAGGACACCAGAAGCAGAGTGGGCATAATTTCATGCACCGAATACATTGAAAGACAACAGATGCAGTGGTTTTGGATATTTAATGAGAATGGACTGAAATCAACCACCAATAACAGTATACAATAAAAAGAGATCTGGTACTAAAGGCAAGAGAAAACTAAGAAAAACGATTGGTATACAATATCAAGACCACACTAAATAAACACAGATATAACACAATAAGGGCCACTCATCTGGAACTGGAATGCAAATTAAATCTCCTACGCTTAACGGCAAGTGTGGATGACTAATTCCACCATCCACCTGAGGAAAGACATTATATAAACTTTGAACTTTGGTCATTGTTATATTCAAGTCATATTGAATAGTTTTCCATCTAGTCTTGTGTGCAGAAATATATCTTCTTCTCCGATTTGAAAGCATGGAGAGAAGCAGGAGAAATATATCTTCTTCGTCCGATTTGAAAGCATGGGAGAGAAGCAAGGAGAAATATATCTTTTTCGGCCGATTTGAAAGCATGGGAGAGAAGCAAGGAGAAATATATCTTCTTCGGCCGATTTGAAAGCATGGGAGAAAGTAAGGAAAAATATCACAAAGCATGTGGATGCAAGTACACATTTCTATTTGACTCCGCTGTTGATGTCAAATGCACCCGAGGACGCCTCATAAAACATCATTGTACCCTTCATTTTATATGGAATAATAATACGATTTTAAGCAGCGTAGGAGTGCAGCCGATGTTTTCAAGAAACTTAAACAGGCAAATTCTACTCACTAGGTAAAATTACTATTGTCGCCCGAGTGGTTACCGGGGCCCAAATTTGGGGTGTAAAGAATAGAACCACTGTTACCTGTCACGCATGTCGTAAAGGCGACTAAGGAGGTTTGGCTGAAATCGGATGCACGTGTCCTAAACATCTATGCGTTTAGGGCCTACCAAACCAATGTGCAACGTATACACATTCTTGGCAAAGATGAAACATATCACAAAGGGTGATTAAAATTGGTCGTAAAGAACGAACGCAAAGAAGAAGAAGATTACTATTGTAATATATATGAAGGCAATGTACGATGATATTCTTTGTTTGCGACCTTTAACCTTCTATCCTCAATAATGATCAGTTAGCATATATTTAGCATCTGCTGCAGGAGACTGGGAACATATGGGTATGCCTGATGTGCAGTGAAGTCTGTTAAAAAACCAATAACTAATAATGAATCCGTCAGAATCTGTGACATGTCTAACAGCATGAACGGAAATTACAATTTCCTGTTTGTACCGTGATAGAGATATTAAATAAAAGGCGTTTTTTTCTATGCATGACCTTAAATGTCATGTAAGTTAGCCACCTACTGTATGTACATAGGCGTTTCTTCTATGCATGACCTTAAATGTCAAATAAGTTAGCCACCTACTGTATGTATATATATATATATAGATGATGTCATTATCATTTTCTTATTATTTTGTCTTGCAACATTTATTCTATAACTAGATTATAAATAGACTATAAATGGTCTAGATTTATCTAATTTTAAAATATATTTATCTAACGCAATGCATAAAGCGTTTACTTACTGAATAGAGCACGTAACGGTTTGGGAGTTCATTTCCACACTCGACGTTCCCAAATGAGGACATGAATTGACTCTCCTACTTCATGCATACTGGGATGCTGGAAAATTAGATGGGACAGACACTTCATACTCTAAGGTAAAAGAAAAGGCAACTGGAGCTTGTTTCTTCTCCATTTAGCACTGTTCGTTCTCACAACGTATTCAACTTTTATCTTCATGATTTACATAAGGATCTAACTTTGTTTATTGATTTTATCAGAACAATTTAATCGATATGGATCTCATAGAAGAAGTGATAGATCTGTGTGTCTAGTATTATGTTTATTGATTTTCATCAGAACAATTTGATCGATATGGGTCTCATAGAAGAAGTGATAAATCTGTGTGTCTAGTATTATGTTTATTGATTTTCATCAGAACAATTTGATCGATATGGGTCTCAGAGAAGAAGTGATAAATCTGTGTGTCTAGTATTATGTTTATTGGTTTTCGTAGAACAATTTGATCGATATGGGTCTCAGAGAAGAAGTGATTAATCCGTGTGTCTAGTATTATGTTTATTGATTTTCATCAGAACAATTTAATCGATATGGGTCTCAGAGAAGAAGTGATAAATATGTGTGTCTAGTATTATGTTTATTGATTTTCATCAGAACAATTTGATCGATATGGGTCTCAGAGAAGAAGTGATAAATCTGTGTGTCTAGTATTATGAAGGTATCACCTCAGTTGTTACACAACGATGATATCCGATCGAATTCTTTTTGTAGCACCTGAACGATACTGGATTTTTTTCTTTTCTTAATCTTATCAGTTGTGTTTCTAATGAAATTTAAAAAAAAAAGCTAGTGATTATCAGTATTTCTTGCAGCGCAACAATATCAGCAGTACAGAAAAATGTTATCAGGGTAGGACATATTTGTACGACACAGACACAGTTCCAGTACACGATAAATGCATTCTTTAAGGCAATCTTCTCCGATATGAACAAAGATTTCCTGATGCTAGAAACTCTTTTTTCATCTGTGCCGTCTTTTACTTCGTTTTTCTCTTTGCTATTGTTTGACTATGTTATTGTTGAACTCTGGCTGATTTGTCAAGGAGCGCCCCGCCATAAGTACACACGTTTCGGCGCACAGGCAAGACTTCTGGAGCTATTTTCAAAAGAAAACGAACAGGGCGTATCAGCAATTTTCATTGTTTCTGTTGTACTCCATCCAATTATAGCATGCGTACAACACACATCTCAACACACATTCATTAATGTGATAATTTATATCTAGTAATGAACTGATAATGAACTGATAAAACGTAGCACGTGATAAAGGAAAGAGACAAACTTCAGACACATTTCACAGTTCAAGCAATCGATATATCTGTATGTCTATATATCTATATTTATATAAGTCTTCTCTTCTTTGCTTATCTATACACACACACACACACACACAAATGTGTGTAGTTGTCTGAAGCTGTAGATTTTGCTGTATTTAGATTAAAGTTAGGAAACGTTACGCTATTCAACAAACCTCACGCTATTCGTCAACCTCACGCTCTCGTCCAATATTATCTGTATCCAGGGACAAGACAAGTCGACACGACTGGACATAGTAACAGATGCAGTGGATGACAAGGGCTTTCTATGTGCCTTGTCTTACTCTATGCCGCTCTACTGTGGTCCACATTTCTAACAGTTGAGCCAGGTAGTGGCCTCATCCGCGAAGTCAGCCGGATCCTGTCTTTACATGCATGGGTAAACAGTGCATATCTTACCGATGTCTATACACACATATTGGGAACTTCAATAGAGATCGGTTAGTGCACTTGAATAATAGGCGAGTTGTCCCCCTATCAAAAGTCCTGTTGGATGTGAATTTTTCCAACATTAGCAGCTCTCAGGCCCATCCAGTTTCAATTAGGTACAAGAGAAACAATGGGGATACACATTGACTACATTACCCACCTTCTGTCATTGGCCGAAGAAGCATTTTTCTAACACTGCATTTTATAATACACCTCATGGTAGGAATAACTTTATATATATATTTATGTATCAGTCAAAAATAAATAACCCATTTTATACCTCGAGGTATATTTAGTGATACTGTGTTAGGTCCATATTTTTCATTAACCGTCGGAACACGATGAGTAATGTGGTCAACACCACGTCTTCCGCCTATTTTTCCAACTGCTTTTCCTGGTACCCAATAAAGGCTGGGTCGATCTAAGAGCCGTTATGTTTTGAAGAAATATTCCACACCCACTGGGAAATTGAAACCGGACCACTAGTCTAGCAACTACGATACTGTGGCTCTCATATATACACGCGTGTCCCTGTGTGTATTCGCATGTAATTCAACCACGCAATATAGGGTTATCTTGCTTAGAAGGACAGAAAACAATGTCTACAGCAATTAATCACATGCTTAATGCCACAAAGACGAACTTAATCCGAATCTGGCACGATTGTTAATTTCGTTCTAAAGTTTCGGGTGACACGTAGAGCTGTCTTAAGGTATATTCTGTGTTAACTTATTTTATATTCCAGGTTCTGTAGATGTGTTATAGATGGATTCGTAATGAACTAAGAACAAACACAGGGAATATGTATCATACACAAAGTGTACAATCTAATGAAATATACTTTGTCATTTAA